>JAPKLY010000181.1:253700-374024 GCA_026898435.1 Prunella vulgaris
ATTATTATTATTATTATTATTATTATTATTATTATTATTATTATTATTATCTCCATCTTTATAAACATATAAATTATATAATTTTGTTTTATTGAAATAAAATGAAATATCTCATCTAAGAGTGTAAGGTCCACATCTCACTTCAGGGATAATAATATTGACATAAACACTCTCCCGTGAAACTTAAATTGTCCATAGTATAAAACTGATAGCATTACATGATATTGTGAATTACAATTTAATAATTTCAGTAAATGTATATGTTGATATTAATAAATTTATATAACGAAATTAATTTTATAATATCAATAAATTTCATATGAGAGTTTGTGATATTGCTATAGGTTCCTTTAATTGTGTTAAATTCATCTCATAATTGAATGTCATTTGATGGGATCCCAAACCATCAATACTTTAAAATATCACATATCAAATTATCAATGTACATTAAATAGGAGACATATACTTTTGAATATTTATTGATATTTTTTAATCTTAAATACTCTTTTCGTCTCAATTGAAAATTTTCATCTTTCAATTTTTGTCCGTCCCAATTGAAACTTTCAGTTTCTCTTATTTATCCCTTTCCTCTATCTTTTGGACATTTAATGTCATATTACCTAATTTATTTATCGAAAAGTCTTGAAATTTTTTAATTGAGATAGAAAAAGTATCACAAAATTTTACAAAAATATCACACGCAAATAGTCTTATCCAAGACTTTTTGATTGTTAGCTAGTAATTATCTCATGACCACATTAGCATGTTGTACACCTAACTCTTGATCATGTGCTCATCAATTACTTAAAAGTTTCATACTTCACTCCCTATGAATAAAAGATATAAATTCATGATTAATTTGTTAATATAGATAAAGATCAAATGATGGGGTGTGCAATTAATTATGACATTTCATGCATAAATTGATGTGGGGATACATTTGAACATGTTGTGTTGCTAAGATCACTCGAATCATTGCCATGATCAAAAAACACTATACATATTATTGGACTTAACCAAAAATCTGCATTAAGTGTACCAAATACCAACAAACAAGATGATCGAATTGCGGGTATAGTTCCCGACCCGTTGATGGAGATTGAATAAAAAAAGAATACGATATTTTATAATAATTTATAATAATAAATGTTCATTTAGTTCGAGTGTGACATTACAGATTATTTGTTCAATGTAATTAGCAGTCAACATCTTATGAACCAATGCAATATATAATTTAAGCGGCAAGGTATTATTTGCATAGGTGCACAAATTCATTTATAATATTTGTTGTTGTTATGTTTGTTGATGTAATTTTCGTAAGCAGGATTATGTGGTTGAAATGACCTCTATTACACCAACAATAAGCTGAAATAGACGAGCGTGTGAGGTTTTATATGTAAACAGGTAGGTCGTTTATATAAGCACGTCATTAAGGGATAAAATTTTGTGTTCCCTTATTCGAATGAATTCGATTACATTATAAAGAAAATACAAGCTGCTGGATCGTCACCAACCTGCTTCATCATAAGCTGCTGGCCAGCAGCATGCTTCACTAGAAGCTGCTGAACAGCTACCTGCTTCACTATAAGCTGCTGATGCGTCACCTGCTCAATAACTGGCGACTCGTCAGAGCGTTCTTCGATCTGGTTCTTTCCCCGTGTTCGATCAATTCTCTTGGACACGTCAATCCGGACTTGATTAATTACTTCCTTAAGCACGCATGTCGATTATTTTATCAACAGTTGCCCCCTAGCCTGATGTTTGTTTGAATCGTTACATGAATAACGGGCATCAGGCTATCTGAATCTTCGCAAGATTTCTCCAGTGAAAGGAAGTAGATTGAGCTTGAATTGATCTGCCTTTCGCTTTGTCTTCTTCTTTGTGCTTGTATTTCCTTGTATTCATGCATAGATGCATCAAGTGTGGCTTCGCAGGATTCTATAACCGTGTTACGAATACATAGAAGGACGCTACAGACCTCATTAAAACCCTAGCCATAAACCACCCTTGTGGATAAACCGGTCGTAGGAAAAAAAGAGTACGGTGCAATCCTTCCAGATATCCGTAGGTTATTTGAATCTCTGCGTTCATTGCTCCATTCGGGCGGGCTGAGTGAGCATTGACTTCTTGTGTTTCTTTATACCTGCAAGTAGATGTATCTGAAAAATAGTTTACAGCTTTTCGATCTTTCTGGAGATCCTTTGTGCTTTGCTATTGCTGGAATATTCAATGTATGGTTTCCTGGCGAGCGCTTCCGCTTGGTTGCTTTGCGACTTTCGTTGTAGTATCGGGCTCTGCTTCTTTCATACTGATGGATGAGATTTAGCCAGCTGAGATGCCACCATTCACTCCGGTTGAAGGATAGATTACTCTTGCAGTTGGTGAATGTGCCCCCAACTGTTTATATTTTTTGCACGTTATTTTCTTTTGCTCGCTTTTATTTTTTGGTACGCAAATGTTCGTGTTACACTACTTACGGAAGCGAATTATTCGTCTTACGCCACTTAGGACCGCAAATTATACTCTTTGCTCTCTTGGGCGATTGGATTTTATAAACCTTGTCTTAGACACTTTCGTCTTTTGAGAGTCTTTTTTATGTTGGGCTGAGGGTCTTAGCGAACCTTTAAGAAGGATGCTTTAGTGAACCTAGGCACTTTAGTGGCCGCGGGTTCTTAGTGATCCTTTAAAAAGATACTTCAGTGAACCTGGGCACTTTAACGACCTTTGCCTCGAGCTTTGACAATAACATTTTGGGACTGATGTCCTTGCATATTTCGAGCTTTTTGCTTATTGATGATTTTGTGTATCAGGGTCTGCCCCCAGTGTAGTGTTGATGTATCAATAGTTTCGCACTCGCATACCTGTTCATCGAGTTGTTTGTCTGAGTCTTGAGCTGCCTGCTTGAGTCAGACAACCAGCTAACTGCTCTTTATCAACATCGTCTCCTGCCCCCCATTCAACTGTTGATTGTGATTTATAATCAAGAGTTGAATGATTTGAAATGTTCCAGCGTATCACCAATCTGCATTGTTGATATAGGCGGGATGAACATTACCTATAAAGACGGGATAATCCTACCTCCAAGAAGGATTACTGCTTCGAGAAGGCGCATCGCCTATAAAGGCGGAATCATGCCTCTGGGAGGAACATCGCCTATATAGGCGGCGTCGTCAATATAGGCGGGATGAACATCGCCTATAAAGACGGGATAATCCTGCCTTAAAAAAGGATTACTGCTTCGAGAAGGCGCATCGCCTATATAGGCGTCGTCGTCAATATAGGAGGGATGGACATTGCCTATAAAGACGGGTGTTGATAAAATAATCGACGTGCGTGCTTAAGGAAGTAATTAATCAAGTCCAGATTGACGTGTCCAAGAGAATTGATCGAACACGAGGAAAGAACCAGATCGAAGAACGCTCTGACGAGAAGCCAGTTATTGAGCTGGTGACGCGTCAGCAGCTTATAGTGAAGCAGGTAGCTGTTCAGCAGCTTATAGTGAAACAGGCTGCTGGCCAACAACTTATGATGAAGCAGACTGGTGATGATCCAGCAGCTTGTATTTCCTTTATAATGTAATCGAATTCATTCGAATAAGGGAACACAAAATTTTACCCCTTAACGATGTGCTTATATAAACGACCTACCTGCTTACATATAAAACCTCACACGCTCGTCTATTTCAGCTTATTGCTGGTGTAATCGAGGTTATTTCAACCACATAATCCTGCTTACGAAAATTACATCAACAATGTATCACTTAGAGTTAGTGTCACATTTTATTTCATATTTTTGATAAAATTTAATGGCATATTTCAATTATTAGTCATGCATTTCAGTTAAAACTAATGTTATGTTACACCTCGTGTCCAATTATACAGTGTACAAAAGATTGACTCAATTCCAACTCTTATAAAAAATTATTGCTTATGTGTCAAAATATAAAAGATGAAGATCTTTGAATCTGTTAATATAATTCCACATCTAATATTTTGACACTTTGATAATGGTGTACTCTATATTTGTTGAATATATTATTAATTTTAAGATAATATTAAAAAAAATCAAAATACATACTCATCCTCCAAATTAAACACAAAAAGTTATAAGGTATAGTTTCGTGTGAAAATGATTAATGATAAATTTATCATGAACCAGTTTTAAAGTATCAAATATTTAATCAGGTATATCAAAAATCTCAATAGAAGTATAAAAAATTCGAGTAAATGATATTATGCTATAATTCTTATAGATTTTATTGACCCGAACTTTTGATACTCACGAAGTTTGATACACTTGATTAAATGTTTGGAATTTAAAACAGCTTCATGATAAGTTTATATAAATCATTTTTATATATAACTACCCAAATTATAGAAGGATTACAATTTACAACTTGCAAGTATGAGAAACCTTTATAATTTGTAATTTGGAGTCATAATTGTAATAGTTAGATCTAACTCGTGTGTTGTTTTTATAATGGACCTTAATTATATACCAGAACATGTCTTTCACGATCCGACTTAGATATTCTTATAAAATCGCCTTTAACATGATGTAACCTTAATTTATTTATAAAGTTTTCTTATGTGCACTGAAAATTATATGGGATCTATCCTCCATTTCCAAATACTCATTCAGTTGCATTCAAAGATCAAAGTATCCCGATATTTTCTAGATATATCTACGATATATTTATTTTTTATAATCATCGATATCGATATTGGATAAAAATGATATTTACATAATATCTATTAGAAAAATAAAAATTATCGATATGTAATATCTATATAGCTTATTTTTCATAAATTAAACCAAATATCGTTAAATATCGAGAAAATATCGATAAATTTTGAAAAAAATTCAAAAATAATGTATATATATATATATATATATATATATAAATTTATCACAAATATAAAATTTATTCAAATTCTTTTGTTAAATTTATGCATTATATGTTTATTCTTAAATCTTTATAATTTTTTAGATTTATCGACATCGATATATCCATCGATATTTCCATAATTTTAAAACCTCGATATTTCCATCAATACCGATGTTTTCAACCTTGGTTGCATCCCCCTTATTTTGATATTCCAAGTTTCCAACATCAATCTGCTATATATCTCTTAGCATTATTTTTCCAATTGTTAAACCGTTTCTGGCTGCAATCTCTCGGAAATTTGGGTTCACCATGTCGACTTCCATGTATATGAGTCAAAGGATTTTGGATTTTTATTTTAAAATATGGATCAATCCAATTACACAGATCTAAAATTTATAAATTCGTGTAATTAGTGTATTTGAAACATTGTTTTATTTATAAATGTAAAAGTAGTAATCCATCCCTTCATTCTTCCATAATCTTCTCTTTATCCAAAATGAACACTCAAATAAAACTTCTTAATTATTTCAACAATGGAAAGTTGTGTTCACGTACTCATAAACAATTCTTCATGAAATTGAGTTTTATTATTACAATTGACGCACAAATTAATATCCATAGAGTCGAGAATTTTGTATATTATATCATATCTCAACCATCCATTGCATATGTTTATTAATTTATATACAAGAAAACAAGCTTATTGAATAGCGGAAAAAACATAATTTATATATTGTTGTTACCGATTTATCGGGTTTCATGAGTGGATTTAATGTGGTAATAGGGGTATTCCAATAAATGAATAAAAACAATAAATATAAATATAAATATAACACCAGCAGTGCGGGAAGAGCTTGAGAGCACGTCCCTTAAATATGGTGGCTTTGAGTGCTCACAAGAGAGCCCCTAGCCTGTGTATATTATCTTCTTTGAATGAAAATTTCAATCCTTTACAAGTGAGGAGGAGACCCACTATTTATAGAGGGTCAACCATAAAAGACATAAAAGACCTAATTGCCCCTTAAGATTGAGTTTATTACAATTAAACATAATAAGTCTGTGCACTATTACATTAAGGGAATTTGATCCATTTGAGAATAAACCCAAATTCTAGTAAATCCCTGTTCGAATGCCCAAAACCATATAATTATGTTCACAACACATATATAATTACCACATCTATTAATAACCTATTACATTTATATATGACGTGTTTAACTATCATAGTACTCAAGCTCCATGATTATAAAATTATTGTACCATTCCGTCAAAAAAAAAAAAGAAATTTTGTACCACACAACTCTCATTCTTGTATGTCATTTCATAAAAGTAATACTACTTGATACAGAAAATTACACATAATTAAATTCCATTTGCATGGAATTACAAATTCCTTTTTGTGGACCAGTATTATACTACTATGACAATTTTGGAGTCAAAAGATATGCCACCCAACACTTATAACGTGGGTTAATTAAATAAAATACCGTGTAGCAGTGAAATTACTATTCACTTTGAACAGCTAACTTCATCAATTTGATTGAATAACTTACAAGAAAGATTTTAATAACTTACACGAAAGATTACTTCTAAAGAAAAAAATAGTCTCGCAGCGTGAAATTATTATTAATAATATTATATACAATCACTCGTACTATGACATTCATTTATTTATACTAGTATAATATTTTACATAATAAAATGTTATATTATCAATAAATAAATATATAAATATCAAGAAATGCACATGTATTTTGCATAAACAAATCGTCAACTCAACCTAAAACACAATGAATGAAATTAAACTCATCTTCCCAGCAGAAATTCAATTAAAAGTATATATGTATCATGTACAAAGAACAAAAAAAACAAAAAACAAAATAAATAATTAAAAAAATATCTAAAAATACACAAGAAAAGATGAAGAATCTGAAGAAGTAGAAGAAACAGCAGCAGAATGAAGAGACCTCAAGAATGTGGAATCCACGCGCCTTGGTCGAAAATTCAGCATTTCTCTCATCCTCGCCATTATGAAGGTGTATTCTTCCATCAATTCCACCATTGTCCCAAATTTTATCATCTTCTTCTTCCTTTCTCTCTCTTGCTTTCTCTCTCAACAATAGATACAAAATAGGGTGAGATTTGTAGTTGAGAAACATATATTGTGCAGCAGGGGTCTGTATATAAGGAAGGTGGGGATCACCAATTTATTGAGATTTGGAAAGTTTTGTGAGTTTGAAAAGGAATTTTATACGGTTTTAAAATGTGAGATGATTTTGACTTGCATTTTATTGTGTGGTGAGCCACTCTTATTCTTTTTTACGAATGGACATGTGACAGGACAACTAGTAATTCTATTATATATATTAAGAATTACGTAGATTAATCATTAATTTGCTACCATATTCTTATATATTTATTGACCATAACACAAGGGAGACTAATAGATTAATCATTAAATTGGTTTCCATATTCTTATATTTTGACCGTAATACAGTGAAGACTACCTCTTGTATTAGTATTACCAGTTTTTTTAACCTATGAAAGATGCGTCTATGATATTTATTAATTAAATTTAGAGGATAGGGGTCCTCCAATCATTACAATCAAACGTCACCAGTCTGTTTACCAAGTCTGCTCACTTTTCTACATCAATACATTTTCTCAGATTCTCAAACCACCTCCTTATAGACACATTATCCTTTAACATCAACCTTACTGATAATCAAGACCAAACCCTAGCTTTTATTTCGTTCATTATTTTCGAGATATCCGAGCATATATTCTCAAAAACAAACTCATTCACCTGTCTCCAAATAGTCCATACAATACATAACCACATACTAAACCCCCCCCCCCCACTGTTCTTATTTTGCCATTCCCGAAAACTTCCTCATGTTGATGAAAATGTAATGCTGGAACTCTAAGTGAGACTATAGAAACACCAACCCACTCATAATAAAGAGACCAAACTTGTCTAGTGAACCTGCATTCGATGAATAAATGGGCAGCACTTTCCTCGAGTTCACCACATAAACTGCAGGACAAATCCCCGATGTTGATATTTCTCCTTTGTAGATTATCTTTGGTCGTCATTCTGTGCACCCTCCTATCCCTCCATGCCATGATTTGGATTCTTCTCAACGCATAGTTTTTCTATATGTGCTTAGAGGCTTCATTTCCACAGTTGAAACTATCTCTCCCAGCTCCATCATTCATCATATCGCCATGCATCTCTTTGGTCGAGAATTTCCCATCCTTTGAGGACTTCCACTGTCATGAATCCTCCAAATTTTGTTGGATTAAGTACCTATTAATACAAGCAAAAGGTTCATTAGTTTGACTCAGTTCCTTCTCTCTCAGATCCATTCTCCATTTCAGATCCTACACCCATTGCCCATCGATCCAAGACCCACCTCACTCACCCTCGGACTCCTCTGACTACCAATTCTAAAAAGTCTATTAAATTTTACCCCCAAAACTACATCCCCACACAATAAATCTGACAAAAAATTTGTGTTTCTCCCATTCCATACCCTTCTAACCACATTCTCTCTCAAACCTCCGCCCAAATATAAGTCACATATATCTTTTCACCAACCCGATGTTGTGCGTGATAACATGTCCTTCCTTATCCTTACTAAATTGTCATTCAGGCCTCCTTCCCTAAATAACTCCAAAGCCCTCACTACTACAATTAAGAGCTTAGATAGCTATACTTGGAGAGCTCATTTGCCAATGAGAGCTCATTGGCAAATGAGCTCTCCAAGTATATACGAAAATTAAAAAAAATAAAAATAATGCCTAGATAGAGGTTAAAAACCGCTTTGATTAAAAAAAAAACATTAGAAAACGGTTTTGGAACCGCAATAATGCTTCAAAGCGGTGAAAAACCGCTCTACAAGAAATAGTGGTTCACAACCGCTATACAAGTGACATCAAATCAACGAATATCTTTTCTCTCTTAGACATCCAATAATCAGAATATATATCTTCCACTTTCTCTTTTTTCTCCAACATATACTCATCCTCTTCCTCTTTTCTCTCCAACAATAAATATATATATTTATATATACTCATCATCTTTCTCTTTTCTCTACAACACATACGGTACAAACACTTAGAAAAAAATTCAAAAAATTCAAATCAGCGCTTCAACATCAGATCGGCGCCTCCATGCTTGAAAGAAGGAGTTCTGGGCGCATTCAAATTTTCAAATCGGTCGACCCGTTTAGATCTTCAGATCCATCGACGCGTTCATATCTTCAGATCGGTCAACGCGTTTAGTTGGTGTAGATCTGCATCGGTCTCCTCCTCTTGTCTGCACCAAGGCCCGCCGCCTCCATCTCCAGCGCACGGTAATCCGGGTGCCCCATCGGGCCGCGGCGAAGCCGCTTCACCGTTGTGCCTCCTTTGGTCGTCAGTGGTTTCGGACGCAAGTTTAGAGGCTGCCAGATTTAGGTAAGATTTTAATGTAGTTGATTTAAATATTTAGTGCTTTAATGTAGTTGATTTTCTGGTTTTATTTTAGGAATAGAATAGGTGAGGGAGTTTCAAATCTGTTTACCAAATGTTCTAGTAAATCATCTTATATATGTTTGTGGTAAATTTGTAATGGCGTGTCTTAATTTATTTAATGATGTTTCTATTAATTTTTTTATAATGTCTCTATTCTTTATTATGATGACTCAAATGAAATGATTTCTCTCTTCCTTTTTCAGAATAATTGTTTGGTTCTTGCTTATCCTTGGATTTAATTATGTGCAAATTAAACTTATTTTTTATAAATTTGTTAATGATATTTCTCTTTCATATGTATAAACTTCACTAATATATATTGAGGATGACGTGGGTAATGGAGAAGCGTAAAAAAATATTTTTTTTTTTGTAAATGATCTTGGATAGCGGTTCACAACCGCTCTTTAAATTAAATAAAAAAAATCTGAATCCAATTGGAAAGCGGTTGAAGACTGCTTTCTAAGTGTTTATTTTAGAGCGGTTTTCCAACATCTCTCTAAGAGAGCAGTCACTTAGATAGCTTTCACTTAGAGAGCTCACAAAACCGCTCTCTAAGTTAAAAAATAAGGGCTTTCTAAGCCAAAATGTGTAGTAGTGCCTTGTTCTAGAACGAATAACTGTAGTCCATAGACTTGAAGGTTCATTAAGGTACCTTCAAATTCATTTACTAAGAAGTGTCTTGTTAAAACCTCCCAAGTGTTTTCAAGGGTATACGATAGAATGATAAACAATAGATAGGGATAGCAGATAGAATAGATTGTACCAATGTAGCTAGGCCCCCAAAGACAATTGCTTAGCATTCCATAAGCCGATTCTTCTTCGAATTCGATCGACCAAGCCCGTTCATGAAGTCATATGGTGATGATTAATTCCTATCGATAGTCCCAGATATCAGAAGGGAGGCTGCCCTACCTCGCAACCCAATTTCGAAGCCAAGATTCTCAATTGATTGCGACATACATTAACTCCCATCAAACAACTCTTATCAAAATTTACCTTAAGGTTCAATAGCAATTCAAAATTTCTCAATAGAAATTTTAAAGTATCAATATTGGATTCATCTTCCGAGCATATAACGATAGTGTCATCAGCGTATTGGAGGTGAGAGGCACAAATTTTTTCTTCGCCAGCAGCTGCTGGATGTAGAACCCCGATCTTGACCGTTTTTTGCATGATGAGACTCAATCCTTCCTCAATGATAAAAAATAGGAACGAGAATATTGGATCTCCTTGCCTAAGTCCCTTCTCAAGTTGAAACTGTCCGGATAGATTACCATTTACCAGAATCGAGGCTGATTTTGTTGACACACATTTCATGATCCATTTAACCCATTTATTGCTAAAATTCATATTCCTCGTCATTTCCTCTAAGAACCTCCAATTCACAGAATCGTACGCCTTTGACAAATATATTTTAAAAAATAGGCAACCTATACATCCTCCTCTTATTTGCCTCATCTATCGCCTCACCGAGAACAATTAATATAATTAATTATTTATAATAGAATTTAAGAATTATAATATCAAGTTTAATCTTTTATGTGCTTTCTTCGCTCCAGAGGAATTTATATTTTTTGAGATATCACATTTTTTAAGAAAAATATTTTTTTTAAATAAAATAGTGATATATGAGTAAATGTGTATAGTTATGTGAGTAGACATACAAATCAATATTTTTTTAATAGTGTGTAAATTTGTGTGAGACGTCCAAATAAGAAATGTATACAAGTTTCTGTGGTTCGGGGGGGGAGGGTACTATTTTCTTTGTCTAAAAAAATATTGCACAATTCACTATTTATCAATAATAAAGACATATAAATTGCATCTCATTTTACTAATAATTATACACAAAAATGTCTATCTTTTGTTTCATTCACTTAAATTGAACAATACGCCTCATAAAAAATTATTGTATATATGTTAATATTATAAGACTTCATTTGGATGGTGGATTTGAAATCAATGAATTTCACACACAGATAACCACTTTCTCCAAGTAAATAAATGAATTTGCAAATACTTAGATTTTAACCATGTTTAAAATGGAAGAATTTTAAATTCTCATCAAAATCATGTCATTTAAAATTTCTCCTCTCTACCCCTCCATATTTTCCTCTCCTTTATTTTTTTCCTTTTCTTTCATTTCTTTACAATTCATGATTTGAAATATATGTCTTCTTATATTTTTTTTAAAAATTCGTTCATTTTTTAAATTCATCTATCTAAAATGGAGCCTAAGTCAATTATCATACAAAAATCCTGAAAATTCAAGAATAAAAGAGAGTCCAGTTCTAATATGTATTATAGTGTGATTAAATTTGATCAGTGTGTCATAATTTGGTTGATTTGTGTTTTAAAATATTTGATGTAGAAATTTACTACTCCCTCCATCCATAAATCTTTTTCTCATTTCATTGTGAGCACAATAATTAATAAATAAAAGGAATAATCACATTAGGAGCCTCTTTCTTAGTGTATATACCATAGAGACACTCCTATTCACAAATAACAGGCAAAGCCATTCCATTATGGTTATTACCCCATATTTTGACCCAAATATCCGAATTGCTCCTATTAACAGAGGATAGGTATGCAGACAGACGTCAAATCAACTTCGTAATAGAGGCTATGTATGCTGTATCCTAGTATTCGATGTATATTTGAAATTCAAAATCATGTATTTGTTTTATATTTTACAAAATTCCTAATTGCATCGTATTTCAACGGCGAATGGCAGTCAATTTTGAGGTTTTGTGCACAACGGTGATATTGGGGCGATGGCTTGCGATTCCGACGGAGGAGGGAGGCGACAACTCGAGCAAGGCTTCGCGATTTGGGGGTTCTAGGTTTTTGTTCGGAGCCTCTGTTTCGCCGGAGCAGACTCCTCTGCCACCGAACCCTGCATTTGGCAGCCCGCTGTACAAAGATAACTGGCTAAACGGCAGATCCATGAATTCCAATACTTTTTATGGAGAAGGAGAAAGAAGCAGAGGAGGCGGCGGCGGTGGCGTCGGGAAAGAATTGGAGGTCTGGGACAACGAGGCCAAGAGTCGAGCGAGATTCAAGACTATTGAGCGGCCAGAGGTCTGATTAGGACCTGCTTTACTCTTTCTGGAGGGATTTAATCCTCAAGATTTGTCGCCACCTTCGCATCTTTTGTTAAGGTATCAATTGGTATTCAATTGTTAAGGTATCTTTTCTTTTCTTTTGCAATCATCAATTGCATACAAAAATATCAATTGTTAAGGTATCTTTTCTTTTTCATCCTTCAGATTGTCCTTGCTTTGTATAAGTACATTGGAATTTAGTAGTTTGTGTTTGGTTACTAAATTGGGGCTATGGGACCAGGACATTAGGATGAAAATTCATTTTATTACGTCTGTTGCTAACAACTGAAGTGTCAGTTTCATGCATAACTTGGCTGCTAGACAAAATGCTTTATATCCTAGTCAATTAATAATGTCCAATATATTAATTCATATATCTTTATTTTGACTCTTCCATCTTTCTCTACTTTCTGCAGTATTGGAGCTTTCTGAGAAATACCAGAAAAGATTTGGCCCTTTACGGTACTTCGTTGCCGGAGTTCTTAAATTCCTTTGCTTGCCAAAGTACAATTATGAAGTGGAATATCTTCCAGCTCGAAGAGAAACTGGAGAAGGGAAAGGTTCTGCTGATCATGATGTTGTAGACATGTAGAACTCTACACTGATATCATGCGTAGATCAAGCAAAGAAGGCCTTCCTTGGGCCTCCAGTTTATCATCATCATGATCACCCTCTTCTCACCAGAAATCCTCACAATCTTGTACCCTTCCTGGAAATCGACCTCTATAAGACCCCAGATATCGTCTCAAGGCCTCCTCTCAGAGTTTTCGCCACTCATATACCCTACACAATGTTATACCTGGAAGAACAAAAGCTATGATCTCGTAAAGGATTACAATATCAATACTAGAGTATACTATTATTCACTTTTGTACAGTCTATTATTCAATACTAGAGTACACTACGAATTACTTTTGTACAGTCTAGCCATAAATTTCTCGAAGGCCAAAAAATTCAAAAAACTCACAGTAATAACGATGGTACACTAATTAGTTCAATGATACATAATCATATTATACTATTGTTCACCAGAATTAGATAATTACAGTACACGATTTGATAGTTACAGTACCAAATTTGACAACTATAGTGCACATCCATCATTCGCAGTACACTAATATGTACTATAGTACAA
The DNA here is from genome assembly GCA_026898435.1 of Prunella vulgaris. NCBI lineage: Eukaryota > Viridiplantae > Streptophyta > Magnoliopsida > Lamiales > Lamiaceae > Prunella > Prunella vulgaris. The sequence goes on from JAPKLY010000181.1 coordinate 267,349, forward strand.
TATTATAGTCTAAAGCACACAAACACGCTCAATACCTGAAGTCTGACCCAAGTAAAATAATAATCCAAATCAAGAATTAAATAAATAATCAAACAAGAATAATTCAAATCAATCAAAACCAAAAAATAATAATTTAAACCCCTACTTCTACTATTTCTGCCGAAAAAATAATTCCTGACACCTACTAACTAAAGTAATCTACTGCAATAAATCTCCTCAATCTAAAGCGTGCTTTTGTTTCGTAAACCTCCATTCAGAATATATTCAAAATTCCCAAATGGGCCCTTGTAATTAAATAGAGTTGGGCTTAATGATTTAAAAGGTAAAACTTCCGAATATATTCAGAATTCCAAAATGGGCCCTTGCAATTAAATAGAGTTGGGCTTAATAATTTAAAAGGTAAAACCAGAAATAGGCCCAATTGACTTTCCTGGCCCAAATACCATAGATGGGGAGTTACGGCTGTGATAGACTTCAAGGACGGTTGTGAGAACAGTGATACAAATTTCCGGCGTCTGTTGTGTATAGGTTGCAGCGATGGAATTGGGGCTGTGCGATAGATCGGCGGACTAGTGTGCGTTTCCGGTTGCTGGTTTGTGGCGGCGCTGATGAAGGCGGCGAAGGCAGATTGATGATTCGTCGGCGTGACTGACTGCTGCTATGGAAGGCGGTTTTCAGGCGAGACTCGATGAACGCAGGAGTGAGGAACGGAGGCGGTTGCAATTGGTTCCAGGCGTCGAGCTGTGGCGTGCGCGAGCGGCGGTTGCACTGGGTTTCAATCGCGGTGGCAATTTCCGACGACAATGGCGACGTGGAAAAGGGGGCTACGGATGGTGTCGCGAACTCAGGTGAGTGGCGCGCTGTGGTGGTTTTCCTGACGGCGGCCAATTTCTGCATCACACATTTTTTCATAAAACAAATTATCATTTGGGAATACAGTAAATAAGGTACACAATTTTGATCTAAAGTACACTTGAATGCATTGTGGTACACTGGATCCTGAATCTCCAGAAGCCTATTGACACCCAAACTTTTTTTCTACACCGTGTAAATATACATACCTTTAACGGAATGAATCCTTCGCTTCTCCTCGTTGAACCAATCATCCGCTTCTACAGTGTAATATTTCTGATGAACCGATGGGATGAAAGACGGTTTTGTCACTGCTTTTACCCATCCGTCTACTTTATGTCAAATCAACATCCCATTCACCAATTTTTTCTACAGTTCCAATACTGTTTATACTCCATAAATTATAGCCTACATCCCTAGTGTACTATGGTTGCATTAATTAATCGGCTGAGTTGGCAACACTTAAATTTGGCTCTGGTTGTATTGATTGGATAATGAGGTCCTTACATGTGATTTCATTAATGTAATTGACCTTGGTAGTAAGTAAACGTTAATAAAAAATAGTATTATATTGAAATGATAGATAAAGTAAGAAAAAAGTAAGAATATTGTGGGGCCCAAAATTTTATTGTGAGTGTGGGTTGTTTCCAAATAAGAAAATGAAAAAAAGTTTTGTGGACAAACAAAAAAGAAAATTGAAAAATAATTTGGTGGACAGAGAGAGTATTATTAAAAATGATGAGTTTTATTTCAAAATGAAAAATCTTTACTAAAATTAAATTAAATTATTTTATTATTTTGATTACTTTTCTTTTATGTTATTTTTACTTAAATATATATGTACACATATTTTAATTTATAAAGCATATTAATTTAATTAAACAGTAGATTTTTAAAAGTCTCCTTGGGATTATCATTTTTTTAAAATAATTTATTCAATAAATAAACATTATTTTATATAATTTTATCACTATTTATAACTTAAAAGATTATTTAAAATAAATTTTTATACAAATAAAATTCTAGAATTATACATTTAAAAATAAATTTATGTTAAACTTCATTAATATACATTTTAAAATTTATTTTTTATTATAAAAATATTTTATACTTACTTATATTCCACGTAATACCCGAGAACTCATCTAGTTTAAGAATAGAGTGATTTGTGAGCTACTTTCATATATACTTGGTTGAAATTTCACTTTACTATTTCAGTTGTATTTTCTTTTAAAATATGAATACATTAAGACCCTCGTCTCACTTATAATCACTAAAAAAATGCGCGAATTAGCGACCGCCTGAAAAACGGTCGCTTAATATGTAATTAGCGATCGATCGTTGACTCTTGGTCAGAAAAGAGAATATTGTGATCGATTAGCGACCGACGGCGGTCGCTAATATCAAAATAAATTAGCGACCGCTTGGCCGGTCGCTAAATATCAAATCCGAAGGCGGGTAGGTGGGCAATAATTGCTCGATTCGATATTTATATCTAGCGACCAAATTGGCGGTCGCTAAATTAAAAAAAGGGTCACTTAATTACGAATATACAACAACTTCTGCCATTTTCTTTCTTTTTTATTCACGAAAAAACAACCCCCAGCCTTCAAAAAATCTCTCAAATATGAAGAATTATTGTTTCAACGTGTTGGTTGCAATCTTTCGGGTCTATTGTCACATTGTGCTCGTTGCTTCAATTTGACAATACATTTTTATCGTTTGATTTCTATTGTTGAATAAAATTTATTTGCTTGATAAAATACATGTTAGATAAAGCATATTTGTGTGTTCGATTTGTGATAATTTTAGCATTATTTGTTGTACATTAATTGTTTATGAATATATCTATTTTTATTGGAGATTAGTCCCAATTTTGTTAGAATTTTATTGTGAATTACATATATGTTTGATAAATTTAGTTTAATTGATGTATGATTATAGTTGATTTTTTGTTTTAAAAAATTGGATATGCTTGTTTACAGTCGAAACTCTGGTAATTTTTTTTTTTATAATTCTAATGTCATGTATTCTTAATTTAAATCAGATGGAACTCCCTGATCGTCGTTGGATAAATCAAATGCCTCGTCTGATACAAGGAATGATCAACTCTGAATTTTACGAGAAAATTGATGAGTTTATTAAGTTTGCCTCTCGTAATTCATACTGCATTGATATGTGTGGCCAGATTAGATGCCCCTGTTAAAGAAAACAGTGCGGTAATAAGAGATTCTTGAGCACTGATGAGGTTAAAACTCATCTTGTGATTTCCAGTTTTACACCATATTATCACAATTGGATCGTACATGGTGAACCTCGGTGGAATTATAATATCGAAATAGTGGTTGCCTTCTATGATTAGTTGAGTAGTGGTGGAGGTGAGAGATTTGAGATTGATGGTTCGAGCCGTGATTCGCCTACTCCATGCTTTGGGACACCGGTGGATGAGGTAGATAAATTCCAAAGGTATCATACGATGATTGATGAGTCTGGTTTGAGTGGTCACCACACTGCCATGGAGGAGGAACCAAATTCTCATTCGAAGAAATTTTTTGAGATGCTTAAATCTGTCGATCAGAAGATATTTCCTGGTTGTGATACTGAGACTCAATTATCATTCAACGCTCAGATGTTGTCCATCAAAACTGAAGGCAAAGTGAGTCAGAAAGTCTACAATCAATTTGCAAAGTTATTCAAAAGGGTCCTACCTAAAGAGAACACAGCGCCAGAAAATTTCTATCAATGTAAGAGGCTCTTGAAGGATATGAGTTTACCATTTGAGAAGATTGATTGTTGTACCAACGGTTGCATGCTATTTTGGGGTGACGACGAGAGCATCGATCAGTGCAGGATGTGCAGCCACCCTAGGTTCAAATCCTCATATCGTAGGAAGAAGACGTCTTTCAAGTCTATGTATTATCTTCCTATCACTCCTCATCTAGAGAGGTTGTATCAGTCGAGTGCCACTGCAAAAGACATAAGATGGCATACTGAGGAGTGTTCTGGTCAGAATTCCGGAGAGATGCGTCATCCTGTAGACTCTAATGCGTGGAGACATCTTGATAGAGAGTTTTCAGATTTTGCGAGTGAGAAGAGAAATGTGAGGCTTGGTATGTGCACATATGGATTTTCACCATTCGGTATGCACGGGAAGAAGTATTCGTTGCGGCCTGTGTTACTGACTCCGTACAATCTACCTCCTTGGTTGTGCATGAAGCCTCAACACATATTTCTCACCGTCTTGCTGTCTGGTCCTCAGAACCCTAAGCATAATTTGGATGTCTACCTTCTGCCACTGATTAAAGAGGTTATATTTGTGGCATACGGGAGTAAAGACATATGACGTGTACAAGAAGGAGAACTCCACGTTACGGGCTACTATTTTATGGACCATCATCGACTTTTCAGCATATTCTATATTATTTGGGTGGTCGACAGCTGGAAAACAAGCATGTCCGTACTGCATGGATGGATCTAATGAGCGACTCCACCGGGTAAGGCGTAGCCAGGCATCGAGCAGGCTCTCGAACCATTTACGAGCATGGCCTCGCTTTTGTAAGTATTTAATTTTATAATATACTCACATTTCAATTTATTAATTTTACTTAATTTAATTTAATTGATATTTTTTTATAGGAGAAGGAGTACGGACGGAAGCCCTCCCATTTCGAGAGACTGAAATTTTGGACACCCATGTAATGAGTCTGGACAGTCCACCTACGATCGCACCACCGACATTAACGTAAGTGTTTTATAATTTATGTTCTAATTAATCATTTAATTAATTATACTAATTAATATTAAATTATATTTATATTTTATTTAATTTCAAAATAAGATGAAGCATACCCTCCAAAATATTCAGACTCAGTCGGCACCCACCCAGAAGAATCCTTCCCCCACCCCTATTGATGAGGACTACATCTATTTGGATGTGGTCGGCGTTAAGAAGGTGAAGATTGTAGGATTGAGCAGTCACAATAAGACTGTCCGCCTATCTTAGAAAGGGAGCTCATCCTACTCCATTAGCTCTTATCCCTCCGCCGATCTAGAAAGTCAGCTCTTCGAGGTGAGAAAGAAATTGGAGAAATCGCAGACCAAGGAGAAGGAGATGAAGAAATGAATGAAGAAATCAAAGACAGAGGGGGAAATGATGAAGAAATAGGTTGAAGAAGCCTCGAAAATAATGGGTATGAAAGCTCCCGTATTTCCTACCGATGAAGAAGAGCCAACGGGTGAGAGTGATAATGAGAGTGAGGAGGTTGTCCGACTTGGTGACGACGAGTTTGATTCGGAAGGGTAGTTTATTTATTTATTTTTATTGTTGAACAATTAATTTATATTTCTGTTGAATATTTAATATTTTTATTTTCTATAAATTATGTTGGATGTTTTAAACCTTATGTTCTACATTATTTTTTTAATGATATAATTTTGATCAATTTGAAAAAAAAAAGTTACTCAATCTGAAATTATATAAAAAAATTAATTAAAAAGTTTTAGTAATGTCAAATAATAAATTTAGAACATTATAAATATTTATTGAGAAATATTATAATAAACAAATTAGGAAGGAAAAAGAAATTATTTTGATGAATTTGAAAAAAAAAAGACTCAATTTGATGTTACATACAATTAATTGCAAAAAAAAAGAACAAATTAATAAATTTTAGTAATGCCAGATAATAAATTTACAACATTATAATATTTATTGAAATATATATATATATACACACATAAATAAATTAGAAACAATAAGCAATTAATTAGATGCATTTAAAAAAACGTTGTTGATATGGCGAACTAACACTATCGACATGGGGCAATTACGCAAGGCTTAATAGGTCGCCAGGACCCACCAGGATCCTTGAAGATGCGGAGCTCGCCCACATGGAGGTAACCCACAAGCGGAGCTCGCCCAGAGCTCGCCTTTTATCCCTGGGAAGGTCTCGCCGAGCTCCATCATCACATAACGTTCGTGGACCACAAGGCACCAGAGCCCGCCCTGGAGCTCGCCCCAAACCGCCTAGGCTCATCTCTGAAGCTCGCCGACGAGCTCACCTATCAGTCGAATAGAACTCCGATGGTGTGCTCTTTTTCCCTCCGTCCGGTTTATCCACAAGGGTGGTTTACGGCGAGGTTTTTAATGAGGCCCATCTAGTCTAAGGCATAGTAGTAGGACGAGGCACGACATAGGTAGCAGTGTAAGGGACCAGGATGAGGGTTATGGACCCTCGTCAACACCGGAAGCCATATAGGCTCGTAAGGTGCCATCTCACACTCGCACACCTATAAATAAGACCTCTCTTGTACTATTAGGAGGGGGCTCACAATTCTGAAAATCAATACTACTATTCTTGCAATATTTCTCTCTCTAAACTCTCCACTCTCCCTCCTCATATTTTACATCCAAGAACACAAATTCTTGGATTATTGTTTGATAGGATTAACATGATATAAAGCCACATAAACAAACGTTGTTAACAAATTCTATCAACAATTTGGCGCTAGAAGGAGGGTCGTGCTTTCTGCCCTCGAACCTGAAAATTAAGAAATCTTCAAGAACAAAAATTAGGGTTTGTTGAAGATTTGAAGATTTGAAGGTGTTCTTGACAAAATTCAGGAACACTTGAAGATACACACACATCTTCATCCCCTGAACAAAGAATCCAGATTTCTGGACAAAAACCCGAATTTTTGGATTTCACAAAATCGGTCCGGAACAAGTTTTCAAACGCGCGCGTGCACACGAATAAACCGAATTTCGGATAATTCGTCACACGCAAGGCTAGACGAAAACTTGCACAGCTCCACCTAAGCTGGACGATAACCATCCAGGCGACCTCCATCACCCCGGCGACCTCCCTCCACTTCGGCGCCCCTCAGCGAGTTACCCCCTCTGAAACCCAAAAATGGCCAACACTCGAGCCGCCAAGGGACAGACCTCCGCAGCTGCGGGAAGGTCTAGAGGGGGCAATCAAAACCAGGTCGAGGTGGAGACCTCACACCAGGTGGTGGAGACATCACAACCGCCTCGCCAGAAAAGCCCCGCAGCTCCGCGACCTCAGCGAACTGCGGCGACCCAGGAAGACTTAGCTCCCGCTCTGAGGGACCTGGTCAGCAATCTTGACGAGCTCCGACGCACCATCGCGACCCTACAAAGGTTGCAACAGCGACAGCAGGACGAGCTCGCCCTAGTACCTAGGCAAGCTCCAGCCGCCGAAACCAGGCAGCAGACCAGGCCCACCCAGGGCACCCAGACCAGGGGAGACTACAGCGTACTCCCCACCGAGCAGGAGGCGAGCTCGGCACAAGCTCGCCAGCGCAGGGAGAGGACCGGCAAAACCAAAGTGGGAGAGGAGGGTCCCGCTCCTTACACCAGAAGGGAGCCGGCCTACACCGGGGCGTCTGGCACACACCAATCTCAAAGGAGGGAAGTCCTCCAAGGCCGCCTGGGCCCGAAGTATGATGAGAATGAGCGTGCAGTAGCCCCAGCTGCATCCCAGGGGGACTCTGACCAGCAGCCGCGCAGGTCAGCCCACGAAAGGCTAAGGAGGCCCGCCACTGACCGGCTAGGCCCCCACGGCGGACGCCAATTCCAGCCCGTCACTGAGAGGTCACCCCAGAGTGAGGCACCTCGGGGACGTGCGTCCGCGAGATGCACGACCTTTGAGCACCCTCCGCCGGAGGTGACCCGTGATGACGAGCTGGCCTCACTGAAAAAGGCCGTTGAAATACTGCAAGTACAGGTAGCAGCTAAGTCTGGCGGACCTGACGCCACGACTCTCCCCACCTCTCCATTGGCACCTGCCATCCTCCGCGCACCGGTCCAGAAGAAAATCCAATTTCCGGTGATGTCCGCGTACGAAGGAGAATCAGACCCAAAAGTCCATCTGGCCAAGTACGCGGATTTCATGATTTCTGTCGGTGCCACGGACTCCACCCAATGCCAAAATTTCCCGCTGACCCTAGGGGACCGAGCTCACCGTTGGTTCTCCTCACTCGCCCCGGGGTCAATCTGCTCATTTGGCCAACTCTCGCGGGAGTTCCTGGCCCACTTCTCTGGGTTTGGATCTTACCTTACCCAGAAGCACCGACTCGCCAACATCCATCAAGGCGAGAATGAAACCGACCAGCAGTACCTGGAAAGGTTCGACAAGATTCTGCTGGAAGGTGAGCCGGTAAGCGACGACACTAAGGTCATCGCAGCAATGGGCGGACTCAGGAGGGGCACCGACCTCTGGAAGGAAATGCACCTCGCATGTCCCAACACTTATAGCGAATTCCGCCATAAGGCGGGGGTGTATGTGGCTATGCAGGAGGCACTACTGAAAGAAGTTGGTGCCCACGAGGAAAAGAAGCCCTACGAGAAGAAGTCTGGGGGCACCTACAAAGCCCCCCGGAACTTAAAGGCCTTCGGCGAGGGAGACAAGTTCAAAGAAAAGCTCAACCAGGTCCTCGCAGTCTCCGTCGACCACGTCTTCACTGCCGTCCAAAGCAAGGCCATGCTGGAGGAGCCAAGGCGGATCCGCCAGGACCGCACGAAGCTCAACCCCAACAAATTCTGTGCCTACCATCAGGCCATCGGCCACTTCACCAGCGAGTGCCGCGATCTCCTCAAGCAACTCTGGAAATTTTACAAGGAGGGGAAATTGGCCGAGTTCGTGAAGAAGGCCCCAGCCAAGAGACCAATGTTCGAGAGGAGGGCCACCTCCGATGACGAAGAGGAGGAGGGGGACCAACCTGGCCCCCATCACAGACGGAGGGCACCTCCCCAACCTCAGCAAAATATGGAGCCGACTCGGGAACTCTTGGTTCTTGAGGAGGAGATCGGAGCCGCAGGAGGCCTCCGGGATGGAGGATTCTCCATATCTAGGAGAAAGAGGAAGGCTGAGATCCGGGCCATAAATCAAGTCCAGGAAGGCAGCTCCGGCCCCAGGTCCGCCTCGCAGCTCGTTGACGAGCTAACATTTTCTTCTGCGGACCTGGAGGGGGTACTGATGCCCCACAACGACTCATTAGTGATAACCGCCGACATCATGAACGTCCGAGTTCACAGGCTGCTTGTAGACACCGGCGCATTCACCAACATTCTCTTCAAATCCACCTTGGATGCCTTGGGTGATTTTGAGTCATACCTGGAACCTAGCAATGCTAGAATAGTGGGGTTCGGAGAGGCTGTAACCGTCCCCCTAGGTAGTGTTAGGTTGAGCGTCCAACTTGTATCGGCTGAGGATCCCGCAAGGAGACTGACTAGGCTCATAGATTTCCTGGTTGTCGACCAGCAGTCCTCCTACAACGGGTTCCTTGGCCGCCCTTTTATTAATGAATTCAAAGCGGCGTGTTCGACCTACTACTACTGTTTAAAATTTCCAACTCCGAAGGGTTCTGGAACTATAAAAGGTGACCAGAAAAAGGCTCGAGAGTGTTTACTCCAAATCAAAGATAGCCGGGTCAAGAGGCCCGTTACGCAAGTCCACATCCTCGAAGAGGACGTACAAATCAACCAAGGTGTTGGACCTGTGCCGAACACACAATTGACACCAATGGAGGACGAGGAAGAAACCCGACTGTTGAAACCTGCGCGGGGATCGGTAGCTGCGCAGGGACAGCAACCTACTCCCATGGAGGTAGTCGATGAGGCACCAGGTGGAGGACCTGCGGGAGGTCAAGAACCAACGCCCATGGACGTTGACCCAATTCCTCGAGTCACCATACCATCCCAAGCTGACAGACCACCGGAAGAGTGCACAGCTGACGAGCTCGCCCAAGCTGAAAGCCAACCCGAAGACCTCGAACCGCGCATAGGCCACGAGCCTGCACGGATGTCACATGAGGAGTGGGATGAGCTCATCAACGACCCGAGGTGGAAATGTCAGAAGAGAAAAGCAACCCCCGTGGAGGAGTTGACGGCACTCCCGGTGGACCCGGAAAGGGACTTAGAACTTTTCGTCGGTTCTGAGTTACCTGAACCGTACCGGTCGAGGATGGAGCTATTTTTGATGTCCAACCTGGACGTATTTGCCTGGTCCCATGAAGACATGACGGGGATCCCGTTGGAACATGCTTGCCACAGACTTAACGTAGATCCGACGAAAAGACTCGTACGCCAGAAGTGAAGAAAATATGGACCAGACAAGTACGCAGCTCTAGCAGTTGAGGTGGAAAAGTTGTTAGACAACCAGCTCATCAAGGAGGCTTTGTGTCCGCAGTGGGTCGCGAACCCCGTCCTGGTGAAGAAACACAACGGGACTTGGCGACTCTGCATTGATTTCACGGACCTGAATAAAGCATGCCCGAAGGACAACTTCCCACTACCTCACATTGACCAGCTGGTGGACAGCACTGCAGGCCATGAAATGATGACATTCATGGACGCTTTTGCAGGCTATCATCAGATAGCTCTGCACCCGGAAGATCAGGAACACACGGCGTTCTACACCAACAAGAACATGTACTGCTGGGAAAAAATGCCGTTCGGACTCATCAACGCCGGAGCTTCCTACCAAAGATTGGTGAACAAAATGTTTGACCAACACATTGGCGAATCCATGGAGGTGTACGTGGACGACATAGTTGTCAAGAGTTTGAGAAAGGAGGACCACCTGGACCACCTGAAACAAACCTTCGACATACTGCGCCACTACAACATGAAGTTGAACCCCAAAAAGACCAGCTTCGGCGTACACTCTGGGAAGTTCCTGGGGCACCTAGTTAGCCAGCGGGGAATCGAGGTCAACCCGGCACAAGTCCAATGCATAATTGAAATGGGGAGCCCCGACTCCATCCAAAAAATTCAAAGACTAACTGGATGCATGGCGGCCCTTAACAGATTCATCTCCAGGTCCGGCGATAGAAATTGTCCATTTTTCGAGGCGATTAAAGCAAACACACGGAGGTACAAAGAGGCGGCCAAAGCCAACGAGCTCCACCTCAAAAACCACTTCGTCTGGACAAATGAATGCCAACGGGCCTTCGAAAACATCAAAACATACCTGGCAGACACACAGATTCTATCAAAGCCAATACCTGGAGAGAAGCTGTATCTGTACCTAGCCGCGTCGGAGGTGGCCATCAGCTCCGTCCTGGTCCGAGAAGAGGCGAAAACACATCTCCCAGTGTACTACGTGAGCCAAGTCTTACATGAAGCTGAGCTGCGGTACACCCCAACAGAGAAGCTGGCTTATGCACTGGTGATGAGTGTCAGAAAATTGAGGCCTTACTTCTTTGACCATCCGGTGGAGGTGCTGACAACGTTCCCGCTGCATCAAATACTACAGCGCCCGGACACTGCCGACCGCCTGCTGAAATGGTCACTGGAGATCAGCCAATACGGTATAACCTACGCACCCCGAACAACGATCAAGGACAAGCACTGGCCGACTTCATCGTCGAGCTAACTTTCCCACAAGATCCGACGAGGGGGCGTATAGCTCCGTGGCATCTCTACGTGGACGGATCATCGACTAGCATAGCAGCAGGCGCCGGCGTAGTCCTGATCAGCCCCGACAGACAAGTCTTCACCTCCGCAATTCGGTTTGACTTTCGAGCAACCAACAACGAGGTGGAATATGAAGCGTTAATAGCAGGACTTAGGTTATCATTAGCTGTGGGGGCGACCAATCTTCAAGTTTTCGGAGATTCCCAGCTAATAATATCCCAAGTCCAGGGGGAATTTGAAGCAAAAGATCAGCAGATGATGATCTACCAGAAGATAGCCGCGCATCTGATCTCGATGTTTACACAAGTTTACATCGATCAAATACCGCGGCTAGAAAACACACAAGCAGATGCTCTAGCCCGGCTAGCTACTAGCAATGGCGAAGCCGAATTCATGGAGGTTGTGATCACCACACTGAAAAACCCCTCGACGTTCGACTACAAAGTAAATCAAACCTCGAGTGGGGGGCAGGAGAATAGTGAAGATAATGAAGATTGGTGCACCCCAATCCGAAAATACTTAACTGACGGAACAACCCCCGTAGACACCTGGGAAGCTAGCCGGTTAGTAAAGCAAGTTGCCAGGTATACGCTACTGGATGGCCAACTCTATAAGCGTGGATTTTCTCTACCCCTACTCAAATGCCTAACTAGGAAGCAGGGGTCCGAAGTGTTAGAAGAAATTCACGAAGGGATTTGTGGGAGCCACGCTGGGGGGCAAGCATTGGCATATAAAACAATCAGACAGGGCTACTACTGGCCCACTCTTCGCAAAGATGCCATCAGCTTCGCTCGAAGGTGCCGGAAATGCCAACTTTTCGCACCTAACATCCACTCCCCAGCCAACCAGCTTAAGTCGGTTTTCAGCCCATGGCCTTTTGCGAAATGAGGTATCGACTTGATCGGCCCATTTCCACCTGGTAGAGGCGGTGTAAAGTTCGTTGTTGTAGCAGTGGACTACTACACTAAGTGGGCTGAGGCCGAAGCTCTCACAACCATAACCCAGGAAAGGATGATCGGCTTCATTTGGAAAAACCTGATCTGCAGGTTTGGACTCCCGCAGTCGGTCATCACTGATAATGGAAGGCAGTTCGACGGACAGAAGTTGAGGGACTTCTGCAGTTCATGGAACATCAAGAAGCACTACTCAACTCCATATCACCCCCAGTCGAACGGCCAAGTCGAGGCGGTAAATAAGATCTTGAAACATATATTAAAGCTCCGCCTCGAGGAAAAGAAAGAAAGCTGGGCAGACGAACTCCCGGAGGTCCTATGGTCTTACAGTACTTCCTATAGGGCCAGTACCGGGGAGACCCCGTTTGCCCTAGCCTTCGGGACTGAAGCCGTGGTCCCGGTAGAGATCCAGAACAAGACTTGGAAGGTGGTGGGGTATGATGAAGAAAAGAACGATGAAGCCTTGGCAATAGAAAAAGATCTGATCGAAGAAACCAGAGCTTCATCAGAAATGAAAAACGCCACCTACAAGCGTAGAGCGGAAAAATATTACAACTCTCAGGTCCGAGACCGAAAGTTCAAGGTTGGCGACCTGGTGTTGAAAAAGAAATTGATGGCCCCACCAGGTGTATTCGGTTCAAATTGGGAAGGACCATTCCGAGTCACTGCAGCTTGGCCAAACGGTACCTATGATCTAGAAGACGCAGAGGGCAAAGCTTCATCATACACCTGGAGCTCGGCACACCTAAAGAAATTCTACCAATAGACTAGAATCCTGTAATACCTGTAATAGACTAGTCAAAGGTTTACATCAGAAATATAGATGGCAACCGATGTAAATTACGTTGCTATAAAAATTCAGAAAAATTCCCAAGTGTTTGGACCTGTGCAGCCCTCCGATCAGGCGAGCTGCACCAGGTCGCCAATTATGCTAGCTCGCCAAGCCCAGCTCGCCCACATGCTCAAAAGTCCGCAATGCGCAAGGACCAAGGTCCCAAACGTTATAATTAATAGCTCGAAGGCAAAGGCTAAAGTGCCCAAGGTCGCGAAGGTACCCTTTTTAAAGGGTTGCTAAGCACCTACTGCCACAAGTTAGAAAAATTCGCGAAAAAGACATAAACGTCTAAGGCAAGGTTCATGAGACCCAATGGCCCAACGTGAATCAATCGAAGTGCAGTTCGCTGCCCTAAGTGGCCTAAGACGAACGATTCGCGGCCCTAAGTGACATAAGACGAAGAATACGCACTCTAAAAGTAGAGGTATAATTCGTAGTCGTAAGTGACGTAAAACGAACGATTCGTTTCTCAAAGTAGAGTAAGACGAACAATTATATACCGGGAAAATAAACAAGAACGAGCTATTTTAAGAAATTATAACGTAAAAGTGCAAAAACATAAATGAAAAAAGTTGGGACAAAAAATGTTCGACTTATATTCAAAAGATACTTAAGAAATTTTCAAGTCCAAAATATACTTGAAAAAATCCTAAGTATGAGTAGCAGTGCTGGCCACAAAGGCCGACCAGCTAGCCATCTTTGAACTACAAAAAGCCCCTTCTGGGCGAACTGCATATGCTGGGCGAGCTAAGCCTACTTGAACAAAAAAAGTGAAGACTACAAAAATAGAGCTCCTTCTAGGCGAGCTATGGAGCCTGACGACCTACTACAACTTGGGAAATAAAAAGCTAATCTAAGAATGCGGTAAAAAGCCTATGTATCGGGGGCATCAGCAGGGGCAGGGGCGACCTGGGCACCGGGAAGGGTGAGTTCGGCCTCTGTGGTGATATTACCAGTCAGCCGACTGGCATCGAACTCGCCCAAATCTAGCATGGCGTCCCCACATGCCTCCCGAAGTTGCTCCCCAGTGGGCGGAGTCTGCTCCTCTTGGTTGGCGACCTCTGGTTCACCCAGATTCAGTTCCGGCACTGGGATAGTATTGATGATCTTGAACCGAGCCGGAACAAAATCCAATGGAATTCCAAGTGCGGGGAGGTCGCCAATATCCAGCTCGGCGTCATCAGGGAAGGGGACCCTATCCAAGCACTCCTTGAACTCGCCCACTATGGCCTTCACCTCGTCATCATGGTGAGCTCGCGCCCACCAGAGGGCCCTCAGGACCTCGGCATAACACTGCACGAAGCCCCGATCCGAGACCTCGGCTTTCGCAGCTACCAAATCGGCCGAAGTGACAACACTGCTGCGTAGTTCAGCGACCTCAAGTGCCTTCGCCTCCAATTCGGCCCTTTGCCTCTCGCACTTGGCGTTAGAGCTCTTCACCAGGCCCCGCTGCAGTGCGAGGTCTTTCTTCGTGATCTGGTGGCTGTCGACCTCCAAGGCGAGCTGGGCAGCGAACTCTTCTTCCTTCGCTTTCATTCTCGCCTCAGCCTCCTGTTCGAGCCGGGCGAGCCGGCGTTGGGCGGCCTCAAGTTGCTCGAGGGCGCTCTGCTCGGCGGCCAACGAGGCCGCTGCCCTCTCCTCGGCGAGCTGCGCCAGTTTCTTCGCCTTGTCGGTTGACTCCGCCAACGCCAGCATTCGCTTGTTCCTATCAGAACGACCCGCCTCCAGCTCGTCAAGCTGCTCGAGAGCCTTCTGGTTGGCAAGCACCACCCTGCTCGCGTAGTTGGTCGAGAGAAGAAGATTCTCTCTCAAATCTTGGCTATTGACACCCACCACCAGTGGAGTCGTCCAGTGCCTCGGTATCTCGCTCACAGCATTCCGGGCTATGCCCGGAGGGAGATTCCACATCGATGTGAGAGAACGAGATCGCTCAAAGGCATGCAGGGCCTCGTGGCGGTTAGGGAAGGCAATTGGGGCATAACTGCGAGATCAAAACAGATGGAAAATGTTAGAAAAATAAAACAATGACGAGCAAAAGGGAGTCAATTGGGCGAGCTACTTACTGAGCTCGGTCAGGGTCCCAGCCAAGCAGTGTGTCATCGGTGGTTTGCACGCCGAATGGAGAGGGCGAGGGGGGCGAACTTCGTATGGGCGTGACCGCCAACGGGGCGGTGGATTGAACAGATCCCCCTTGCCCCGACCTCGCCGAGATCCTCTCAGCCCGGTCAGACTCCTCGTCGACCAGGCCCGTATACCTAGTCCTCTTACGAGCCTGGATGTTCTCCTCACCAGCTCGGGACCCATCACCCCGTTGGGGTCCTTTCTTTCCTCGACCCCGCTTTGAGGGGGCAACAGCTCGCCCGACACCTCGGCCGACCCTGGCGACCTCCGGAGCCTTGGATTTTTCGGGAGCTTTCTCCTTCTGGGCTCCCGACCCGCCTGCCTCGCCCCTTTTTGAGGCGAGCTCTGCCTTCTTGCTCGCCTCCAGTGCGAGCACGGACGGCGGGGCTAGTCTGTTGGGGCGAGGAGGGCCCATCTCGTATCGCTCCTTCACAGTTTGGTAGGCCTCGGGGACCTCGGCGATCGGGATAGCGACAAAGCTACCACCTACACAAAAAATCACAAGTATCAGCACAATGAGCGAGATACCCCATAGGCGAGCTGCAAAGAGTTGAACCTGGGAGCTCGGGGCCTTGGATGTCAAGGTGGTGCGGCAGTGTGAGGAGCCCAGCGAGCCGCAGGCAATGGTGCGCGCACAGGTGGGCGACCTGTCTATCCTTCTCGCTCCTCAAATAGCAAATGGCGCGCACCACGTCGAACTGCTCCGACACTTTAGGCCTACCCCTGCTGGATTTGTGTCGCTTTGGAACTGCAAAAGGAAAGGAAATTAGAATTAGTATATCTAATTCAACCCACGCACACCGAAATAAGCGACCTACTGCTGGCTTCCCCATATCCCTCGGGAGTGGGGATACGGTCACCCCGCCCATGATACGTGTTGGAGGCTCGCCAGTCACCTCCTATGAAGAAAAATTGTTTCTTCCATTCACGGATTTTATTGGGCAGGTCCCCCAGAAATTTCTCCCCCGGACGTGCCTTCAGATAATAATATCCTGCGCCGTCCTGTGTCCGTTTGGTCACGGCGAAAACCTCGCCCAAGTCTGCCGAGGTCGTCGCATTCTCGTAACCCTCCAGCCCAAAAACGAACAGGGCGGCGAGAAGGTTGCTCCACGCGTTCGGTGTAAGTTGGGTGATGGCCAGATTATTGTCTGCTAGATATTGGCCAATAATCGGATGCAATGGCAACGAAAGCCCAGCCCTCAGAACATCTACATTCAGGGCAGTCATCCCCTCAGGAGGTGCGTCAGCCCGCTCATCCTTCATTGGAGCGTACATGAAGATGTCCATGGGGATGCGATACTTCCTGCGTATGACTGGCAGGTCGCATTCATCAATTAGGCTCATCACCTCGCCGGCTTTGAACTCGGAGGGGGCAACTTCTTCCAGGTCGGCGAGGTCTGGGCGAGGTACCCTATTCGGGCAAGGGAAGCTCGCCGCATACTCGGCAATGTACTCATTCCAGTCAAACGGGTGAACCACCTGGGTGGGGACCTGATACTCTACCAACTGGGGTTCCGGGAAACCGATGCGGCGGAACCAGTCAAGAGTAACTTCTTCCAGGTCGCCACCCTCCTCGCCGACCTCGGCACCACCCTCATCAACTTCCTCGGGCCCTTCGTTGCCGCTAGCAACTCTTTCCTCTTGGGCGACCTCGCCACCCTCCTCCCATACCTCGCGGCACACAGAACTGGAGGCTCCTTCCTCCGGGTCGGGACGTAGCTCGCTGGGCAGTTCGCTGCGTGGCTCGCCGGACACCTGGCGAGCTACCGAGGTCGCCTCGGAGCTGGAGCCGATTTCCACGTACGAAACCCGGGGTGGCTCATCGTCGGTCATTGGCCGTTTGTCAGGATTTCGGCCAGATAGGGTTCTACTTGAAGAGCGTGTCGACATGGTCACAGAAAGTTCAAAAGTCCCGAAGTCCAAAATCCAATAGTCAAGGGTCAAGGAGATTCAAAGGTTCTCGGCGCAATCCACGGTCTGAAATACCGTAATGACGATGAACCAGCAGAAGAATCAAATAAAAGATAGAAGAGAAGGGAAAGAAGATCGAATCCTACCTTGAAGTTCCTTCGAAAATCCGTCGAGCACAAGAAAAATCGGTCGCCGGGAAAGCTCTGGAATTCGAAATGTAAAAAGTGAAAAAATGAATCCACCTCACCCTATTTATAGACGTCGGGGCGAGGTGCAATATTCGCAAAATGCAAGGGCCTGTCTGCAAAAATTCAAAAGATAGCATTATTGTGGGCGGGAACCGAGGTCTAAAAAGGCGTGCATGACCCCTGGATTCCCGCACCACGTCGGCCAGAAGCAACCACCTGGGTTGAGTTCGCTTGTCAACCCAACAATCATCCATAGGTAGTTCGCCATGTTCTAAGTTTTCCAGCTCGCTTGCACATTCGACAAGGTCATAGTGCATGCGAGCTGGGGGGCAAATGTTGATATGACGAACTAACACTATCGACATGGGGCAATTACGCAAGGCTTAACAGGTCGCCAGGACCCACCAGGATCCTTGAAGATGCGGAGCTCGCCCACATGGAGGTAACCCACAAGCGGAGCTCGCCCAGAGCTCGCCTTTTATCCCTGGGAAGGTCTCGCCGAGCTCCATCATCACATAACGTTCGTGGACCACAAGGCACCAGAGCCCGCCCTGGAGCTCGCCCCAAACCGCCTAGGCTCATCTCCGAAGCTCGCCGACGAGCTCGCCTATCAGTCGAATAGAACTCCGATGGTGTGCTCTTTTTCCCTCCGTCCGGTTTATCCACAAGGGTGGTTTACGACGAGGTTTTTAATGAGGCCCATCTAGTCTAAGGCATAGTAGTAGGACGAGGCACGACATAGGTAGCAGTGTAAGGGACCAGGACGAGGGTTATGGACCCTCGTCAACACCGGAAGCCATATAGGCTCGTAAGGTGCCATCTCACACTCGCACACCTATAAATAAGACCTCTCTTGTACTATTAGGAGGGGGCTCACAATTCTGAAAATCAATACTACTATTCTTGCAATATTTCTATCTCTAAACTCTCCACTCTCCCTCCTCATATTTTACATCCAAGAACACAAATTCTTGGATTATTGTTTGATAGGATTAACATGATATAAAGCCACATAAACAAACGTTGTTAACAAATTCTATCAACAAACGTGATTCAATTTGGAGTTATATACAATTAATTGCATAAAAATAAATAATAACGACAAGTGTCCGAGAGGAACACGCTACCTCTAAGTTGCGCAGAGGTCACGTGTTCGATTGCAATGTGTATTTTTGGCAATTAATGTATTATTGACTTGTTCTTTGGGTATTACTTATAGAGGTATTGCTTCGAGACTTGTTTTTTTGAGTATTATTGGCTTATTTTTTTGGGTATTACTTTAACTTATTTTTTAAATATAATAGATCCAGATTGCCATTCATGATTTCTATTTTAGAAAATAACATTTAATTTAATTAAATAATATATATTTGGAAAAATTGGGGTTTGCCGACAAATCTAAAATTGAAAGAGTGGTGAAGTACAAATATATGAATATGACATACGAATACTACTTTTTGGAATTGTTGAGGAGCACACATTGTCTGTCATCTGCCGTCCATTGAAATTTTAGGCCTAATCATCGGATCTTATGAATCTACACTTTTTACACATAATAAATGCGAAGGCCATCCCATCCTTATTATTTAAAGTTGTTTTCAAAAAAAAAAAAAACTGTAATCTTGTAAAATAGTGTATACATCAGGCACTGGAATAGTCATAACCCACGTACCAATTTTGAAGTATGTGGAGAGTTATGAAAAAACTTGGCCAGTTCATATGCCCTTTTGTTCTCTATTATATTATATGGGCTCATTTGGTTCGTAAGATAAAATTATCTATCCGTCGAAAATATGCATATTTTCGACGGATAGATAGTTTTATCTTACGAACCAAATGAGCTCTATGTAGATATATAACGGGTCTCGCGCGTTGACCATTAATTCCTTTACACAAAATGAGACCTTTCGAACTCAAACATCTTTCCTCCATATTAATCATGTAGAGATTGCGAGAAGATTCATATATATGCCAATCAAATTTAGTTGTTTAAGTTTTGCTTCTAGCACTGTTCATTGAAACTAGCTCAATTTTTCTTCCTCCTGCTGCTACCATCTCAATGACAAAATCTATCTAATTATTTCCTCCATGAAACTCGTATCTAGCTATGACCCTTTGCTTGCAAATAATTTGTTCATTGGCCTTTCGCAACTCCAAATCAAGTCTTCTTTTGTATCTTGTCTTTTTTAATTGTTGTTATCTAATTCTCCATTTTCCCGGCCCCCCGGCTACTGTAACAAACTCCTCATTTTTTACATGGGTACTCATAAAATCTGATAAACGAATTGTGTCAAGAATCTTGGTTCCCCTTACTAATCCCCATAGGTTTAATCTTTAACAAATGATTTTAGTCATGGAACAACGTATGAATTGTACTTGCAAACTCAAATTCGCGAAATTAAGTAACAATAAGCAAATAAATTTTGGTACCCAATTAAATAAATATCAATATATATTACTATTTTAATTTTGAGGATTTATCAAATTAATTCTCTAATTAAATGGTAAAATGATATTTATTGTACACGATACAAGTTATTATTAAATTATGAGTCTCCCGGTGCTTGTAAATAGCAATAAATGACTGATTTGCCCTATTTATGAAGACGACGGAAATAAATCAAGCTAAATTTGATCGATTCGTAAATGCCGTCAATCAAATCAATATCAGTCAACCAGATCTTACCACGTGTCAGCGCGAATAAGAAAGGTTCTTCACCTTCCACCCTATAAATAGAGGGTGAAGTTCATGCATTTCACAGATCGAGAAGCACCGAAAACCATTGAAGACGAAGGAGCAAGCAGCAATATTATCTCTACGAGCAACCTGCGAGTTAAGAAGATCGATCGATCAAGTTCTTCGAAGATTCAAATAGTTTTCACCAAATTTGAAGACATTCTTCGAAGTTCAAGCGTTCTTCGTCAAATCTTTCCAAAAACAACATTCGATCCAAGACAAAGGGGCCAAATCCCTCCGATCAGACGTTTTTCCTGAAGAACAACTTGAAGATCTTCAACCGTTCTTCACCAAGTTTGATAAAAAACACAGTTTTATCAAGAATCAAGGAGCAAATCTCTCTGATCATACGTTTCTCATCTAAGAACACCTCAAACACAATAAGTGTTCATCACCGTTGTTGATAGAATTTGGTAATCGTATTTGTTATGTGGCTAGTTATAACATGTTAATTCCATCAAACAATAATCTTTGAATTCGTGTTCTTAGATGTAATATGAGGAGGGAGAGTAAAGAGTTTAGAGAGAGAAATATTGCAGTAGGGATTGTATTAATTTTCAGAATTGTGTGTGAGTCCCCTGAATAGTACAAGAGAGGTCTTATTTATAGGCGTGTGAGTGTGAGACGGCACCTTACGAGCCTATGTGGCTTCCGGTGTTGACGAGGGTTCCTTACCCTCGTCTCGATCTCTCACACTGTTTCCCCTATCACACCTCGTCCTACTACTATGCCTTAGACTAGATGTGCCTCATTAAAAACCTCGCCGTAAACCACCCTTGTGGACAAACCGGACGGAGGGAAAAAGAGCGCGCCATCAGGGTCCTATTGACTAACGAGTGAGCTTATGGGCGAGCTCCCAGCGAGCTCCGGTAGGTTGGGCGAGCTCTCGAGCCTTGACCAGATTTTGGGGTATCGGGCGATCTCTGGTGTACCCACAGACGGGCGAGCTCTGGACCTTCTCCAACTCGGATGGGTTCTGGTGACCTGGCAAACCTTGGGGATTATTTCTGAAACCGACGTATTAGTTCGCCATATCAACATTTGCCCCCTAGCTCGCGCGCATCATGACTTTGTCCAATGTGTGGGCGAGCTGGAGAACTTGAGGTCTGGCGAACTATTTCCGGGGGCGCCGAGCTAGTAGGCGAGCTGTGCCTCAGAGGTCGCCTCGGCCGGCACTATGCGGGATCCCAAGCGTCACGCAAATCTCTTGGCGTCTCGATTCCCGCCCATAATAATGATAACTTTTCAAATTCCTTGCAAAAAGGCCCCTAGTCTTTCGGGAATTTCGAGCTTGTGCCCCGCGCTTATAAATAGGCGAAAATGAAGAATTTCCTCACTTTGCTTCCTTCATTTCTCAGAGCGCATTCCTGGCGATCAATCCTCTGCTTTAGACGTTCCCGCCAAGGTAGAGACTCGGATTTCTCCTCTTTCTCTTTCCTTGTTCTACATTTTCGAACGCCTTCATTATGTCTGAGAACTCCTCGAGCCATACCCCCCCGCGTCGTGACCTGGGCAAAGGACAAATGACCGATGACCTTCCAAACCCCCGAGTAACACCTGTGGTCCTCTCCTCGAGCTCTGGGGCGAGCTCTGAAACCTCCCCAGACAGTAGCGAGCTCTCGGGGTCAGTTCGCTCTGACTCCAGTGAGCAAGCCACTAGTTCTGGTGAGGAATCACCCCTCCGCGAACTCTGGGATTACTCAGAGCGAGCTCGCGGGGAAGCAGCGACTCCCGCTGAGGAGGCCCAGGAGGAGGTCGCCGAGGTTGGGGCCGGCGACCTTGCTGGTGAGCTGGCCCATGAGGTCGACGAAGAGGTCGACGAGGATACGGGGACGGAGGTCACTTACGAATACCTCCGTTTTATCAACTTTCCCTTCCCCAAGCTCCCTGAATATCAAGTCTCCGCAGAGGTCGTAAATGAGTTCGACTGGGGAGAATATGTGAGAGCTCATGGGGCGTGCTTCCCCCTACCCCGGCGAGCTCCGATTCGAAAAGCCGCTGGCAAGTCTGATCTTAAGGCCAACGGTGTGGAGAGCATCATGAGCGAGTTCGCCCTTCTGGATATTCGGAGGCGGTTCCGCATCCCGCTGGACATTTTTATGTATCCTGCCGAGGAGAAAGAGCGAGCCGACCTCCCCCCTGCTGGGCTCACAGCCATGAATTACCACACCCTGAAGGCAGGGCTCACCCTTCCCCTCCACCCCATAATTGGGCAATTTTTGGCGGACACGGGCCTCGCTATCACCCAACTCACTCCGAATGCATGGAGCAATTTGTTGGCCGCCCTGACTGTCTTCGGCATCGAGGGTTATGAAAACCGGCTGAGCACGGCGGAGATTAACGAGCTCTTCATCGTGATCAGACAAGCGAGGGAGGGGAAGGGATATTATTCTTTCCAAGCTCGCCCGGGGGGTAAATTTTTAGGTGACCTCCCCAACAAAGTCCGGGATTGGAAGGAGCAGTTCTTTTTCATCGGGGGGGACTGGCGAGCTTCCAACGGTCGCGGAGGGTGCATTCCCACCCCCGAGACCTACGGGGAGGCGAGCTGTAGGTGGCGTACCTTAGTGTGTGTGCGTCGGATTAGATTACTGATCTAATCTATCTTTTTGCAGGTTTGAAGCGCCACAAGTCGAGTCGTGGGAGGCCGGAAGTTTCGATAGGTTTCGAGTTTGTGCGGACGGTGTGTTGCTTGCGGGAGAAAAAAGGACCGTGAGATCGAACATCTGTGTCAACACCACTGCCGCCGGCTCGCCGGTCTCATCACCTTGCCACACCACCTCGCCGCTCGAGGTTTTGCGCCCTTTCATTATTGAGTTTCCAGAGCTCGCTATCTTGTATGTCAAGGTCGCCGAACTGACTTGGTTGTTTGTTGTACAGGTGCAGGTTCTATTGTCGAGCTCCCGCCCATTGAGGTTCCCGAAGCTTATCACTTCCTAGCTCGGCAGCTGAAGATGGGTAAGCCTCTTCCGGGGAGGGAAGGCATCCCTTCGGGGGCGGTCTTGGACGCTACCAAGAAACTAGAGCTCGCCAAAGCTGCTGAGAAGGCTGGGGGCTCTGGTTCTCAGAAGACCTCGGCACCTCCCCCAACAAAGGAGAAGGTCGCCGGAGCCAAAAAGGGGGCGGGCCGAGGCTCAAACCCTGAACGGGGTACTCAACCACCTCCGCCCCATCAAACGAAGCGAGCTCTCCACCGGGGAGATGGCTCGCGAGTGAGTGAAGAGGAAACTCGCCTCACCAAGCGAGCCAGGGCCGAGGGCGGCTCTGGATCAAGCCAAACGGGGTCAGGGCGAGCTCTTGTTGTTCGACCTTCTCCAGCGCCTCCAACTCCTCAGAGTGCGCCCTCGCCACCTCCCTACGGGGTCCCTATTCGGGACGATACCCTGCTCGGGCTCAACCCCGATAGGTTTGGGTCAGTGGGCGACCTCTTTTGAGTTGGAAGCCTTTGCAATTTCCATGGTTTTTGCTAACTGATCTGAGTATGTGCAGGTATACTCCCGCTGAGTTCCCGCAGCGACCTGAGCCTCTCCATGTCGCCGAGCGGTGCCGGGCCCTGAATTCATCGAGGGACCTTCCTGATGGGGCAGCTTGCCGGGTTTTTACCGAGGCCCCCAAATACCTCTCCGCCTCGGAGCTCGGGATGATCGAGAGGCAGAAGCCTGCTGACAGGAGGAGGCTGGCGATGCACTACGCCTGCGCAGCGATGGCTGCGGCTCAGCTCATCAGTGATGATATCGCCGCCTCAGATAGAGCTCGCCACGATACAAATAAAGCGCTCACTAAGGTGGGCGACGAGCGGAAGAAGGAGCTTGAGGAGCTCGCGAGGGCGGAGTCCAAGGCGAAGGCCTCGCTGGAGGTGGAGCGGCTTGCAATTAAAAAGGCAGAAAAACTCCAGGCCGACCTCTGCCAACAACAGGCCGAATTGGAAGCAGCTCGCCAGACGCTCGCTGCTCGGGAGGATGAGCTCGCCTTGACCCGAGTTGAGGTAGGGCTCCTCCGGGATCAGAGCCGGGGGAATTCTGAGGAGTGCCGCAAGCTGCGGGAGGAGGTTGCCACTCAGGCTCTGGAGATCGCCGAGCTCAGGGGCCGTTCCGACACTGCCATAACGCCCGAGACACTTGAGCTCGCCGAGGTGGTTGCCACTGACAAGGGCTTCGTGCTCTGCTTTGCTGAGGTAATTCGCTCCTTCCAATGGGCGCGGATTAATAATGACAGCGAGTGGGAAGCCCTTGTCAGCGAGTTTGAGGACTGCTTGGAGAAGTCCTCGATCCCCCCCGGCACGGAATTGAACATTGGGGACCTCGCGGGCTATGGGATCAATCTCGACGCTGCTCGTCTGAAATTCAACATTATCCAGACGAAACAGGTCTTGACTGCCGACCTCGCCCAAGAGACTGAGGGTGCAGAGGGGGATGCTGGAGGTGAGGCCCCGCCGACGATGGAGCAGATGCAGGAGGTCTGCGGGGACGCGATGATAAACATTAGCGAGCTCGGCACAAGCGGACTCTCTGGGAATATCACTCCTGATGCCGAGCTCGCCATGCCCATCCGCCAGGTCGCCCCCGAGTCTTAGGCCCCCTTTATTACTGTTTTCTTAGCTTAGTTTACATTTTCCAAGTTGTAGTAGGTCGCCGGGTTGCGGAGCTCGCCCAGAAGGAGCTCCATTTTTGTAGTCTTTACTTTTTATCCAAGTAGATTTAGCTCGCCGGGCACGTGCAGCTCGCCCAGAAGGAGCTTTTTGTAATTCAAAGACGGCTAGCTGGTCGGCCTTTGTGGCCAGCACCACTACTCATACTTAGGATTTTTTCAAGTATATTTTTGGCTTGAAAATCTCTTAAGTATCCTTTTGAATATAAGTCGAGCATTTTTTGTCCAACTTTTTTCATTTATGTTTTTGCGCTTTTACGTTATGATTTCTTAAAATAGCTCGTTCTTGTTTATTTTCCTGGTACGTAATTGTTCGTCTTATTCTACTTTGAGAAGCGAATCGTTCGTTTTACGTCACTTTCGACTACGAATTGTACCTCTGTTTTGAGAGTGCGTATTCTTCGTCTTATGCCACTTAGGGCCGCGAATCGTTCGTCTTAGGTCACTTAGGGCGGCAAACTGCACTTCGATTGATTCACGTTGGGCCATTGGGTTTCATGAACCTTGCCTTAGACGTTTCTGTCTTTTTTTAATTCACGGTGGCAGTAGGTGCTTAGCAACCCTTTAAGAAGAGTACCTTCGCGACCTTGGGCACTTTGGCCTTTGCCTTTGAGCTATTTAATTACAACGCTTGGGACCTTGGTCCTTGCGCATTTCGGATTTTCGAACATGTGGGCGAGCTAGGTTTGGCGAGCTACCAGGAGCAGTGGGCGACCAAGTGCAGCTCGCCCGGTTGGGGAGCTGCGCAGGTCCAAACACTTGGGAATTTTCTGAATTTTTTCAGCGACGTAATTTACATCGGTTGTCATCTACATTTCTGATGCCAACCTTCGACTAGTCTATTACAGAATTCTAGTCTATTGGTAGAACTTTTTTAGATGTGCCGAGCTCCAAGTGTATGACGAAGCTTTGCCTTCTGCGTCTTCTAGATCGTAGGTACCGTTCGGCCAGGCTGCAGTGACCCGGAATGGTCCTTCCCAATTTGAACCAAATACACCTGGTGGGGCCATCAATTTCTTTTTCAACACCAGGTCTCCGACCTTGAACTTTCGGTCTCGGACCTGAGAGTTGTAATATTTTTCCGCTCTGCGCTTGTAGGTGGCGTTTTTCATTTCTGATGAAGCTCTGGTTTCTTCGATCAGATCTTTTTCTACTGCCAAGGCTTCATCATTCTTTTCTTCGTCATATCCCACCACCTTCCAAGTCTTGTTCTGGACTTCTACCGGGACCACGACTTCAGTCCCGAAGGCTAGGGCAAACGGGGTCTCCCCGGTGCTGGCCCTATAGGAAGTTCTATAGGACCATAGGACCTCCGGGAGTTCGTCTGCCCAGCTCCCCTTCTTTTCTTCGAGGCGGAGCTTCAGTATGTGTTTCAGGATCTTGTTCACCGCCTCGACTTGGCCGTTCGACTGGGGGTGATACGGAGTTGAGTAGTGCTTCTTGATGTTCCATGAACTGCAGAAGTCCCTCAACTTCTGTCCGTCGAACTGCCTTCCATTATCAGTGATGACCGACTGCGGGAGTCCAAACCTGCAGATCAGGTTTTTCCAAATGAAGCCGATCATCCTTTCTTGGGTTATGGTTGTGAGAGCTTCGGCCTCAGCCCACTTAGTGTAGTAGTCTACTGCTACAACAGCGAACTTTACACCGTCTCTACCAGGTGGAAATGGGCCGATCAAGTCGATACCCCATTTCGCGAAAGGCCATGGGCTGAAAACCGACTTAAGCTGGTTGGCTGGGGAGTGGATGTTAGGTGCGAAAAGTTGGCACTTTCGGCACCTTCGAGCGAAGCTGATGGCATCTTTGCGAAGAGTGGGCCAGTAGTAGCCCTGTCTGATCATTTTATATGCCAATGCTTGCCCCCCAGCGTGACTCCCACAAATCCCTTCGTGAATTTCTTCTAACACTTCGGACCCCTGCTTCTTAGTTAGGCATTTGAGTAGGGGTAGAGAGAATCCACGTTTATAGAGCTGGCCATCCAGCAGCGTATATCTGGCAGCTTGCTTCACTAACCGGCTAGCTTCCCAGGCGTCTACGGGGGTTGTTCCGTCTGCTAAGTATTTTCGGATTGGAGTGCACCAATCTTCACCATCTTCACTATCCTCTTGCCCCCCACTCGAGGTCTGATTTATCTTGTAATCGGACGTCGAGGGGTTTTTTAGTGTGGTGATCACAACCTCCATGAATTCGACTTCGTCGTTGCTAGTAGCTAGCCGGGCTAGAGCATCTGCTTGTGTGTTTTCTAACCGCGGTATTTGATTGATGTAAACTTGTGTAAACATCGAGATCAGATGCGCGGCTGTCTTCTGGTAGGTCATCATCTGCTGGTCTTTTGCTTCAAATTCCCCCCGGACTTGGGATATTATTAGCTGGGAATCTCCGAAAACTTGAAGATTGGTTGCCCCCACAGCTAATGATAGCCTAAGTCCTGCTATCAACGCTTCATACTCCCCCTCATTGTTGGTTACTCAAAAGTCAAACCGAATTGAGGAGGTGAAGACTTGTCTGTCTGGGCTGATCAGGACCACACCGGCGCCTGCTGCCATGCTAGTTGATGATCCGTCCACGTAGAGATGCCACGGAGCTATACGCCCCCTCGTCGGATCTTGTGGGAAAGTTAGCTCGACGATGAAGTCGGCCAGTGCTTGTCCCTTGATCGCTGTTCGGGGTGCGTAGGTTATACCTTATTGGCTGATCTCCAGTGACCATTTCAGCAGGCGTCCGGCAGTGTCTGGGCGCTGTAGTATTTGACGCAGTGGGAACGTTGTCAGCACCTCTACTGGATGGTCAAAGAAGTAAGGCCTCAATTTTCTAACACTCATCACCAGTGCATAAGCCAGCTTCTCTGTTGGGGTGTACCGCAACTCAGCTTCATGTAAGACTTGGCTCACGTAGTACACTGGGAGGTGTGTTTTTGCCTCTTCTCGGACCAGGACGGAGCTGATGGCCACCTCCGATGCGGCTAGGTACAGATACAGCTTCTCTCCAGGTATTGGCTTCGACAGAATCTGTGTATCCGCCAGGTATGTTTTGATATCTTCGAAGGCTCGTTGGCATTCATTTGTCCAGACGAAGTGGTTTTTGAGGTGGAGCTTGTTGGCCTTGGCCGCCTCTTTGTACCTCCGTGTGTTTGCTTTAATTGCCTCGAAAAATGGACGATTTCTGTCGCCGGACCTGGAGATGAATCTGGTAAGGGCTGCCATGCACCCTGTCAGCCTTTGAATTTTTTGGATGGAGTCGGGTATCCCCATCTCAATTATGCATTGGACCTGTGTTGGGTTGACCTCAATCCCCCACTGGCTAACTAGGTACCCCAGGAACTTCCCAGAGTGTACGCCGAAGCTGGTCATCTTGGGGTTCAACTTCATGTTGTAGTGGCGTAGTATGTCGAAGGTCTGTTTCAGGTGGTCGAGGTGGTCCTCCTTTCTCAAACTCTTGACAACTATGTCGTCCACGTACACCTCCATGGATTCACCGATGTGTTGGTCAAACATTTTGTTCACCAATTTTTGGTAGGTAGCTCCGACGTTGATGAGTCCGAACGGCATCCTTCCCAGCAATACATGTTCTTGTTGGTGTAGAACGCCGTGTGTTCCTGGTCATCTGGGTGCAGAGCTATTTGGTGATAGCCCGCAAAAGCGTCCATGAATGTCATCATCTCATGGCCTGCGGTGCTGTCCACCAACTGGTCAATGTGAGGTAATGGGAAGTTTCTTCACCAGGACGGTGAAGTCAATGCAGAGTCTCCACGTCCCATTGTGTTTCTTCACCAGGACGGGGTTCGCGACCCACTGCGGACACAAAGCTTCCCTGATGAGCTTGTTGTCTAACAACTTCTCCACCTCAACCGTTAGAGCTGCGTACTTGTCTGGTCCATACTTTCTTCGCTTTTGGAGTACGGGTTTCCTTGTCGGATCTATGTTAAGTCTGTGGCAAGCATGTTCCAACGGGATTCCCGTCATGTCTTCGTGAGACCAGGCAAACACGTCCAGGTTGGCCATCAAGAAGAGCTCCATCCTCGATCGGTACGGTTCAGGTAACTCAGAACCGATAAAAAGTTCTAAGTCCCTTTCCGGGTCCACCGGGAGTGCCGTCAACTCTTCCATGGGGGTTGCTTTTCTCTTCTGACTTTTCCACCTCGGGTCGCTGATGAACTCGTCCCACTCCCCTTGTGACATCTGCGCGGGCTCGTGGCCTATGCGCGGTTCGAGGTCATCGGGTTGGCTCTCAGCTTGGGCAAACTCGTCAGCTGTGAACACCTCCGGTGGTTTGTCAGCTTGGGATGGTGTGGTGACTTGGGGAGTTGGGTCAACGTCCATTGGTGTTGGTTCTTGACCTCCCGCAGGTCCCCCACCTTGGGCCTCATCAGCTACCTCCATGGGAGTAGGTTGTTGTCCCTGCGCAGGTCTCAACACTTGGGTTTCTCCCAAGTCCTCCATTGGTGTCGGTTGTGTGTCTTGCACAGGTCCAATGCCTTGGTTGATTTCTGACAAATCGCCTACCTCCATCATCTCAGTTTCGACTGAGATGACATCTAGAATGTTTGGCTCGTCTGCAGGGATCTGTACGTCCTCTTCGAGGATGTGGACTTGTGTAACGGACTTCTTGACCCGGCCATCTTTGATTTGGAGTAAACACTCTCGGGCCTTTTTCTGGTCACCTTTTATAGTTCCGGCACCTTTTGGAGTTGGGAATTTTAAACAGTAGTAGTAGGTCGAACACGCCGCTTTGAATTCATTAATAAAAGGGCGGCCAAGGAACCCGTTGTAGGAGGACTGCTGGTCGACAACTAGGAAATCTATGAGCCTAGTCAGTCTCCTTTCGGGGTCCTCAGCCGATACAAGTTGGACCCTCAACCTAACACTACCTAGGGGGACGATTACAGCTTCTCCGAACCCCACTATCCTAGCATTGCTAGGTTCCAGGTACGACTCAAAATCACCTAAGGCATCCAAGGTGGACTTGAAGAGGATGTTGGTGAATGCGCCGGTGTCCACAAGTAGCCTGTGAACTCGGACGTTCATGATGTTGGCGGTTATCACCAACGAGTCGTTGTGGGGCATCAGTACCCCTTCCAAGTCCGTCGCGGAGAACGTCAGCTCGTCAGTAAGCTGTGAGACGGTCCTGGGGCCGGAGCTGCCCCCTGGACTTGGTTTATGGCTCGGATCTCGGCCTTCCTTTTTCTCTTCGATATGGAGGATCCCCCGTCCTGGAGACCTCCTGCAGCTCCGATTTCTTCCTCAAGAACCAAGAGTTCCAGAGTCGGCTCCATGTTTTGCTGAGGTTGGGGAGGTGCCCTCCGTCTGTGATGGGGACCAGGTTGGTCTGCTTCCTCCTCCTCGTCATCGGAGGTAGCCCTCCTCTCGAACCTCGGTCTCTTAGCTGGGGCCTTCTTCACGAACTCGGCCAATTTTCCCTCCTCGTAAAATTTCCAAAGTTGCTTGAGGAGGTCTCGGCACTCGCTAGTGAAGTGGCCGATGGCCTGATGGTAGGCACAGAATTTGTTGGGGTTGAGCTTCGTGCGGTCCTGGCGGATCCGCCTTGGCTCCTCCAGCATGGCCTTGCCTTGGACGGCAGTGAAGACATGGTCGACGAAGACAGTGAGGACCTGGTTGAGCTTTTCTTTGAGCTCGTCTCCCTCGCCAAAGGCCTTTAAGTTCCGGGGAGCTTTGTAGGCGCCCCCGGACTTCTTCCCGTAGGGCTTCCTTTCCTCGTGGGCACCAACTTCTTTCAGTAGTGCCTCCTGCATAGCCACAAACACCCCCGCCTTGTGGCGGAATTCACTGTAAGTGTTGGGACATGCGAGGTGCATCTCCTTCTAGAGGTCGGTGCCTCTCCTAAGTCCGGCCATCGCTGCGACGACCTTGGTGTCTTCGCTTACCGGCTCGCCTTCCAGCAGAATCTTGTCGAACCTTTCCAGGTACTGCTGGTTGGTTTCGCTCTTACCTTGATGGATGTTGGCGAGCCGGTGCTTCTGGGTGAGGTAAGACCCGAACCCAGAGAAGTGGGCCAGGAACTCCCGCGAGAGTTGGCCAAATGAGCAGATTGACCCCGGGGCGAGTGAAGAGAACCAGCGGTGAGCTCGGTCCCCTAGGGTCAGCGGGAAGTTTCGGTACTGGGTGGGGTCGGTGGCGCAGACCGAAATCATGAAATCCGCGTACTTGGCCAGGTGGACTTTTGGGTCCGATTTGCCTTCGTATGCGGACATCACCGGGAATTGAATTTTCTTCTGGACCGGTGCGCGGAGGATGGTAGGTGCCAATGGAGAGGTGGGGAGAGTCGTGGCGTTAGGTCCGCCAGACTTGGCTGCTACTTGTGCTTGTAGCATTTCAACGACCTTTTTCAGTGAGGCCAGCTCGTCATCTCGGGTCACCTCCGGCGGAGGGTGCTCAAAGGTCGTGCGTCTCGTGGACGCACGTCCCCGAGGTGCCTCACTCTGGGGTGACCTCTCAGTGGCGGGCTGGAACTGGCGTCCGCCGTGGGGGCCTAACCGGTCAGTGGCGGGCCTCCTCAGCCTTTCGTGGGCTGACCTGCGTGGCTGCTGGTCGGAGTTCCCATGGGACGCAGCTGGGACTGCCGTGCGCTCATTTTCTTCGCACCTCGGGCCCAGGCAGCCTTGGAGGACTTCCCTCCTTTGAGATTGGTGGGTGCCAAATGCCCCGGTGTAGGCCGACTCCCTTCCAGTGTAAGGAGCGGGACCCTCCTCCCCCATTTTGGCCTTGCCGGTCCTCTCCCTGCGCTGGAGAGCTTGTGCCGAGATCGCCTCCTGCTCGGTGGGGAGTACGCTGTAGTCCCCCCTGGTTTGGGTGCCTTGGGTGGGCCTGGTCTGCTCCCGGGTTTCGGCGGATGGAGCTCGCCTGGGTACTAAGGCGAGTTCGTCCTGCTGTCGCTACTGCAGCCTTTGTAGGGTCGCGATGGTGCGTTGGAGCTCGTCAGGATTGCTGACCAGGTCCCTCAGAGCGGGGGCCAAGTCTTCCTGGGTCACCGCAATTCGCGGAGGTCGTGGAGCTGCGGTGCTCTTCTGGGGAGGTGGTTGTGATGTCTCCACCACCTGGCGTGAGGTCTCCACCTCGGCCTGATTTTGATCGCCCCCTTTAGACCTTCCCGCAGCTGCGGAGGCCTGTCCCTTGGCGGCTCGAGTGTTAGCCATTTTTGGGTTTCGGAGGGGGTAACTTGCTGAAGGGCGTCGAAGTGGAGGGAGGTCGCCGGAGTGGTGGAGGTCGCCGGAATAGTTGTCGTCCAGCTTAGGCGGAGCTGTGCAAGTTTTCGTCTAGCCTCGCGTGTGACGAATTGTCCGAAATTCAGTTTATTCGTGTGCATGCGCGCGTTTGAAAACTTGTTCCAGACCGATTTCGTGAAATCCGAAGACTCGGGTTTTTGTCTGGAAATCTGGGTTCTTCGTTCAAGGGATGAGGGTGTGTGTGTATCTTCAAGTGTTCTTGAGTTTTATCAAGAACACCTTCAAATCTTCAAACCTTCAACCAAACCCTAACTTTTTGTTCTTGAATTTTTTTTTTATTTTTCAGATTCGAACGACACCGCGCACCACCCTCCTTCTAGCGCCAAATTGTTGATAGAATTTGTTAATCGTATTTGTTATGTGGCTAGTTATATTATGTTAATTCCATCAAACAATAATCTTTGAATTCGTGTTCTTAGATGTAATATGAGGAGGGAGAGTAAAGAGTTTAGAGAGAGAAATATTGCAGTAGGGATTATATTAATTTTCAGAATTGTGTGTGAGTCCCCTGAATAGTACAAGAGAGGTCTTATTTATAGGCGTGTGAGTGTGAGACGGCACCTTACGAGCCTATGTGGCTTCCGGTGTTGACGAGGGTTCCTTACCCTCGTCTCGATCTCTCACACTGTTTCCCCTATCACGCCTCGTCCTACTACTATGCCTTAGACTAGATGGGCCTCATTAAAAACCTCGCCGTAAACCACCCTTGTGGACAAACCGGACGGAGGGAAAAAGAGCGCGCCATCAGGGTCCTATTGACTAACGAGTGAGCTTATGGGCGAGCTCCCAGCGAGCTCCAGTAGGTTGGGCGAGCTCTCGAGCCTTGACCAGATTTTGGGGTATCGGGCGATCTCTGGTGTACCCACAGACGGGCGAGCTCTGGACCTTCTCCAGCTCGGATGGGTTCTGGTGACCTGGCAAACCTTGGGGATTATTTCTGAAACCGACGTATTAGTTCGCCATATCAACAACCGTCTTCAAAGCATTCTTCGTCAAGTTCATCCGCAAACGCACTTCGATCTAGGAGCAAAGGGTCAAATCCCTTCGATCAAGTGTTTCCAGTCAAATCAAGACTTGAAGATTTGAAGATCGTTTTTCATCAAAATCTTCCAAAGACCTCGTTCGATCCAAAACAATACAACCTGTCCCTAGATCAAGAGTTACAAGTCAAAGTCAAAGCCCGTTCAAGTCAAAAGCCAAGTCAAAGTTGAAGGAGAATCAGAGGATCATAGCTAGAGAGAGAACCCGAAAATCCATAAATTCAATTGTATATCAATTTCAAGTGTTAATAAATATTTTATTACACAAGAATTGTTATCACAGTAACTATTTGGTTGAAGTGGAACATGAAGGAAGAAGAGATTATCTTCAGTGGCGATTATGTCTTGATACATTTTCAAAAGAAAATTCACTTTGGGCGGCACATTTAATGTCCTCACAAAATTTCACTAGCGCCTGTACTGTTCTTTTCTATTCGATTTTTTTAAAACTTTTGGGCATCATCTGTGCTTTTTAAATAATTGATAACCCAATTTCACAGAGTACTTACCTTTAGCATCATGCTTCCAGAATCTTTCATCCTCTTTCTTTCACATTTAGCAGGGATGTCTTTAAGAGGTCTTTTTTCTCAAAAGGTAAAAATGTCTGTGGGATCAACTCCTCATTCCACCCACCTTTCGGATTGATAAAGGCAAATACCTTTGACCCACTAGCAATTCTCGATTTAATTCTTCCGTCACAGAGACCCGCCATCCAAGTCTTTCTAAAGATGTATACTTTTTCCCCATTTCCTATTGTCCAGTGCAATCCTTCTTCAATTAGCATCCTACTCCATATCAGCGATCTCCAGACAAAAGATGGATTATTCCCCAACACTATTTCCATCACATCTTTATACTTAAATTACCTTGCTTTGAAAACTCTAGTTAATAGCGTGTCTGGTTGCATCATCATTCTCCACGACTGCTTTGCCAATAGAGCTTTGTTAAAGGGCTCCATGTTTCTAAAACCAAGATCGTCCTCCCTCTTTGGTTTAAAGCTTTATTATTTAAAGCTCTTAAAAATGAATAGGCCCGTTAGATCTCCTTTGGATATAGGGATAAAATCATGGAATAAGTGGGTATGACCATGTGCTACTCTCCCTTGATTTTTCAAAAAAGTAAATCTCTTGTGCACAATGTTCACTGCACAATTTTAATATATTTTGAAAATTTATACTCTCTGTCCATAAAACATTCTCTCCTTTCAAAATTTACATGAAATTTAATAAAAATTAGTATTATATTTAAATGATGTAAAGGAAAATTTGGGGGGGGGGGTATTGTGGGGCCCAATTTTTTGTTTATGAGTGAGTGTAGATTGTATTCTTATATTCTAAAAAGTCACTTTTAATTGACGATCTTATGAGCAATAATTTTTTAGCAACAGGTTACAAAAGTGACTTTAAAAAATACACTTAAATTACATTAGTGCATCTAATGTATACAAATTTGAAATTTAAAAAAAAAATCACTACACATAAAGAATTATTATTAAATAAAATTAAAATTTATAACTCTCCCCTTCTTAAATTCGAATTATGCATGATATATAATACAACGAGTTTTGCACACATTAAAATAAAATTCTAGATTCGTTACTATTAAACATTACTCAATATCCTCATGAATGTATCAGCTTCTAGATTTAACAATGGATTTAATTTCCTAAAATCCAGCTATTTGCTACAAAAAACTAGAGCTTAAAGGCGATAAGAAAGTACTACATCTGTCCACGAAAAATACGCTCAGATATTTGTACGGTTTAATGCAAGAGTAGGTATTATGTGAGTAATACTCACCATAATAATTTCGTGAACGACATATTTTATTTCACGCAGTAACATTTCGGTGTGTAGTGTTAATTCATATGCAGTGTAATGTTAGTTCATATACAGTGTGGTGTTAGTTCATATACAATATGATTTTAGTTCATTCACTATGACATACTACGTGTGGTGTTAATTCATA
This sequence comes from Prunella vulgaris, assembly GCA_026898435.1. Taxonomy (NCBI): domain Eukaryota; kingdom Viridiplantae; phylum Streptophyta; class Magnoliopsida; order Lamiales; family Lamiaceae; genus Prunella; species Prunella vulgaris. Next base: position 302,279 of record JAPKLY010000181.1, read on the forward strand.
TATAGTGTGGTGTTAGTTTATATATACTGTCGTGTTAGTTTATATACAGTATTTTATGTCATTTATCTCTAAAATAATTATATCTCAAAATACTTAGAATAAATTGTTGTTCACCATAAAATTTACTGTGTGTATCATTCACATAATACTTTGCCTTAATGCAATATGTCGGAAGGTATTACAGAATATTGCGATGTCCAATATGAATAAAGAGTATATCTTTAAAAAGTGAGATCAAGGTTTACATAATTCAATCATTAGAGATCTTTGTCCACATAGGATCAGAGCAACTATCCACTATGAATCAATCAAGCAATTTATAGATTACAAATTCACCAAGAATTAGATCGAACTCATTGCTAATTATTACTATATATATAAAAAAAAAGTAAGCCGGAACATATAAAATAACCATGAAACATATATCAATATATGTTACAAATATTGATAATGTTAAATATTATAACTAATAGTCAAAGTAAATCGAAGTACAAATACATGGATCTCGAGTGCATTAATTAAATTGTGCCCCATTTTTAAAATGAGTATGATCTCGTAAATGCCTTCTTTAGTGATTTCCAATTTAGTGAGCGACTCTTTATCATAGACAAATTTAAATTTAGAGAATGACCCTTTATCATTGCCAAATATCGGCTTGAGTTTTTAGGGATCGAGAAAGATTGCGGTGATGAAGGCGCGGAATGAGAATGCGACTCTTCAATTTGATCAATGTCGTCTTCCCAAAAACGCGCTCCTTTTCTCTTTTTCTTTACAATAGTGAGTACGTCGTATTTGTTGCAAATACCCCATACAGTCACCTTCTGTTGATGAAAATCTACGTTAACCGAGTAGATACCTACAAAATATACACCAAAGTCTTAGTTCATTTTCTAATTTGGCTCTTCTTAAAAGATTAGTGTCCCTTATTAATTGCACAATTTGCACTTAATACCATTAATATTAATAATAACAATAATAAACTTTGAGTTTTTATTTTTTACCATCTAAAAAATTATTCTTATGCAAATTAATTTGAAAACTTGATGAATGTTCTAGAAAGAAAATTTCCTTTTGACTAGTGCTTTTAATTCACTTCTTCATAAATATGGTAATTCAGTATTAATATTCTTAAATTGATTTTTAGTTATATATATACACTTATATTTTATTTAATTGAGAATTTTTATATTATTTTATTTATATAATTGTCAATTATCTTTGTAATATCTTTCTATTATTTGTATAAATATAAAAGTCTTGATTTTTTCTTCAAATTATATGGGCCCGTTTCTGTAACTGATGGGCCAGAGAGCAAGTCACAATTACATCGATTCAATTTTGGTCCACTATGAGATATTACCTGGGCCTAGTCTTATGTTTATGTTTAGATAAGAATAATAATATATAAAAAGTTACCCAAGAAAAGTTTTACAAAAAATAAATATCAAGAAAATAGAATTAGAAAAATACATTTACAGAACTGTCGCCACCCACAAACCAATAACCAATCTCTGAATTAGAAGCTTGCTTCATTTATCATATTAAATCTAATATAATTTTAGTGTAAATCCTTAATATGTATTCATATAAAAGATACAATTTCATAATAAAAGATAGGTATATATTTTTCATGACATAATTCTACATATAAAAAAATGACAAACTTCAAATATATGAGCTACATATATATACATATGTAATTAAATAGTTACCTTTGAGATTGGCTAAAGCTTTCTTGATTTTTCTCTCACATCCCCAAGAATACAAAGGCACCATCATTTCCACATATTGGGCCTCCACATTCTTCCCTGCTGGAACTATTTGCATATCTTCTGCCATTTTCACAACTTATAGTTGTTATTATTGCTGCAACTTGATATATGATATATATACACTTAGTTGCCTACACACACACATATATAAATATATAAATGACATCTTAGGTAATGTTTGGATGACATTAAGGTTATCCTAATATTTTTAAAAGCTAGCAGAGATAAACCCATCTAGATTCCCTCTTTAAAGATGGATAGCTAGAGACATTACTTTATCTTTCAGTTTTACATCACCCTTTAAAGTTTCTTTTGCATTTTTCGTTGTTTATTATTGTTAATTTATATATATATATATAAAAGCTAACCCTAGGTTTGGTCATATATATTAATATCAATGGTCTAGCGGTGAGAACTTGAATTTTAGGAGTTTGTTTCTTTTTAGGTTTCAAATTCAAAATTCACAAAGCGCAATCAACTTTTGAGATAGGCCAGTTCATATAAAGCATTGCTCTGGTTTGAAATGAGTCCCCCGAATTAGTCGGTCTTTAAACCGAATATTGAGTACCAAAAAGAAAATATCAATAACTCTTCCCGAGTAGTAATAGAGAACTTGGTATTTCTTTCTATGATTGGCTTAATGAATCATACCTTTGTATCAAAATATTAGCTTGAGTAGTAATTATAGAGAGGAAGGTGTGTGTTGTACATATTAGAGCAATTCGTTTGCTCAAGTTAATAAAATTTTGCTTCTTCCAAAAAAAAAAAATATATATATATATATATATCAATGATTTTTTACATGAATTGCTTGGTTTTGTCGTCAATGCTACGGTGCAGGACATTGCTCTGCAGTACTTTCATATGTTGTATTGTAACATGTTAAACCATTGAGATAATGACAAAATCGAGTGTCGCTGAATTAGAGGATTTGTGAATGTATATATGGTTCTATTTGAATTGATATATGGATGACTTGGAATCGGCATCATTCTTATTATGATTTTTATTGAGGAATTTTGATGAATTTAAAACCAATTCAACTTAAATGGATGTGAAATTCTTTCATTTCAACTTCATGAAATCGAATATAAATTATATTAATCTTTTTTCCCGATCGATCCCTTCTCTTACATGCATTTTCCTACCTTTTTAAATCCCAAAAAAACTAGAAAAATACTGCCCAACATGTTTATTTATCAGATTTCTAATTTTGTTTATTAATTGTTTGGATTGAAAAAAGAGAAAAAGTGAGTCATACAAGTTTAAAGATGTCTCACAATTTTGTATTAATTGGTCAATGAAAAAGATTTTGATGAATTGGAATGTATGTGTGTCCACGTGGGGTGTCTTTCTTAACAAAGAAGTTGAGGATTTAATGGAGAATGCATGTCTAGTTTGCTTATTCATGCATCTTTTGCATGCATGCACATGGTCTCCAAAGTGACTAATTAAGTCAAATTTTAGTTTTTTTTTTCTAATTAAAAAAATATACTCCTATTATGGAAGAATTTTGTAGCAGCTTCATTTTTAAGGCTGAGGTGTCTAATATTTTGCATTTTTTTTCTCAAATTAAGATTTGATTTTATTATTTTTATCTCAATTCAAAACCTAACCCATTTGTCTTTATTTCAATTTTATTTTTTTAAGAAACTCAAAATATAATAACTTTTTATTTTGAATCAAGATTTAAAATATAATCAAATAAATAAAAAATTATAATTTTTATTTAATATTCGTATTTGACGCATTAATTTTTTTTTATTTCATTGTTAGAAAAAACGATTGTTAAAAGCATGTCTAATACGTGCATCAAATTTTATTTATTTATTTTTAGTTTGATATATTATATTTTAATAATTAACTAAATACAAAAAAAATATTATGTTGGAGAATCTTAAAAAGATAAAAATAAATGGATCGAGCTTTGAATTAATACAAAAATAATAAAATTAGATTTTAAATTGAGAAAAAAAATTAAATATAAATCTTGATTTGAGACACTTTAAAATTGAGATCTTAAATTGAAACTTAACTTAAAATTTAATCTCTCAGGTAAAATTTTTCCATATTTTTATCTATATTATATTTGATCTTTATCACTAAAAAATTAATTTCTGTAAAGACAAGAATTTTTTTTTATCGGTAAATGTTAATTGTTAGTAGTTAAGTTAGTACACTAAGTCTTCAAACACTCCATATCTCTCAGCCAACCTTATATTTCCCTCCTAATTCGTTCCCAAAGGGAATCGAACCCAGGTCACTCACTCAAGTGAGGAGCCAGGTGGCCAGGTGAGCTAACCCACCTGGTTCTGTAAAGACAAGATTACTTGAGGCCCATGAGTTCAAGTAAATTAGGTTTAAGCTCTGCACTTATAAACCCGACTAAGAGATGGGTTGGCTTAATCTAACTCAAAAACAAAATTGACTAGTTGAGTTGAGGGACGCTTAGTATAAATTTAAAATGAAAATGGTGATGAGTATCGTTAAGGGATTTTTGTTTAACCTATTTTTATGATATTATTCACGTATAATAAAAGAAATCAAACACTACTAATAAGATTCATTAGTCCCTATTTACTCTCATTCCCGACCCTCTCTATTTCCAATCATGTGGACCCTATGTATTTCAAATTTCTATGCGGACAATTTAGGTGTGACACCTACATTTTGTTATTAAGAATGTGATTAAAATAAACATAAGCAATTATCATTTTATTAGTAATTACTATCTCACTTTAGTTATATAATCGTTGTCCCTCAAGTCAACAACTACTCTTTGTCTTAAAAAAAAACCATTCTTTTGTTTCGCATATTCTACAACTACTCTTTGTCTTAAAAAAAAAAAAACCATTCTTTTGTTTCACATATTCTAAGATTAGAATCAACCACCAATTATATAATCAATCATTTGTATTGACATTTAACAATTCTCATTATAATTCTTATGGAATTCGTACTAAATGCCCACTATAATTTTTTGGTGAAAATTAAATGTAAGTAATTTCAAATGTATAATTATATATATTAATCGTCTGACTGAAACATTTTCTTTTTTCTTCTTAAATTTCATTTAACAAATTTATTACATCATGCACACATAAAAAAAAATATTCTTAATTTAGGCATCACATGTACATTATTGATAGTGTTGCTATACATAAAAAGAAAAACCATATAGGTTGGTTGTTAAATAAATTTTATATGTATGTCTAATCATATATTATTATTTTTTTCGAAAGGAAATCATATATTATTATTATTATTACTAGTATATCATCCGTGCATTTGCACGTGGTGTAAATATAACATATATATAATAATAATTTTTATTACAGTTATTTTTACATAAAAATGTGTATTTTTTTGTTGTTGAATAAAGTGTAAAAAAATTATCTACACTTTCTTTTATTTTTTTTACAATTTGTGTTTTGTTGTTGATTTTAGTTTTTGAAGTTTTTATACATGCATATTTGTGCACGATTCGTACATGCACGATCCATACATGCACATTTTGTTTACGATTGAGACGGTGTATATTTTGTGAATGATCAATATATGCACTTCTCGTAATCGATCTGTACGTGCACATTTTGTGAACTATTCATATATGCACATTTAAAATAAATTTCATGAATGTTAATTCCTATGTGCGCACATTTCGTGAACAGTTAGTCTGTTCAGGTGAAAGATTAAGAAAAATTCGATTATTTGATTGAGAAAATGAAAAACTTCAATAATATATCATAAACATATTTTGAAACCATGTTTTGTCCATCTCAAAAGCTCGTCTTTAATTGAATTTCTCTTTTAATATGCATTTATTGTCTTAACTACATTTTGTGAAGAAACTCAATTGTTAGTTTACTCGTGCGTTGCACGATTTGTAAGTATAAAATGAATATGAATTTAATTTTTGTTTAAATAAGTATTTTCATTATATTTGTCTATACCTTTTTATGCTTTTCTATATATTAAAATATTTTAAAATTAATTTTATGTATACTATATATGATTTTTTAATCATGAATAATTTTTTTTATAAATTAAGTCAATTGCCTTTTTTAATTATTATTTTAGACGTGACAACATACAATTACCCACAAATAAAAATTGACATCTTTCAAAAATATTCTATGTTCAATTTTTGTGACAATTGATGCACAAATTTAATCAATTGTTTTATGTTCTGTAATATCTATCATATGATAAATATTATATATAATTGGGGCAGTTGCGAAATAATATATTTTAAAACATTATTTTTCAATTGGTACAATATGCAAAAAAAAAAAAAAACTTTATTATTCAATTCTGTAATACCCAGTACCAAATTAGGATTTTTCTATTATATTAAATGTTATGTTATATGTATATATATTTAACTTACTGATTTTTATCTCTTTAAGGACATTATGTTTTTAAAAGGTTGGTTTCTACACAACGGTTGGTCCAAAACCAGAACCGGGAGCACTCCTAGCACCGTAACTGCAAATCGGACTTAAATATATCGATGGAATGAGTAAGATAAGGTCCTAAAGAGGCTTTTAAAGGCCTTTAAGTTTAAAAGAATTATTAAACAAAAATTTAGACGTTTGTTGCCAAATGTCGAACCGAAAACCCTAAATTTCAAAAATCATCAATCCGGCGAGTAATTACAGTTCCTAATCAAGAATCAATTAGTAAAATGAGTTAAATACAAGTTTTGATTAATAAATACAAGATATAAAAATTTCGTGTGCCAAAACGATCAAAATATTAATTTTCAGAGCCCAAAACGCGACCGAATAATATCCGATTTCAACATCGAAAACTATATCGCGTCCCAAAATACAGTTAGAACTCAAATTCCCCTCCTAAATTCCCTTATTGGCCGAAATTATCAGCTGGGAATGTAGAGATGTGGAGTCAAAAATGCCCATACCCCTAAATTAAGGGACCATACCTTCTTTCCTACTCCCTTACCTAACCTTGACTTCTCCTACACTCTCCTACACCCTCATGGTCGGTCACATGCTCCCATTTTCCTATATATGCATTGTCTTGATTCATTTCCCTACTTTGAGCAAAGAAATCCAAGAAGGAAAATCAAACAACACCTCCCTCTCCCACTTTCTCTCAACTTTTGGTCATCTCTTATTCAAAGGGGGAAGAAATTTTACTCTCCCATTTACAACCATAAGAAGCTTTCATTTTCATGTATAAAGTCATCTATGAAGTTGTATTGAAGTTTTGAAGCCAACTCCAAGCAAAAAAATAAGCTCTCCATCTCTCCTTCTCTCTTTAAGTTCAAGTTTTCCTCTCTATTTTTCCTAACTTACTCTATTGCCTTGTTTTAGCTCAAACCCAAAGTATTCCTCCAAGTGGTCTCCATTCCTACAAGCTTAAGGGTCAAGGGACAATAAAGCTTCTTTTATTAACAAGAAAAAGGCTCCAAAGGTTGTAAAACCCCAACTCAAAACATTTGGTTTTTCTTGCATGTGTATGTAAGTTATGTGTGTTTATTGTTCCATATTTTTAGATACCATGAAACCTTAGGACTTTGTCACTTTTTAATGTTCAAATGCATGATAAATGAAGTCTTGGATGATGTTTTTGAAGGTGTTAAAATGTTGGTGGCATGGTAGTTATGGAATAGAAAATGTAAGTGAAAGCATGCACACAAACCACACACTCTATACACTGACCTCGAATTTCTTACAGGATTCGGAACTCATGTGTTATATATTTTTGGATTATATTTATATGGTTGGAAACTAGATCAAGTTAGCTTTCATTTGAATCTAGTTTGAGAATTTTTGGAGTTTTTTTTAATAAGTTATGAATTTTCTACGAAAGTGTGACAAAATGCTCCTTATTTCGAAATTATGGATTTTCTGGGAGTAATCAGTTCATGGAAAAATATTTTAAAAATTATGGTAAAATACTAAATGAAGCTTAGTACCTGCAGGATTTATTTCTTGATTTTTAGAGGTGTTTAAATATTTTTACCAAAATTATTTCGAAAGTTGCACAGTTTCTGGAATTTCTGGAACAATCTGCCATGTTTTGAAAACAAGCCTAAAACTCATATTTTCGTAAACCAAATTACATGAAATAAATTTTATTTGTGAACTAGACTTGATGAGGTAGCTACTGTAAAAATTTCACAATTTTTGAATGAGTTTTGATATTTTTATAAAATGCTCCAAGTTGGTATGAGTGTAGTACAAAATGCAAACTGCCCTACTTGAATGTTGTTGCTCATGTGTTACCTTCTTCTTAAAAAAATGTAAATGTTTTCCATGATAAAACTAGTCTAAATGCTATGTTAGTGAAGGCTATGTGTTGATAAATGCTATTTGAATGCATGATTTAAGTGAATGGCATGATGTTTGGTGTTGATTTTAGATTAAGGACTATATTTTCTTGATTGCCTTGAGAAGTCCCCAAATTTGGAATTCCTTGGATTTTTGAGAAAAATCGGCTCAAGCACAACTTTTGTGAAATATACAATTAAATACTAGGTGAACTTAGGGATCTCCATGATTTATTTCAAAGTTTTTGAACTAGCCTAAATATTTACAAAAATTATTTTTGTTAAGGTCGTAATGTTGGAATTTTCTATGGAAACCTAAGAAAATCATTGTCCTCTTTCTAAACATGATCCAAAACCTAAAATTTTCACTTACAAAATGAATTGCCACAAAGTGTTATACACCTAATTATGATCTCATTATACTAATTTTGTGATTTTTGGTTATATTAAAATGTGTTTAGAAAATACTTAAGAATAGAAAATAAAAGGTATTTCTTTTCAAATTGTTTCTTTCTAAAATAGATCATATTTGATAAGCATGATGTGATAGTGATTTGGAGTTCTAAAATGCTATGTATGAAACTTTGTTTGCATGGTTTGAACTCATTATTCTAATTTTATGATGATATGTTTATCATTTAAAGATTTAGGACACTAGTTATTGCACTTCTACAACCTTGGTAAATTGCATGCAATATGTTCTTTTTATTTAAAGCTTAGGACATTAAAATACTACATGTTCATCTATTTTAAAGTGTATGTGCTATTAACTCTTCAAGTTTAGAATATTATATTTTCTCGCAAAGTTTAGGATATTATGTTTCCTTGTTATGTTTAGAACATCATGTTTTCTTGCTATGTTTAGTACATCATGTTTTCTTGCTATGTCTAGTACATCATATTTTCTTGCTAACTTTAATATGTTATATTCTCTTGTTTAAATCTATGGCTATTTGTTTTCTTAAGTGATAAGAATAAAGAGGATAAGACTTTAAGTGCTCAAAAGTCCCATTTCGGACAAACGTGTATAAAATCTAAAAGAATTTCTATGACACCAATAACTGAAACGTAACGAATGGTGCTAGGTGTAAGTGCGAGAAAGGTGATGAGGATTTCTGGGTGAAAAGAATGGTGATTTTATTTACAAAAGGAAAGCGTTTAAGGTGGGTGACATTTACTGTATTGCCTTGAATACTATATGGACTGTTGGTGTATGCGGATGAAATGCTTTGACCTTCGGGTCCATTTATGAGGTTATTACGCAAATGCCTACGGGTTATATGATAACAGATATCTCAAATGATACATAATGGTCTGACTTGTGTAGCTAGGCGCCATGGTGGAAAAGGGCCTACGGGCTATATGATAGCAGGTATCTCAAATGATACGTAATGGTCTGGCTTGTGTAGCTAGGCGTCATGGTGGAAAAGGGCCTACGGGCTATATGATGAATGATGAGCCTTTGTGGCTATGAATATGTTTTTATAAAAATGATATGTTTGTGTACTGCCAATCTATATAGTAGCGTACATGTCGCCCACACTGAGAATTCAAATCTTATCCCCCTATTTATAAATCTTTTTCAGGATATGACGAGGTGGAGTTCGTGCCAGTGGAAGAGTGATACGGTTTCCTGTATTGGTATTTTGTCATGCATCAAAAGAAAAGGAGTTACGGAGGATAACTTTTATTATGACTTTATGAATATGCCAAAGTGAAGAACAATTATAAAATCTCTGGATAATAATGTATGATAGTTATTTTGTTGTCTATTTTGCGCCAAACTTTTTACAAAGATCCTAGCATAGTAAATCATCAAAATGGCCATAGCGTCTTTCATAACAAAAAAATTATCTTTTCGCTGTCTACGTGTTCTTTTAACGAAACATATGCTTCCGCTATCTATTTAATGTCATTAAAAGTGTTTTACTTTTGAAGGAAAAAAAAAATATATAGCACGATTTTCAGTCACTAAATGACGACTCGGGTTTCTAGAATGCCAAAATTACATTTTGGAAAACTGGGGCGTTACAAATTCATATTTATTCTATTATGCAAAAATTTTGTACCAATTTGAAAATAGTGCTTTAAAAATATATCAAGTTAAAATTATTAATATAATTTTATTACTTAATCGAAATTGTGAATTCAATTTTAATTAGATGCATATGGTCCACCTTCTCCACTAATCTTTTATTCAATTTTTCCTAATATTTTTAACATGATAATGTATATATGAGTATCCCGGAGTTATTAAATTAATAATATATATTAAACTATTAACTAATATAAATATAAGTTATTATCAAAATTCAATGATATTCACATTTAAAAAAAATAAATCCAACTCATATAAATAATATCAATAGAAACAAATCATTTTTAAACTATAGAATTCATATTTAAGATTTGAATTTTGTGATTAAGAATGTGACTAAAAAACACATAAGCAATTCTCATTTTGTGAAAATAAAATAAGGGAAAATATACATTTTTATCCTATAAGTTTCATTGACTTTGGTTTTCGTCCTCTTAAGTTTTGAATTTTTGTTTTTGTCCTTTAACTTACCAAAAATTATGGTTTTCGTCCTCTTAAGTTTTGAATTTTTGTTTTCGTCCTTTAACTTACCAAAAATTATGATAAGTTAAAGGACGAAAACAAAAATTCAAAACTTAAGAGGACGAAAACCATAATTTTTGATAAGTTAAAGGACGAAAACAAAAATTCAAAATTTAATAGGATGAAAACCAAAGTCAACAAAACTTATAGGACAAAAATATATATTTTCCCATAAAATAATCATGATTTCACACTTACCTTTTGTGATTAAGAATGTGACTAAAAAACACATAAGCAATTCTCATTTTGCTACTAATTAGTAATTACTATCTCACGTTAATTATACAATCGTTATCCCTCAGTCAACAACTACTCTTTGTCCTAAAAAAAAGCCATTCTTTTGTTTCGCATATTCTAAGATTAGAATCAACCACCAATTATATAATTAATCATTCATGCCTCATTTGATTTGTTAGATAAGCTTTTGGTTCGTTAGATAAACTAAGATAAATTAAATTATCTTATATAATTTGATGTTTGATTTAATGGACAAAAGCCCAAAATTAATAAAAAGCCAAAAACTAAAATTCAATTGTGTTATGAATTGAAAATAATATTATCTTAGGGAAGAGGTATGATAATAATCCATTGTGTTTATCTTTACTAAAATACTCTTCTTATATTGGAAAGGAGAACCATAATTCACTTTATTTTTGTTTATGATATAGAGGACAAAATTGTCAATTGTATACTTTTTTATTATTAATCTTACAATCCAAACATTCAAAATAAAATTATCAAACATTACTAATTATCTTAATTCATCAATCCAAATATACTATTTAACTCACAAATAACAATCTCTAAATTATAATCTTGTCTAATCTATTTTTTGTTATTTATCTTGTTCATTGAAAATGAGCCCTTATTGTATTGACTTTTAACAATTCTCATTATAATTCTTATGGAAGAATTCGTACTAAATGTCCACTATAATTTTTTTTGGTGAAAATTAAATGTAAGTGATTTCAAATGTATAATGATATATATTAATCGTCTGACTGATACATCTTTTTTTCTTCTTAAATTTCATTTAACTAATTTATTACATAGTGGTCTTCCTTTTCTGGTTCTTCTATCTTGGGTCTTTCACGAACTCATCCAGGTTCTCCTTCACTTCCGGTTCATGACATATCTGAGGTTCAAGGTCTTCATTTCCTTCGTCAATTTTGGCAGGTCCATCAACTTTTCCTGCTTCTTGAGGAGTTGAATTAGATGGTCCTTCAGTCTGGGACGGTTTTTCAACATGGGATGGTTCTTTAATTTGGGGAGCTTCATCAATTTCCATCGGCGCTAGTTCTTGTTCTCCTACTGGTTCTCCGGCTCGAGTTTCTTCAACTCCTTTCATGGGTGCCGACTGTGAGTCCTGCGCAGGTTCTTGCACTTGGTTAATTTCAGCTGTCGATTTCGGCTGGTCACCTACCTCCATAAAGTCAGTTTCAACCGAGATGACGTGTAGGATGTTGGGCTCGTCTGCCGGAATTTGGACGTCGTCTTCGAGTATGTGAACCTGCGTTACAGACTTTTTTACTTGGTTGTTTTTTATTTGGAGTAAACACTCTCTAGCCTTTTTCTGATCACCCTTAACAGTTCCGGCACCTTTAGGAGTTGGGAATTTTAAACAGTAGTAGTAGGTTGAACATGCCGCTTTGAATTCATGAATAAATGGGCGGCCAAGGAACCCGTTGTAGGTAGACTGCTGGTCAACGACAAGGAAATCTACGAGCCTAGTCAGTCTCCTTTCTGGGTCCTCGACCGATACAAGTTGGACGCTCAACCTAATCTGGCCTATGGGGACGGTTACAGCTTCTCCAAACCCCACTATCCTAGCATTACTAGGTTCTATATATGACTCAAAATCACCTAAGGCATCTAAGGTAGATTTGAACAAAATGTTGGTGAATGCGCCGGTATCCACTAGTAGCCTGTGAACTCTTACATTTATAATGTTGGCGCTAATCACCAACGAGTCATTATGGGGGGTCAGCACTCCTTCCAAGTCCGCTTGCGAGAATGTAAGCTCGGCAGTGGGTTGAGCAGCGGGCTTGGAGCTGGAACTCCCTTCTTCGACCTGGGTGATGGCCCAAACCTCGGCCTTCCTCTGCCTTTTTGAAATTTATGATCTTCCATCTTGGAGACCTCCGACAACTCCGAACTGTTCTTCAAGAACCATGAGTTCCCGAGTTGGTTCTTGATCTTGTGGATGTGGGAGAGGTGCCCTACGCCTGTGTTGAGGACCACGATGATCCTCGTCCTCTTCTTCATCGTCGGAGACCTTTCTCCTCTCAATCCTGGTTCTCTTCGCCGGTGCCTTCTTCACGAACTCGGCCAGCTTCCCCTCTTCGTAAAATTTCCAGAGTTATTTAAGGAGGTCGCGGCACTCGCTTGTGAAGTGGCCGATGGATTGGTGATAGGCACAGAACTTGTTCGGGTTCAGCTTCGTACGGTCTTGACGAATTCTCCGAGGTTCGTTCAATATCGCCTTGTCCTTGACTGCAGCGAACACATGGTCGACGGAGACGGTAAGTACTTGGTTGAGTTTTTCCTTGAACTCATCTCCGTCGCCGAAAGCTTTCAAGTTCTGAGGAGCTTTGTAGGTGCCCCCGGACTTCTTTCTGTGCTGCTTCTTTTCATCTGAGGCACCGACCTCTTTCAGTAGTGCCTCCTGCATAGCTACGTACACCCCTGCCTTGTGTCGGAACTTGGCATAGGTATTCGGGCATGCGAGGTGCATTTCTTTCCAAAGTTCGGTGCCCTTTTTTAACCCGGCCATCACAGCAATGATCTTTGTGTCCTCACTCACCGGTTCGCCTTCAAGGTATCTTTGTGTCCTCACTTCACCGATTCACTCACCGGCCATCATAGCAGTATTTTTTCGAACCTCTCAAGGTATTGCTGGTCGGTTTCATTCTCGTCTTGATGGATGTTGGCGAGCCAGTGCTTTTGGATCAAGTATGACCCGTACCCCGAGAAATGGGCCAAGAATTCTTGCTTGAGTTGGCCAAATGATTGGTCAACCCCGGGGCGAGTGGGGAGAACCAACAGTGAGCTCGATCTCCAAGGGTCAGCGGGAAGTTCCGGCACTGGGTGGCATCTGTGGCACCTACAGAGATCATGTAGTCCACATGCTTGGAGATGTCGACCGTTGGATCGGACTCTCCCTCGTAGGCGGTCATTACCGGAAATTGTATCTTTTTCTGCATCGATGCTTTTAGTATGGCGGGTGCCAGTGGAGATGCTGGGAGGGAGGTGGCATCAGGTCCGCCGGTTTTGGCAGATTCTTGCATTTGCAGCTTCTCTACGGCCTTCTTAAGTGTGGCTAGCTCATCATCGTGTGCTACCTCTTGTGGAGGATGTTCAAAAGATGTGCGCCTCGTAGATGCACATCCTCGCAGTCCCTCGCTCTGGGGTAGCCACTCGATGACAGGCTGGAACTGGCGGCCTCCGTTTGGCCCAAGTCTGTCACCAACTGACCTTCTTAATCGATCGTGAGCGGACCTACGCGGACATAGATCCGACTCTTCCCTCCGGGATGAAGCAGGGGTGGACACTTGTTCGACTTCCTCCCGTCTAGGTTCCAATCTGCCCCAGAGGACCTCCCTCTCCCTAGATTGGTGGGTTGCCGATGCCTCTGTATAGGCTGTAGCTTACCCATCCTGCTAACCTAGCCTGTCTGCCATTCTGGCCTTTCCAGCTCGTTCTCTGTGTTGGCGAGCTCTTATTGAGCTCATTTTTTGTTCGGCGGGGAGCTCGCTGGCATGCCCCCGGCCCCGAGTTTGGGTGGCTTGAGTTGGCCTAGTTGCCTGCTCTCGGACCTCATTGGCTGGAGCTCGCCGAGACACCTGGGCGAGCTCGCCCTGCTGCCTTCACTGCAGCCTTTGCAGAGCAGTGATTGTTTGCTGAAGCTCGTCGGGGTCGTTGGTGATGTCCCTCAGGGCGGGGTTCAGTTCATCTTGAGCCACAGTAGCCCGCTGGGGAGCTCGGTTCGAGGTCTCCCCGTCAGCTTGATTTTGGGGAGCACGTCCCTTCCATCTCCTCGTGGTAGCGGAAGTGTTTTCCTTTGACATTGTCTAGTTTAGGTGGGTAGGTCGTCAAGGTCATCCGTTTCCAGCAAAGGTAAGTCTTGTCAAGGTTTTGTCTAACCTTGCATGCAAGCAAATTATCCAGAATCTGGTTTATTTGCCTACACGCATGCGTTTAAAATTCTTTTTGTTATGTTTTGTGTTCGAAAATCTAGTAATTTGACCGGAAACTGGGAATTCAGTGTGTATCTTCAAGTGTTCTTGAGTTTGTCAAGAACACCTTCAAACCTTCTTCAAACTCTCACAATCTTCTCTTGGTTTTGTTGGTTTCGGAGGTTCGGGCCCTTCCTCTAGCGCCAAATTGTTGGTGGATTTTAGTAAATAGGAAGATTAATGGCTGTTATATGTTGATAATCGCATCAAACAATAATCAAGATTCATGTGTTCTTGAGTTATGAAATAGAGAGAGAAAGTGTGAATTTAGAGAGAGAAAGTAGTGTTTGTATTATGGAACTTAGAGAGAGAAAGATGTACAAGAGACCTATTTATAGGTTTGCATGTGTGAGGTGGCACCTTGTGTGCCTTCTTGGCCTTAGGTGCTGACAAGTGTCCTTGACACTTGTCCTTACTCACTACTATGCTACATTTACACTGCTTCGTTTTACTACATTACTACTTGCTTCCTATATGACTAGCGCAGGTACTTCGGGCCTGAGTGAGCTTCTGTGCGAGCTTCACTGTCTTGTGTCATTTTGGAGCAATGTAGAGGTGGACTTCAACTTGGTCCTCCTGGATAAGGGCGAGCTACCCTCAAAACGGCGAGCTACCCGCGAGCTTCTCTTTCTTGGTTTGGTCAGCCATTTGACTTGGTTGTGGGGCATCCGGATGAGCTTCTCTAGGTTGACTTTGGTCAAAGCTGGAGACTTACCTCCTAAGTAGGTCGGCGACCTTCTTGGCCTTGGCCAATTAATCTCGTAATTAACCTCGAGTAGTTCGCCTATCAACAATCATGCACACACAAAAAAATTATTCTTAATCTAGGCATCACATGTACAGTATTGATAGTGTTGCTATACATAAAAGAAAAACCATATAGGTTAGTTGGTTGCTAAGTAAATTTTATATGCATGTCTAATCATATATTACTATTTTTTTCAAAAGGAAATTATATATTATTATTATTATTGTAAACAAAAGGCATATATCTTAATTTAATGTACGAGAATATTCTCATCGGAGCAGTATATTTATTTAATTTTTGCTCAATATAATTCTCATTAGTTGATTGATTAATATTTAATAATCTTAATTCCATTATTAACACTGACACAAATCACCTGATTCCAACACTAATTTTTTTGTCTTATCCGACTTTAGTAAATATCCCACATGGGTTGAGGCACTAAAACTTCATACAGAGAATATATGTAACCTTAATTAAATCCAACATTCTACCAACTAGAAATCATCTACTGCCTAATGGGGATGTAATATTCCATAAATAAAATATATATAGAAGCCACATAATGTCCAAAGTTTCGTTTATTATAGGACTAGGGGCCATCCTTTGTCCATTGTACACCATTAACTAATAATATTAGATTTATTAAGGTATCATCGGTAGTGAGTGTGATTTTGGGTGGACTTATAAGTGTGGACAATTCTCTTACTTAAAATCTAGATTTTAAGTGTAGAGTTAGACCTTCATACATGGTATCAGAGCCACCTCTCTATTTGATGTGTGGATCCACCTGTGAAACCACGTATCGAGCCTGATGAACCTCTTATGTGAGGGAGGGGATTAAGGTATCCCAAATTTAGTCCTTCATACAAAATTTCATAAATATTCGTAGCATTAATTGATATTTACAAGCAAATATATTAGTAGCCAGTGTGATATGTACAAAATGCGCATAATACTCTGTTTTATTATGGTCTATTGATATTATATCAACTGTTCTACAGATCTATGTTTTAAAAAACCGGTCAGACCGGCCGGTCGGACCGGTCTGACCGCTAACCGAACATAGAAACGTACGGTTCAAAAGTGTTCGACCGGCCATCTATTAAAGCGCTTGAGAACTAGTCAAAAGCGGTTTTAATCGGGTTGAACAAGTCCGGGTCGAACCGGTCGAACCGGCTGCTAGGAATATTTTTATAAAAAAAATAATATTTAGGGTTATTTTGCAATTTAAGAAATTTATTGATGCCCTAATATATTTATTGAAAAAATCTAAAAAAAGACGGAGAACATGATGCCTAAATTCATTGACGTTGACATCCATCTCCGGCGGTGTGATGAGCGTTGCAACAACTTTAAGCGGTGCAGCGTATTCATCCAGTGTTTTCATTATATATTTAATACAAAGGATTAAAATTATATAATATTATAATTTATATATTATATAATTATGACATCATACCGGCTCAACTGTTTTATTAAAGGTTTGACCGATCGGACCCGGTCCGACCAAAAAAATTAAGGTGTCCGGTTCAATATCTGGTTCCACTTTTTAAAACATAGCTACGGATTATTTAATTATATTTTAGAGTGAAAAACAAAAGTTGCTTTAAAGATGTGATGATCACAGCTAACAATAGCTATTATGATTTTCTAATTTCCAGCCATCTATTGTGCACTCTTCTTATAATGGATTCTATATCGATTAATGTCGTTGTTTTATCCCATAAGTGTTATTTATTAATTCTTTTATCTATTAAAGTTAGTTGTTAGAATTTAGTTCACCAATTCTTCAATAATAAAATAAAAAGTAAATAAAGTTTTAACAAAAAGTATAATATTTTTATTAAAAATGATTATAACTTTTCTTGAAAATATTGTCACATTTTATTAAAAAGCTATCACTGAATTTTTAAAAATATAATATTTTGATTAAAAATGACTATCATTTTTAAAAAAAAATATTGTCACATTTTAATATTTTATTATAATTCTATTAGCTTTATTTTTTTGTTGATTTAATGTCATTAGATGATCCCACACAAAATATTAGTTTACGTATTTATTCATAAATATACAGACAGATGAATATTGTAATGAATTATACAAGAATTGAAATTGTGTAAACCAGTTTTACTAGAAAATTGATTTACAATTAATATTCTTTTAATTACACAGTCAACATGTACTTCAACCAAATATCTTTAATATAACAACTAATCTTTTTTGGAGAAACAACTAATATTATTCAAAACTAATATTTCCCTCCGTCACACAATTATTTACTTACTGTTTTATTGAGACTTTCCAACATTACATGCACACTCTAAAAAAAATTATATTTTATATCATTAACAAAAATATACACTTATTTATCTATATATTATTACTTTACTCAAATATATATATATATATATATATATATATATATATATATATATATATTTATTATTATACCCAACACTACACACACACCCCCCCCCCCACAGAGGGGGGGGGGGGGGGGCGGGGGGGGGGGGGGTGGAGTGGGGGTGTATCTTATAATACTCTCTCCGTACTATACTTATTTGCACACTTTATTTTCTATCCATTCCACAATTATTTTCATACTTTATAAATGGAAACTATTATTTTAACTTTATTTTCACAATATTAAAATGTATATTTACACATTCAATCCATCTAATTTTATTATTTTAAAAATATAATTTTACACATTATTCCATTTTTTTAAAATTGTGTACTTGTTAAGGTGAAAATAAAGAGTAATACTCCCTCCATCCACGAAAAATACGCTCATATTTTTGCACGTGGTTTAATGCAATATGTCGTAAGGTATTACAGGATATTATGATGTCCGTTATAAATAAAACGAATATTTTTAGAAAGTACATGTGATATACTTTCCAAGGATATTATTTTTATTCATAACGAACATCACAATATCTCGTAATACCTTCCGTCATATTTTATTAAACCACGTGAAAAAATGTGAGCGTATTTTTTATGGACGAAGGTAGTATATATGAAGTTGAATTTTGTATAAGACCATGTAATAGGTGCCATGTCACTGAATCATGTGATTGGTCATAATTTTCATACCAAATTCGGATGATGAGTCGGATCAAAAGGAGCGGGTCCTACCACGTTGGATCCATATAAGATTTCTGGATCCGAATCTCCTTCACTAACTCCAAAACTTGATGCATCATATTCATCTTCTTTTTGGATCACCCATGTGACAATGCTGCATCTAACATTCCAAATTAATTAATTAATAATATTTATATATATATTTTCCCCTCAGCAGTTAGAAATATTTTATTTTCCTTCCAATCAAAGGTACTACTTGATTGGTTAAACCCCTTTTATATAAATAATTTTTGCAAATAAAATTGAGGGTGCGAAGAAAAGTGGAAACTAATTAAATGATAGATGCGTGGTTGGTGTATACTTATTGCATTAACAAATGTGTATGAATGTGATGTAAAAAAATCACTCATGATCAAATAATTGGATCGTTCACACCGTGCAACTCAAGATCATTTTTAAAAAGTTACACATATTATTACTGAAAAGTATATCTTTAATGGTATAACTTTTCAGTAATAATTTATGTATTTTTCAATAGTATTTTGTGTAACTTTTTAAAAATGAACTTGAGTTAAACGGTATAATTGGTGCACAAGAGATTTACTTTTCGCGATATTACACTTTCTTTTACACGAATTAATATAAGATATATCACTATCTATTATTGTTTTTTGTGTTCAACTTTGTATTTCACAGTCGAAATCTACAATATGTAGATTATGAATTTTTTTTTTTTGATGAAGATATAGCATAATATGTGTGAATGATTTAACAAATGAAACTTAAAATATGAAAATTGAGACTAGGGGTGGACGGTACGGCATACCGAATTTTTTTTCACCATATCGTTACGGTACCGAAATTTTCGATATCGAAAAATATCATACCGTTGTCATACCGAAAATTTCGGTATACTGAATTTCGATATACCTAAATTTCGATACCGAAAAAAATCATACCGTTTTCATACCGAAATTTCGGTATGATAACGGTATACCGAAATTTTTGGTATACCGAAAATTTTGATTTTTTCGGATACCGTGACATACCGAAATATTTTAGGTATATCGAAATATTTTCAACATGAAATTTTCGGTATATCGCAATATACCGAAATATTTTCGGTATACCGAAATATTTCAATATACCGAAAATATTTCGGTATATCGCGGTATACCGAAATTTCTATATTTATATACCGTTACCGTATCGAAATTTTCGATACGATACCATACCGTACCGAAAATTTCGATAAATTCGATATTTTTCGATACGATAAGTGCGGTATACCGGTATTTTCGATATTTCCTCCACCCCTAATTGAGACGTAGTTGTCAAACTGTTTGTTTATATTTTTTTATTTTAAAAATGGGTGAATTCTGAACTTTGGACCCCACCCTCTGGATAAAAAAGATGTCTTCAATAATAATGATTTTAGATGAATTTATCCAGTACGTATAACTATATGATTAATTATCATGGAGTGTCATTGAATATTTACCCTATTAATTACCACTTTAATATTGTTATATTAAAAAAATAAAAAAATCTGCTGATCTGGTCTGCAATGATCATATTTAGCATCAGTACTATGCCCTATATCTCTCACAGTCTCACTCTGTTAAATTTGAATAATTAATTAATTCGATCGAAAAGTTTGAATCGGAAATTATTCTACCAATTCTAACGTATATTTTGGCAATAATCATCAATCACACGAATCAATTAGGAGTGTCACAAACACAATGCCAATACAAAAAATATTAATTACATGATTCAAAATGAAAAGATAAGAAAATAATAATAATTCAAATCACACAATATGATATAAGGAACGCAATAATAATATTTAAAATTACAAAATACCAAAGTCATAAGAGTGATTTATGTGTACCATAATGTATGATATATATTTGAATTTTGAAAATTAATGTAAAAGATATACATTTCAGTGTGGATTAAGTGCTTAAAATAATCCCATAAATAGTATCCAATAATACACCAAGCTGCAATAATACCCCAATATCTTGAACAGTAATCGATAACATGTCTACTTAAATCAATAATATCCTAAACAATAATTAATAATACCTACTTTTTATATAATTATTAAAAATTGCTCATGCAAGAATTTGTGAAAAATCATATATATAATTAAAATATGGAGTAATTTTTATGCAAGAGGTTAATTAATGGGTTGTCATGAGCACATTAGAAATTTGTGTGCTTATCGAATTGTAATGATAATAACATAAATACGATAAGCATAAACACTATTCACATTTTCATTGTGTTATCAATTGTCATGTAATATTAACCGGCAATTTTTTTTTTATCATGTCATACTCAAATTAACCAAGTGATCTAATTCACTTGGCCACCTGGGCTCCTCACTTGAGTGAGTGTCTTGGGTTCGATTCCCTTTAGGAACCAATTAAGGGAGATATAAGGTTGACTTGAAGTATTTGAGAGACTTGACGAACTAACTTGTAACTACTAACAACTAACTTTTACCGATAAAAAAAAAATGTCATACTCAAATTGTCACCTTTTATATACTATAAATATTGGGGATTAATACCATTTTTGTCCCGTAATTTATTAACTTTTTTATTTTAATATCATAATTATTTATCTATTTAATTTAGACCAATAACAATTTAAATTTATTTAAATCGGTCCAAGACAATAAAAAATTTCACTTAAACGATGTTGTTTTGATCACGTGTTGGTCATGTGACTAATACCATTTTTGTCCCATAATTTTTCTACTTTTTTTTATTTTGGTCCCTTAACTTTTCTATTTTTTAATTTAGCCCCGCACTATGCATAAATTATTTACTTTTCTATCATTTTTCACGCGTGGCATGCTGACTCAGTAAATTTTCCTAATAAATAAATTTAATTTCTAAATAATAATTTTGCAATAAAAAAATCTTAAAACATAAAATTAAAATTAAAATCTAAAATACAATATATATACACCTTGATCTCTATAGTTCTATTTTCACCCAAATTGTTGTCGAGGTTCGATAGCAATTGTAAGAAGTTTAGCATCTCCGGCTGTTGTCTAGAATTTTAAGTTTTAGGTTTTAATTTTAGGGTGAGTTACATATAGGTTCAAAAAAGTCACTATATTTACAAATAGGTGTTGTGCAGAAAAAAAAAAGTGCTTATGTGCAAATATTTTGAATCTATTTGTAAATATAGTGACTTTCTTGAACCTATATGTAAATCATCCTTAATTTTAATATTATGTTTTAAGTTTTTTTTATTATAAAATTATTATATGAAAATTAAAATTTATTTAAATTTAATATATTGGGAGAATTTACTATGTCAGCATGCCAAATGTGACAAATAGAATTCGTAACCAGGGATTAATATTATTTTCATCTCAAAACATTTATACTTTTTAACTTTGTTCTCATAATTATTTACTTTTTTGATTTAGTTTCATAACAATTCAAATATATTCAAATTGGTACTAAATGACCGAAAATTGCATTAATCTATGTCGTTTTATCAAGTGCTACTATTTTCCAGCTATTTGGAACTGATTTGGATAAACTTAAATTGTTATTAGACTAAATTGAAAGGGTATGTAATTATGAATCCAAAATAAAATAGTGAATAATTTACGGGATAAAATTGATATTAATTATGAATTCAATTACTTAAATATATAGAATTAAATTTAATTTTGGTCTTATAACTTTTGCATTTTCAGCAAAAGGTTCCAAACAAGTTCAATCTATAAATGTAATCTCATAAAATTATGGTTTGCCCAATTTTACTCCTTAAGTCACTAGAATTTGAAGAGCTGTGTTTTGTTATAGGATCAATGTTACTCGTCCCAAAAGAATGATCTACTTTTTTTTATCGGTAAATGTTAGTTGTTAGTAAGTTAGTTACACCTAGTCTCCAAACACTCCAAGAATAAACTCCTAGAAAACCTTATATCTCACATCTCCCAATTCGTTCTCAGAGGGAATCGAACCCGGGTCACCCACTCAAGTGAGGAGCCCAGTGACCAGGTGAGCTAACCCACCTGGTTAAAAAAAAATGATCTACTTTAAATTCAAATGTCTTTATTTAAGCTTAAAGCGAATCAATTAAGGAATTATTTTGTTATATTTGGAAACTTATTATTTTTTTGGACTTTTTTTAAAGAGTAAATTTACTGTACCAATAGATTTTAACTCAAAGTTTATATATCATACATGTATTCATTTACTAATTCTAAAACAAAATATAAATTAAACATCACAGAAAAGTAGATGATAGGTAGAGCTGGCAATTCCGGCCCGGCCTACCCGACGTATGGGCTGGGCTGGGCCGGAAAAATAGTGGCCCGAAAAAAATCGGGTCGTTTTGGCCCGGCCCGTTTGGCCCGGTGGGCCGCGGGCTGTCCCGTTTGGCCCGTTTAGCCCGGTGAAATAAAATTTATTTTCAAATAATATAATTAAATTTATTTTAAAATAATAGAATTAAAAATAATGAATTCTAAGACATTTGAGCTTTGACGTGTACTGTTTTCATTTTTCAATACACCTCATAATTCAACAAACCCTAGTTTCCTAATTTTCAATAGTGGAACACATGACTCTCCCTCTTCTCTACTTATGAACTGCTTTTATTATATTAGGACACTATGACTATGAGTAATGATCTTTATTTCTTTTTTAGTTTGTGTTGGAATTTGTGGTTTTAGTTCTATTTTATGTTTGTGTTGTTGGTTTGTGGATTGTAAAAGTATAAGTTAACAGTGATTATAGTATAATTTTTAAAATTATTATTTTAAAAAAAATGGGCCGGGCTGCCCCGTTAGCCCGTGGGCTAGATTGGGCTGGGCTGGGCTCAATTTTTATAAGCCCGACTGAAAAATGTTCCAGCCCGGCCCGTGAACATCAGTTGGCCCGGTGGGCTGGGCTGGGCCGGCCCGGCCCGTTTGCCAGCTCTAATGATAGGCTACATAATATTTTTCGTCATAATTAATGCTCTATTTTAATTTTCAATTTTATCAGTTCACATCCACTTTTAATTTCCACCCTTAATATATTAATATTAAAATTGTAAAAGTAAATAATCCCTCAACCTACCAAATATATTCTAATATATGCACTTTTCTTTGCACGTGATTTAATGCAATATGTCGAGGAAATTGCAGTTCTGGTCCCACAGGACACAGCCTTGATCGCTTTTGGTCCCAAGGTGTGCAAAACTAGTCCCATACACATTTTTTTTGTTTCATTTTTGGTCCCAACGTCAAAAAAATAACGGTTCCGTTAGTTTATGACACTTTTGGTCCCAATGTTATTTTGCACTTTTGATCCCAAATTTTTTTTACTCAAATTTGACTTTAGAATCATGTAGAACACTCTAAAAATTAATAATATAAAGCTAGAGTATTTTAGAATAATTTAAATATAAATCAGTATAAGTTGAGAGTTATTGAGAAATCAAGAGAACTCGTCCCAACCATTGATTCAAAATAATATTCATAGTCCATTGTGAGGGTGAGTTACTATAAATAGGAGGATATTGCTAAAATATCTAAAAGTTGTAAAAAAATTTAAATTATAAATAAATAATCATTATCCTCAAATATTTTTGTACTCAATATTTACTTCTTAAATCATATAATTTCGTGCTAATCACTAATTAAAAATAATATTCATTAATACTATCAATTGAAATAATTTATCAATATACAAAAATCGAGCTAGAGAGCCCTCTCTCGATCCAATTTTTGAGAGATCGACAAATTTAAATATTTTGGGCCTAGACAGCTTTTTATTTATTAATAATTTTTAAAAAATATTAAAAAAAAAAAGTTAGGCTAATGCTATTTTGCCCATAAAGCGTATCTTGCACTTAATATTATATTTCATAAAATAATAATACATTTCTTAAATTTAACTTAACCCATCACACTATTTCCATTAAAAACCAATTTTCTATAATAAACAAATCATATAATTAGGGATGGCAACGGGCGGGTTTGGGACGAGTTTGGCCTGTCCAAGGACCCGCCCCGCTCTTTTTGATCAGGAACCCGTACCAATAATTTTAAATAATAAATTTAATTCTGCTGACGTAGCACATATATTGTTTCTTTTATTTAAATTGTCATTGAAAGGGTGATCTAGGCGCTGCCTAACTTTTTTTTTAATATTTTTTTAAAAATTACTGGTAAATAAAAAGTCGCCTAGGCCCAAAACACTTAAATTTGTCGATCTCGTAAAAATTGGATCGAGAGAGGGCTCTCTAGCTCGATTTTTGTACATTGATAAATTATTTCAATTGATAGTATTAATAAATATTATTTTTAATTAGTGATTAGCACGAAATTATATGATTTAAGAAGTAAATATTGAGTACAAAATATTTGAGGATGATGATTATTTATTTATAGTTTAAAAGTTTTTACAACTTTTAGATTTTTTAGCAATATCCTACTATTTATAGTAACTCACCCTCACAATGGACTATGAATATTATTTTGAATCAATGGTTGGGACGAGTTCTCTTGATTTCTCAATAACTCTCAACTTATACTAATTTTTTTTTTAAATTATTCTAAAATACTCTAGCTTTATATTATTAATTTTTAGAGTGTTCTACATGATTCTAAAGTCAAATTTGAGTAAAAAAAATTTGGGACCAAAAGTGCAAAATAACATTGGGACCAAAAGTGTCATAAACTAACGGAACCGTTAGTTTTTTGACGTTGGGACAAAAAATGCAACAAAAAAATGTGTATGAGACTAGTTTTGCACACCTTGGGACCAAAAGCGATCAAGGCTGTGTCCTATGGGACCAGAACTGCAATTTCCTCCAATATGTCGGAAGATAAATTGAGGTATTACGAGATCCGCTTATAAATAAAGTGGATATTTATGGAAAGTATATCATATGTACTTTCATATACTTTCCACAAATATTCATTTTATTCATAAGCGGATCTCGTAATACCTCAAAATATCTTCCGACATATTGCATTAAATTACGTGAAAAAAAAATGCATATATTTGGTGGACAGAGGGAGTATCAATTTTATAAGGGTATTACCCAAAGTTTAATGATTGACTAACCATATATGTTCAAGAATCACTAGAAATAAAAAAAATTCTATGCTACTCTTCAAAATAGTGTTCGAATGCTTTAAGGCATTACACCACCTACTTAATACTATATTATACTACTGTACAATATATTAAGCAGGTGGTATAACAGGTAAAATAAGCCTCAAAATTGGTATCATGATCTCTGTTTCATACAATTTGCATCACACAAGAATTTTCCAAGAGAAAAGTATATGGATGGATATTCTGCATTAATATCTTATTATAATAAAAACACAAATAAGATACCATTACAGAATTAATTATCATATATATAACAATGAGAAAAGAAAAGAAAAAAAAACTTATTTGGCCTTATATATATATATATATATATATATATATATATTACATCACAGTACATGCATTAGGATTCTCATCGGAGAAAAGCTGAGGCGGTGGAATTCTTTCGAACACATAAACCGGTTGATAAAGCTGATACATCATTTTGTGCATGGCTGCTTGCTCCTCCACACTCTTCACCTCCTCTTTGGCTTCGCCGCCCTCTTGCTCCGCCTCAGCGCCGCCTTCTTTCTTTTCCTCTTCCGGCGGAGGGTCTTTCTTCTCGCCTTCCTCTTTCTTCTCCTCCTCCTCTGGCTTTGCTTCCTCTGTTTTTTCTTCTTTTTTCTCTTCGGGCTTAGGGCTCTCTTCGGGCTCGGGCTGGGGCTGGGGCACGATTTTCGCCTGCTTTTTGGTGCGTCGGTAGACATAGTCGACGAGCTTGTCGCCGTCCATGGTTCCCGTCACCGTCACTTTGCCGGAGCTTAGGTCCGTCTCTGCGGTTCTCACCCCTGCAGTTGTTTACATGAACACCCAATTGTTATATATATATATTTACTCTGGGGTAAATTGTGTAATTAATGTATTTTGAAATTTTCACTTTTTAACCCCTCTATATATTACTCCCACCGTGGGGCGTGGGCACATTCAATCCAATTGTTTTCTCTGCTCATAATAAAAAAATATTAATTTACTTCTTTACATTATAGTCATTACTCCTTATTTTTTAAAAAAATATTCAAAATTATCTAAAAAAGAATTCAAAATACAATAAAAAAAAGGTGATAAGGGATGGAGGGTGTGCAATAATTTGATAATTGAGCACTCTTAGGTGCCAATATTAGTTCATATTATGTGATTTCTAATAAACATTATAACAATATTAAATTAATAGTTAAACAACGTGCAAATTGTTCACATAAATATTCCTCAAGTATTAAAAATGGAGGAATTAATGTAATGAAAATGATATTTAATTCTCTATTTATTATTTTATAAGTACATATCTTGCTATGAATGATATAATATAGAACATTTGATAATTATAAATTTTTTTAAAAAAAAGGTTACCTCTCATTTTGAGTATTTTTTTCTTGAGCTGCTCTGCACATGCCCCACAATGCATATTCACATTCAGTTCTACTGTTGTTAAACCACTAACCTGCAGTCCCATGTACAAAATTAACTCCTTATTTTAAATAAATAAAAATAATTGCATGAGCTATATATGTAAAATTAAAATTATATATGCCCTCTATTTCATATCATGCATATTAATAAATACAATATATTAGTGGTACGCGATTCAGCTTAATAAAATAAAATAGGAGATTGAAGATACCTGCGAGGCAACCACTTGAGGAATGGGTTCACCTTCAACTTCAGGCAAAGGAGATAAAACCTTGGCATTTCTCTTTGTTTTCTTCATGATTCTATTGCACACAGCTTGAGGCTCAACAACTCCTTTAATTGTCACCTCATTCTTTGTCATGTCCATCGTTACTCCCTCAACACCTATTTCATTTTCAACATATATATATATTATTTTTTCTAAATTGATTTTAATTTTAAGATACAAAAAGGATCAAATTTAAAGTCCTAAAATCATCTGTAACATTCCAATGTCTGCTTTTAAATATTTTTTGAAATGAATTAGTTAGGTACCTCTGATCTTTAAAATGGACCTCTCAATCTTCTTAGCACATCCCACGCAATGCAAGTCTACAAACAACACAAAAGGCAATGGTGGTTTAGGCTCTTCTTCTTTCTTCTCTGCCTCTTTTTTTTCTTCGGTTTTTTCTTCTTTTTTCTCCTCTGGCTTAACTTCCTCCTTTTTTTCTTCCTGACAAAATTAATTAAAAATCAAGAATTTAGCATTTTAATGCATTAGTTATAAGAGGAAATTATGGGGTTTCATGCAATGTAAAGCTAATTACCTGTTTAACTTCTTCACCCATTTTGAGCACTAGAAAGGAGTATAATAATTGATACTAAAAAAGATTAGCAGAAATTCTGACAAGAATAAAGATGAGAGAGGGAGGGAGGAGTGTTATTGGAGAGAATCAGCAATACTTATATGGGAGAAGAGTTTGGGATTTGTAAAGGGATTGGAATGGACGGTGTGGATTGTTGTGATTAAAGTAGGAGTATGTGATGGCAGAGCACATGCAGGGTTGTAAACTGTACAAGGGGCCTCTTTGATCCCCTTCTCCCTCTCCTCTCTCTTTGTGTGAATATTTTAGTTGATTAACTCAAGAAAAGTTACAAGCAAATTTTACACATGAGAAAAAAATTGCTTGTCATGTAACTTACCCTTCTATATATAATCTTGAGCAGGGCCGTTCATTAGGGGGTGTGTCCAGTGACATGTCACAGTGCCTATTTTTCTTCTCAGTTTAAAGCTAATAAATTTTTCCACAAAAAAATCACCAAATTTATGGTGTCTATGGCCAAAATTGTTTTAATTTATGTTGGTTGAGCGATGGTTAATGATAATCATTAATCCATAATCGGAAATCCATATATGTATGTATGTTTGAAGCTTGAGGGTTGAAATTTCAACAAGGAATTGCAGATCGTCTCCGTCCAATTTAGATTAATTATTCTGAACGCTTAAAGTAGTCAAACACTTCCAGGTTTATTCTATCCTTTTATTATTTAGTTTATGAGTTTTTGTTTTTTTTTTTAAATTTCACCATGCCTCCTATAATTAGAAAACATGAATCTGGGTGTTAAAAACGGAAGGAAAAAAAGAGGCGTGAAGAGCTAAAATGATGGTACTAATCTGATTAGTGATACTGATAATGATGTAGATGTTGAATGTTTGCCTGATATCTTTGATCCTAGAACTTGGGATGGACTTAGTTCTAAAATGATTGATCTTTTAGTAATTAAGGGCCCTAAAAGAGACTCGTCTGTAACAAAAGGTCCTAAAAATAGATTGTCAAAACGGTTCTCTTCGACATTATATGAGAGAGTATTACCAAATGGTGAGAAATGTGACAGAGAGTGGTTGGTGTATTCCAAAGAGCTAGATCGAATTTTTTGTTTTTGTTGTAAAATCTTTAGAAAAGGGCTTGGAAATGGTCAATTAGCTAATGCTGGCTTTTATGATTGGACACATGCTAGTACAAGACTTAAGGAGCATGAGAATGATATATTGGAGAAAGTGGAATACGAAGATTTGCTTGATGATTTTGCTTCTAAGAGCGTTCGCAGGATGACACTTTTTAAATAAAATTTTATGATCATGGAGCTTCTGTGAAGAGCATCTAAATTGTCCACTTTTATTGTCCTTAGAAAACTTCTACCTTACAAGTGTCTTTTACAACTTTAATTATTTATTTGCATTTTCATTTAAGGATCGTGGTCCTTTTAGTTTGTTATATATTACATGAAGGGAGTCATGAATGATATGTAGAAATTTCTAGTTATTCTCTCTCAAAAAAATTCTCTCTCATCTCCCTCGTTCATCTTCATTCCAAATACCAAAAATATTTTATTTGTAATTTTTCAGCTAATTTGTAGTACAATTCACTACACTAATTTTTATTTATAAGATATAATATTAAATAAAATATTTGTTGAAGCAGTCTTCCTGCACTATGTAATTTAGGGCCTCATTTTAAAATGTAGCACAGGGCCTCTATATTTTTCCGGACGGGCCTGATCTTGAGTGGCATAGAATTCGGGAAAAAAAAAAAGTTAGGTTTATGCACCATTTATTAACTTCCTTATCATTTGCCTAAAAGCTTGAACACATTGTCTAGCTCGTGAAAACGTAATGATAAAAAACACTGGTAATTAAATAGGCAACACATTTGATTCTTATTTTCCATCTAATGGTAAAAGAAAATTTCAATAATAGTAAAAACTAGCATAATTAAGAAAGTCGGGTGGGAAGGGACTCAATTCTAGTTAGTTGGAAAAATTGGGTTCGTGTATAGGAAGATGGAAATGTTGACACGGACTTAGAAACTGTAAGTTGAGGCACGAGTTCCACTTGCTCTCCGTAAGACGTTGTTTCTCTGTACACTGCTGCAATACGAATCGTTGGCAACCATCCACAAAATACGACGACTTTAGAATTTCAAATTGTTGCACTACAAATCGGAAGTTATCGGCAAATCGCAAATAGGTATCCGGAACTCCCGACACGACTCTAATGCAAGCTTAAGGAATGCTGGAAAGATTGGAGAAGGCTTATTTGGTTGTGAATGATTCTGGAAATGAAATCTTCTTGACCCGTTCAAAAATTAAAAGCTCCTCAACTCCTCTAAAGCCCAATTCGACTATGTGCAAATTAATTTTATTGTTCATATGTCTACATATAAGAGACTCCAAAATTTTCACATTTTCCTACGTGAGATAAGAAAGTATGTTTCTCCCTTATTTTTCTATCTTCAACATGTTAAGTTGCTAACTTCATGTATTAATATCTCATTCAGCCGAAATTGATTTTGAGCAAATTAATACTCCAAAAGTTATTTACTCCGAACGCAGATTAACATTTTTCAATTTTTTCTATTTTTCAATAATGAAACATCATGACAAAATTGGTCAAATTTGTGTCATCCACCCAAATTCCGAATCAATTTCCAACACTTAGTTACGTGCACGTACACAATTAATTGCACCGTAATTAAATACGAAGCTCTCAGTTCAACTCTACATATTAGTAGTGAGTGACGATTTACCTTATCTATTGATATCTCAATACAAAAGTGGAGGGCTGGTAAAGGTGAAGTAAATTTCTTGTGCAAATTTCAACTGTGCAAGTCAAACTAAAAAACACAAATTAGAAATTCGTGGAATAACATATTTTTTATAATTGAATCCAAATAAATCTAATTGGAATGATTGTTGATTGAGTTTCATACATATACACAAGAGTATTTATAGAGATTATGAGAACTCAATTCTTGTTATACGTGGTTAAACATTAAGGGTATATTTGTTTTGGAACTAACACGGATGGACGTAGGACTTTGCGATCACGTCTCCACACGTGTTTGGGATGTAACATCCGGCTTTCACATCCCAAACTCAATCCACACCTAAAAACACATATTAAACTTATTATTACTCTTTCCAACACAACACTCATAAAACACCTATTATTATACCTACAAAATCAATCATTATCACACTTTGATTTGACATAAAGTAACATCATACCCTACTAAAATCCCAAAACAAACACACACTTTTACTATTTATCAAGGTTTTCACATCTCAGGATTTCAAAGTCATGAGTTGCTACGACCCCTTAAATCCCAAAACAAAAATACCCAAGGGTATGTTTGTTTTGGGACTAGCACGGATGGACGTAGGACTTTGCGATCACGTCTCTACACGAGTTTGGGATGTAACATCCGGATTTTACATCCCAAACTCAATCCACACCTAAAAATACCTATTAAACCTATTATTACTCTTTCCAACACAACACTCATAAAATACATATTATACCTATAAAATCAATCATTATCACACTTTGATTTGACATTAAGTAACATCCTACACTACTAAAATCCCAAAACAAACACACACTTTTACTATTCATCAATGTTTTTACATCTCAGAATTTCAAAGTAATGACTTCTCAATTCTCATGACCCCTTAATTCCAAAACAAACGTACCCTAAGTTCTCAAATTGACCTCATTCACGTACTAATATTTCAACATAGTGACAATGTGCCTCTCAAGAATAAGATAAATTTCTTGTGCAAATAACATTAAAATACACAAATTAACAATCTATATAACTACATAAATCTCACTATATATTGCTCATTTTGACATTTTATCCATTACATTTTATATTTCTCATTTGTTTTTTTATTTTTTTGGAAAGAACTATTATTTTCATTATTTTTTACAATATTTCTATTACTTTCACTTTTTTCATTACATCACTTATACTTTTTAATTTTTTTCATCATATAACTTATACCTTTTCACTTTTATCTTATTTCGCATGCTCAGAAGCAACTAACAATTTATATCGGGACAAAGAGAGTAACTAAATGTCTGTCAATCTTTAAGTCCGCAAAAACGCCAGGCTCCGAACTCTTAAAAAGACAATATATTGGAACAGTAGACATTAGGTAAATACAAGGACTTCACAGTAAACAGTTGGTCGGATTCTTTTGACGCAACTCATGTTTCATTTTCTATTTTCGGAATTTATTTGACGGATCAAAATCAATGGCGGCAACCAGAGAAGAATTTTAGTTGATTCGATGGATCGATCTCAAAACTTGCCTAAATTTGATCCATCACATTATGCATAAAGAGTGTAGTTATTTTGAACAGTCCAATCAAATTCGATCTAAAGGATTAATTTGAAGAGTCCAATAAAATTGAAATCCCTTCAATTTTTGCAAGTTTTCATGGATGGCCAAGTACACTGCCATTGCAAACTAGTTTTATCGTAAAATTTATTTGTATTTTTTAACAGTATTAATTATTTTTATTATTAACTATTTAGTTTGATACTTTTGTAGTATAACAAAAACATTCGATGTCAGTTTATGAATAGTAAAACTGATTTGCGAGAGACTTGTTACGTAATTCTTCGATTAAACTTTTGCAATAACTAGAATTGATTCAATCAAATTCAAAAAAAAAAAAATTTGAAAGGAAATCAAATTCAATTGTTAATTTTGCATTAAACCATTTTGTACATGAGAATGGATCACAAATTTACTATGTTACAATGACTTGCACGAGACATAATCACACATGAAAAAGTGATATTTTCTCTGTCCCACAGGAATTTGCACACACTTTTCTTATTTGGATATCTCACACAAATTTACAAACTACTAAAAAAGAAACATTAATTTATGTACGTACTCACAAACATATACACATATTTACCCATATGACACTACTTTATATATAAAACACATTTTTCTTAAAAAATGTGTCGTCCCGTAGGATGTAAGTTCCTACGGGACGGAGAGAGTATTTCTGATGATTTTTTTGATATTTTATAAAAATGAGTATCATTAAATACGTTGTTGGTATATAAAAGTTAATGTGAAAATGCACAAAATTGTACATTTTGAAAAATGATATTTTTTTTTGGCTCAATTTGAACCTAAAAATCTCATATTATCCTTACTACTCTATATTTAATTTATAACTAATTCTAATTTATTACACTCATAATCAAACACAAAAAATTGCAAATTCTAATATATTACAATCTGGACAGAACAATTTTTTTTAAAATATTTTGTATATATAGAAATGTTATTGGTTGTGTTTGTTATGTGTGTAATAAACCAGAATCAATTATAAATTAAAATTGAAATAGTAAAAATATAATGGTTTTTTTATATCTAAATTGGAAAAATAATTTTTTTGAAAGAGGGCAGATAAACTCTCAATAAATGGGAAAAAAATTACCGTAAAATTAATTATACTTCAATAATTGTGTATATACATAACCACGAGTCCGGATCCTCTCCATTTCCTTGTGTGAATTTCTCCTAGAGTTAGGAGAGAGATAGACACAATATAGGGAGTGGGGTCATTATCATGGATAATAAAAAAAATGTATTTTTATAAAATATTTTAACTTTGTGTCTATCTCTCTCCGAAATTCACAGAAAATGGAGAGAAAGAAATGGAGAGGAAACCAGGTGAGCTAACTCACCTGGCCACCGGGCTCCTCACTTGAGTGAGTGGTCTGGGTTCGATTCCCTTTGGGAACGAATAGGAGAGAGTTATAAGGTTGGCTTGGAGATATGGGTGTATGGAGACTTGGTGAACTAACTTCTAACTACTAATCACTAACCACTAACATTTACCTATCAAAAAAAGAAATGGAGAGGATCCGTGGGCACATAACCACACTGCACATTTCTTGCATTGATTTGGAAGAAAATACTTGATTAATCACTGGCTTAAAAGTGTCTTTTGATGACACATTGGATCAGTCGGTGTAAGAATGAATTTATTTGTACTTTTTAATTTATCTTTGGAAATTGAACTGATTAAAAATTGAATTTCTGGGACTGCTAAAGGGCTTATGATTTGCGTGTTGATAACAAGTTGGTGTCACATGGGTTGTTTCATCTCACATCTTACAAGTTCTAAATTAATCCATCTTTTAACCTTTTCAACCATTTATTAATTAAAACTGAAAATGGATTTTAACTGTTTTAGAAAATGTTCTTTTTCTTTTAATTAATCAAAATCATATAACATCAATTCAAGAATTGTGATGGCAACCCTATCCGATGTTTAATAGGTGAAATAAGTAATAAGTGCGTGGTCAAGAATTCAAATTGTATACTTTTCCATTCATTAATAATATGTATTATTATATTTGTATGTGCTTTAAGAAAAATAGATAAAATAAAGATATTACGAGTGTACCGTAGAGTATTTAGACCCGTCAAAATGAGTTCAGTCCGTTGGGCCAGCCCGCCCCGCCGCAATAAAATGAGGATTTGGTCAAACATTTCTAAGCCCGTATAGAGGCAGGCCTAGATGGGCTGGCCCGTTTGGGTCGCGGGTTTGGCGGGTCGGGCCGCGGGTTGGGGCGGGCCAGCCCGCCAGTGTGTATATATTATATATGTATATATATACACATTAATATATATACATATTATATGATATTTTAATTAATTTAAAATTTTTATTATTCATTTTCTTAATTTCTTCCAAACAAAATAACAAATTATTGTGTTCCTCTCACCAAAAAAAAATAATTTTTATTATGTAATGATTGATAAATTTTAAGAGACTCTATGGTTTGTGCTAAGTTTATGTCTTTAATATTATTGATTTATTTTATGAACTTTATTTTATGAGATTTGTATTATATTTGACAAACTTTACTTTATGAGATTTGTGATTCTCGTAGCGAGATTTTAGTTATACATTTATTATGTCACTATGTTATTTAATAAATTTAGTTGAAGTATTAGTTCATAATTTTTTATTTTTTATTTTAAAATTGGGATGGCCCGCTGAAACCCGCAACCCGCCATTAAATGGGTTGGGTTGGAGATTTTGCGGCCTACCATATTTTCAGTCCGCCTCGCCCCGCACCGCCAAAAGGCAGGCTTTTGCGGGTTTAGGCCAGCCCCGCCCCACCGGCCCGTTTTGACAGCTCTAGGTATTCTTATAAATAAAATAATAAATTGTGAGAGTGATAATAAAGGTGATGATTTATATAAAAGAAAAGTGCATATTTTTTGTGGATCGATGAAAAAGAAAATAGTACTCTCCCCGTTCCACTATAAGTTGCTCATTTTGTCATTTTCGTTTGTCCCACTATATGTTGCACATTTGTTTTTTTTTTACCTTTTTGGAAAACTACTATTCACTTCTTTATTATTATTTTCAATATTTTTTACACTATTTTTATTTTTATCCATCACATCACCTGTACTATATTAATATTTTTATACACTTTTTAATGCTCATGCTCAAAAGGTATGTGCAACTTATAAAGAGACAAAGAGAGTACATAATTTTAGTGGATGGAGGGAATAAAAAGAAAAAAGACATGTACAAATAAGTTCAAAAAAGTTATCATATTTGCGAAATAAGTTCAAAATATTTGCACAGATTTGTAAATATTCTTTTTTTGCGCCAAAATATAAAAAATTTGTATGTACAAATATTTTGTACCTATTTATAAATATGATAATTTTTGTGAACCTATTTATACTTTTAATAAAAACACGACCAAAAGTTCTAAATTTTCTTAGGGGGGTTTGGTATGAAATTTTTTTAATGGTAATGAGAATGTGGATATATATATTTATACATATATATATAGTAATTATAGTTTGTAATTAGAGTAAATGAGGTACACAACATTAATCATTACCCCCATTTAATTACCAACATCTCATCTTATAATGGTAATGAGAATGTGTGAGTAAATGAGGTACACAACATTGTTTTTTCTTCTAAATAAGGTAATTATCACCTCCATTTGATTGTCCATATCTCATCTTATAATTATCATCCTCAATCAATCACTCATATCACAACTAATAACTTTTAATTTTGTTAACTTTTTTCAAAATTTGAGCACAATACTAATGATATAACCACCATAAACACAAACTCTCGTTTAACATATTTAAGAGTAAAGAAAAAAAACAAAATTTCATTTCCTTTAATTACCATTGAATAATTTAAAAAAAGCGACTCTTAATTTATCTTTCTCGCGTATTTTACCAACAGGGCAAAATGTACCAGGTACGCATCTTAGAATAGAGGTTGCAACTCCCATATATCCTCAAGAAAGAAAAAATAGAAACAATTGCACGTCGACGAAATTAAAATAAATTCGTTTCACACCGCGCGCATTGCCTTTAACAAAGAATTTGTATTTGTTTAATAATCTTTCTAATTTCACCAACTTATAATAATGAGATCCTATATATGAAAAGCTCTTGATATCTCTACCAAACAAACAAGTGCATGAATTTTAGTAACTATTGAATTACTCACAAACTCCTAAATAGATGAATATTGCACCAAATTAATGTCCTTTGCATCCAACCATTTGTCCACTATGACATGATAGATGAAAACACTACTTAAATCAGACCATGCATACAACATAAATATTGCTAACTCATGACATTTTCACACGTTCCAATTAGAGAAAATTAAAGAAATATATATATATAGTCTACCATCAATGTGCATTGAGGTATTTTTATTTGCATGAAATCGTAACGCACGATCAAACGAAGATTTCGATCACTGGTGCCCCAAACTTTACATCAAAATGGCACCAACATTTAGGTGAAAGGTAAGAAAATTAAAGATGTGTTACATGGTTTTTAAGTTGGCCTTTTGTTAGAAAACTTTCCAGTTTTCGTACCCAATGCTGACAAGGATTTGGTCCTTTATCACGCCCCCATGTTTTTTTTCTAGCGTGGAAGTGACTCAGCATGGGATTACCAGCAAACATTTCCACCTCCTAAGGTTTCTTTCACTAGTCTGATTTGATGTCTAAATAAAAGAGAACATTAGCATGTCAATATTTATGGGGCTAGCTTTTAACAAAATTTGGAATTTAGGTATAACCCTAGCTATTTTAGGTGATCTTGTGTGGGAAGGTTTTATAGATCTAGCAAATACATATTGGGGGAAAAAATAAAGAGGAGCACACTTTCCTTTTAAATTGCAAAAAGGGGCCGGAGTGCAAAAATTATAAAATATGCACACTCAGAAGCACATTCAGAATGAGAATGCAAATATTGTAAAAATTGCACACTTACCCTTCTTCGTACTAAACCTAAAAAATTGTTCCTCCTTATAACTGTCCCATGTATATTTGACACGCTTATCATAAAACCTAAATCGATCTATTTTATTACATTTCTTATATTTCCAAATGGAGATATGTCTAGAAAAATGAGCTCCTGAGACGATCTTATATTGGTTTATAATTTAAATTATATTGGACACAATTTCAAATATCTCGATCTATATTGTTTTTGTTGGTCAGTTAAATAAATTTTTTATTAATAAATCACAATAATCAGAGGGTACAAATCATACTCAAATTACATCAGATCGATGCAACACCTATCTTGCCTAAGTGTGAATCTCTCATTTAACATACAAGTTTTTTTAAACTTGCCGGGTTAATTTATTCATTTTGTGCATTCTTAAATTGGAGCTGCATGCTCCCTTAAAAAAAAAAATATTTTGTCTTGTATGTTGAATCATTTTTTATTTCATGACATTCTACTTCTTGAAATTGAATTTCGTTCTATTAACTTTCAACTTAAAGTCTCTTCTGATGGTTTACAATGGCCAAACATTTAATTTTGAAGTATCCTAAAAATATAAGTGGAAATTAAAACACTAACAAATTTTTATAAAAAAAAATTATAGTGAGAAAGTTGGACTTTTTAGAACCAACTAATTAGCATCATAATTCGATTACTTACACAAGTGACAAAAATGTTGTACTAATCAAGAATTTGACACTTTTTAGAATTCAAATTTGATAATTGTTAGGAGAGAGGGAGGGCAACTGTCATTACAAGAAAGCATGGTTAGCAGCACCAAGACATAAAGCTTTCTGTCTGTGGCTATAAAGAGCAATCAAAAAGCTCAACCACCCATTTTTTCAGCTTTTTTCTTCTTACTCCATTAATCACTAATCAACGAGTGGATATTAAGAAAATACTCTTTTTTTCTTCTATTTTTATAATTCTTTTCCACGATGATTGGGGCAGATGTTAGGAAATAGGCCAGACCAATTTAAATAAATTAGCAAAAATCCTTCGTATAAATGAAACAAATTAACACAGGACATGTGGCATACTGTTGTTGATTGTGACTCGTGGGATCATATGGTTAGCTCTTCTTATATTTTTTTATTTTAATTTAAATTATAACTGTGAAAATTTGACACACATATAATTTTTTCTTCAAGTTTAGTAAATTACTACGCAAGGATAAGTGTTACTGTTGATATTTATTTATTAACATGGATATATAACTTTCGTTAACAACTGAAATTTTGGGGTTTAATTAAGATTATATTTGAATTAATATGATTTGTTGATTTGATTCTAGAAGATTACTCATACAAAATTATGAATTGGCATTTCATTTTATTTAAGACTTGGGCGTATTTCAAACTCAATTGGAGGTTCAGAATTACTTCTCTTTTTCAAAAATTAAAAATTTACTGCTTAAAAAAAAGGGTGATGTCAGTAATGCTCACTAAAAATTGTAAACACACCCTTGGTCTCCTTTGTAACGGTGCAAAGTGGTGTACTTTTATAAAATAATAAGGCTCAATTTGGATGGATGAATTTAAAAATAAATAAATTTAAAAAAAAATATATGTAAAAATGTATATATGTATTTCAAATCATGGATTGTAAGGAAATGTGAGAAAAGAGAAAAGTAGAGGAAAAGTAGAGATAAAAGGGTTATTTGTGTGTAGCGGAAATGGCATGGTTTTAATAAGAATTTAGAATTCCTCAATTTTGAACATAAACTCAAATTTAAGTATTTATAA
Source organism: Prunella vulgaris (assembly GCA_026898435.1). Taxonomy (NCBI): domain Eukaryota; kingdom Viridiplantae; phylum Streptophyta; class Magnoliopsida; order Lamiales; family Lamiaceae; genus Prunella; species Prunella vulgaris. The sequence continues at coordinate 341,485 of JAPKLY010000181.1, forward strand.
ATTTATCTAACTTACTTAGGGATTGTTTGGTAAAGAACTTTGGGGATAGGGAATGGAAAAGAAATGAGAAAAGATTGTTTAGAAAGAGTAGTTATTTGTATATGAAATCGGTGGATTTCAAATCAACTCATCTAAATGGAGCCTAATATTTTTTATTACACATAATACATACCGATGTAATTGATATAAGCAAGTTAGTATTTAATTTGGGAGACTTTGTAACAGAAAATTAATGGAGAAAATGGAATTGGATGAGGGAAAATGGGGAGTGAAGCCTGATTCGAGGAGTAACGCAACAATCCTTTATAATTTTGTAATTGAGTGATGAGTATATTGATAAAATAAGGAGACTTTTTTATAAAAAAAAAATAAAAAATTCCTACCTTTAATATGAAATTGAACTGTACAATGCATTATCAATGAATATTTTCTTTTTCTTGATAAAAAAAATATATAAACATTTATTTGTCTTTGTTTAAAATAATAAGAGTAAGAGAAGAATTATTTTCCAGCTGGAATGTTGAAGTTGGGGGGGGGGGGGAGAGAGAGAGAGAGAGAGAGAGGTGTCTTGGGTTTTGAATGAATTAATAATACATTAGTCGTACAAGTATTTTGTATTCCAAATTACGTTGTATAGAGAAAACATGGATCTCCATGCAATTATATGTTGCCCTTCACAAGACAAGATGCAATAAATATTGAATTAGTCCCGAAAATCCTCATGCATATGCATTAGCATACCTTGGAGAAAATGAAGAAAAGAAAACCACAGTAATTATTGTTTTGTTTACCCAACAATTTTACTATTTATTTCTTATTAAATGAATCAACCTTAATTAGGCCAGCCAGCCATTAGATTTCAGTGTGAAAAAGGACTCAAGTTGACTGGTCTGGCTTCATTTGTATGAGATCAAGTTTTTGTCATATACACGACAATCATATGCTCACTCATCTAAAATTCAGAGAAGCTAGAAGACATCTTTTTTTCTAAAAACATACAAGTGGATGGATTATCATTTTACACTCACTGATTGCCATCTCTAAGATAAAGTTCAGCCAGAGCAGTGTGCAGTGCTGCTCCTATTGGAAGCACGTCCTCGTCAAGAAAGAAATACGGGGAGTGAGGAGAGTGAACCGAACCCATTTTCTCATTTCTGATCCCGATATTGAATATGACTCCCGGAATCACCTCTTGGTAGAAGGCAAAGTCCTCACCGGCCATGACCTTTTTCCCCTGCTTCACATTCTCCTGGCCCACTAGGAGGCTCCCGACTCTCTCCACGTGTCTATGTAATCCTTCGTCGTTCACACAAGCTGGATATGTAGGGTATTCGTCTTGCTTCATATTCACATGTGCTTTACATCTGTGTACATTTGCCTGCCCTTCAATAACCTATATATACACGCAATTACACTTATGTATAAGTGTGATTATTTTGTACTGAATTTAAACTCGTAATCTTCCAACTTTTGACAGATGAGAGCTTAAATCGTCATGCATTTTAAACATTGATTAGCCCAACCTCAATCAAGAAGTAGATAGAAATTGAATAATTTACAGATCAAATGAACTACAACTCACACAAATAAATCATAGTAGATAGAAATTGGTTAAGTTACAGACTAAAGCTACCTCTTTCACCCTTTGCTGGAGTTGAAGCAGCCCTTCCGTTGTAAGGCTCCTGAGAGTACCCCCAAATTCGACAGAGTCTGGAATAACATCTGACGCCGTCCCACCTTGTATATATGTGACAGAAAGCACCTGTCTTCATAGGCTTAATGATTCGGTTTTTCTTTCTTTTGCAAGAATCCAAACAATGCAATATATAAAAACTTAAATGAAAAACATGTACAAAACTTTATTAGGACTTGTGCCTTTACCCAAACATATAAAATGCATTATTCTTAATAAAAATGCTTTGTGAAAAGCAAATATAATGCAACTGTGACATACTTGACTATGAAGAGGATCTACTTCTCTTGATATAAGCTGCTGCAATGCCAATATTGCGTATGACGCAGCAACAATCGGGTCGATGCTGTTGTTGGGTGTTGCAGCATGCCCACCTTTTCCAATGATTTTGGCTTCAAAGAAACATACTGCAGCTAGAAATGGTCCCACGATACTTGATATACTTCCTGTTGGTTCTGTGAAATCAACATGCATACCAAATATTGCCTCTGCATCACCAAGAGCACCTTCTTTTATCATATGGGATGCACCCGCACCTCCTTCTTCAGCAGGTTGAAAAAGAAGTCTCACAGTTCCCTACCATTATCCAATAACAATAAAAACTAGTTATGTTTGGTGATATATTATCTCCACCTTTCTTTCATGTATAGAGCTCTATAACAACCTCAAACATTAAGGGGGCGCTTGATTCAAATTCTTCAACGAGAATCGTGGAATGAAATGGGGTAATGCTTAAGAGAATGATAATAGGGGTAGGCAGTTAATAAATATGGGATGATAATTAACTTATTTGATTCACACTACCCCACACCAAAGCATAAGGAATGACAATGAATCCTCTATATTTTCATGCTGAAAATGCCTAGTCTAATCAACAGTAGGATATTTTAATTTAAATTCTGAAACTTTCATTTGCGTGTTTAGCTGATTCTATGTGAAGTCTAGGCCAACTTAACTCCAAACACACACAGCCAATATAGCTTTCAGTAACAACCCCACCCAAAAGAGAAAATGAGATCAAATTAAACTCTACTCGTAGAATTTCGTTCTGAAGACTGCAGAACTCCATTAAACAACATCATACAGAGAGTCACAATTTCCAGCGTAACAAAGCTAACCATCGAAAGAAACTGGCAGAAGCATCGATCATCAATAACTTCAACAGAAGTCCGCTAAGAACAAGCATCCTCACGCTTTGATCAAAATAAAAACCAACCTTAAGCCTATCCTTCCTTTCATTGAGCAGCTTAGCAGCACCAAGCAGCATTGTAGTATGAGCATCATGCCCACATCCATGCATTAGACCCTCCTTTTTGCTCTTGTGCTTCCACTCAACTAGTTCCTATAACATACACACACACACTCACAAAGATTCAATCATATACATCACACTAAACTACATAGATATTGCTAATAAAATCAATCATTTAAAAATGACAATCCTAATCTTCAAGAAGACAATTCAAATCTGATCATCATACACTCTTTAGTTTTAGGGAATTATATAAATGAATAGATTCCAAAAATTCCTTCATTATATCACATCACAACTCTGCCCATATTAAATTGCACGCTCGTTAGGTGTTCTCCGCCCTCTCCCACGACAGAGTGAGGGGTAGTATTAGTGAACTAATATAAATGAACAAATTACATACCCCTTTACAGTCCCAAGGAACAAAAATCAAACTTAAATTCAATAGCCCAAAATCCCAAGTAAGAAATTTTGCAATATTCAAGAAACATAAAATTGTTCACCTGCAAGGGCAGAGCATCCATATCAGCGCGTAGAGCAACAACGGGTGGGGAGCCCGAGCCGATCTGAGCGACCAAGCCCGTTTTAGCAAAAGGGTGCTCATAAAAAATGCCAAGATCGTCGAGATGACTGCGAATGAGGGCACTAGTGTTGAATTCTTGGAATCTGAGCTCTGGGTTCTCGTGGATTTTCCTCCTAATTGAAACTAACCACTCTTTGTCTCTCTGTGCTGAATTTAGAATCTGTTTTGCATATTCTTGATTAAAGCTATTCACTTCGATTGGATTATATGCCAAGTACATGAGCAGAATGCCTAAGAATTTGGTGTGCGAGAGCATGACTGTAGTTTAGTTAAATAAATGTTAGAATCGTAGAATACTATTGCTGATTGACAAAAGGTGCAATGACTCTGCAATAAATATTGGCTTTGAAGAGGCAAATACTTTGATTTAGAATAATCGTCTCTAGTGCATTTTGCACCAAGAATAACTTCCACCTTCGAAATATACATATTTTAATATAATTGAAAATGTGAAGGTTGGTTTTGGTCGAAAATTTAGAATAAAATGTAATATAGAAATTAATAAAATTAAAATACAATATATAAATTATTATTCCTTGAAACTAACTGCTTATTGAATAGGTTTTTGAGTAAATTATTCATCCCACTGAAGTTCGTCGCTAAGCAAAAAACTGTCAAATATCTATATTCATAGGAATGACAAATATGAGTGAGGTATCAATTTGAATATTCTTTTCAATTATAGTTGCATTACATCACATAAGAAAATCAAGGGATAATTGTCTTAAATATGAACTGAATCCTGCATTATTTTTTTATTAAATGATCTTTTAAACAATTATGTCCTCGATCTATCCCTTCAATTGTCATCCAACTAGCTGTCTTCTTGAATTTTGTCAGGAAACCCACAATTTGGTAGGTGACATTTTGCCGTTGGCCTTCACAAGTGTCTTAATTTTCACAATCACAGCTTCTGTTTATATATATCTCATTTATATTGCATTCCAATGCTAAGGTCGACAAGTTTTCTTACAGTCATTGTTAATTAGTCCAATTTCTTAGCTAGTCTTTTTATGGTATGTTATTTGCATTGCTTCGTCTTTTCTTAAAAATGCCAACATCATTCATATCCATCGGGAGTTTTAATAAAAGCTAAAGTTTGTTTGTGCTCCTAACTCTAACAGACATACTCTTACATATTAACAGTGTTTCTCGAGCTAAATTGAGAGGAATTATTTATTTCAGCCAAAAAAAAAAAAAAACATATACATGATTGAAGGGTTTTTTTTTTAAATTTTATTAGTTGGAGGGTATATATGTTTCTTTAAGATGCAGGACTTATTTTTAGAGATGTTAAATGGGCCGCGAGCTGGCGAACCGGCCCATTTAACCCTGTAATTTACAGTGTTATGTCCGAGCATATGGCGGCCCGTATAAATTCGGGCTTTTTTGGCCCAGACCGGTTAGCCCGCCGGTTTTCCGGGCTGGCCCAATAGCCCAATTTTTTTTTTATTAAATTAATTATATAATATAAATTGGAAAGTGGGGTCAGGTTCTCCCACTATTGTAATTTGTAAACTTGTATACATTAAGTCATTAATACTTATTTGTTATTACTCTTGTAAGCAAATTAAATTTGCTCCAATTAAATGGCAACACGTGTACAAATAATTAAATATCAAATAAATTTTTTTATTTTAATTTTGAGAATTTAATTAAATTAATTCTCCAATTATATAGTTAAAATTGGTATTTAATACACACGGTATAAGCCCGTAAAATTACACGAGTTTCCCGGTACTCGTACATACTGACAAATACAGTCGAGAATTTCCTAATATATCGAGATCATATAATATCTCGTTGATAAAGGAAAAAATCAAATCAAATCTGGACAAATCCGGATAGTTGATTAAATATGCAAGAAAATTAGCATCAGCCAATTAAAGTCCGCCACGTGTCAAGCTAATGAAGGAAAATCTTATAGGGGCCTTCATTAACTCATTCCACACATGGAGAGACACATTGAAGAGCGATTCAAAAGCATTCAAGGCACGAGCAAGCTTGAAGCTAATACGAATCCAAAATCTCGGCAACAGGACTCGAAGATTTGAAGATCCAAAGTTCTTGAAGATTTGAAGATTCGAAGATTCAAAGGCCATCTCCAAAGCCGTTCTTCGCCGTCTTCAACGGTTCTTCATCAAATTCATTCACAAAATACACTCCGATTAAAGATCAAGGTCCACGACCCCTCCATTCCAGTGTTTAAGCCCAAATCTACCTTGAAGATTTGAAGACAGTTCTTTGCCAAATCCAAGGACGTTCTTCACCAAAATCTTCAAAGACTTTGTTCGATCCAAGACAAGGCCGCTCGTCTTCGGGTAAAGTGTTTCGAAGTCAAAATCAAAGTCAACAACCAAGAGGAGAACCAGAGGATTATAGTTAGAGAGAGAAAGGACCCTAAATTCAAGAGAAATTAATATTGTAAATCATTTTTGTGTTTTTCACGAAATTTGTTGTTACAAATTTGGCACGCCCGGTGGGACTCTCTCTACCTCTCATCCCTCCTCTTCCACAAACTAAGTCCAACAAATGGCATCTGCACGCAAGATCGTCGTGAAGATCACCCCTTCAAAGGAATCAGACGTCAATGCAGTTACTAGAAGCATGACAAAAAGATCTCAAGCTGAGTCTTCTTCAAGAGTTGACTCCTCCGTGGAGAAAAAATCCTCCTACGTCGCTAAGGACGAAGAAAATAACTCAGCATGCTCCACTTCGCGCTCTATGTCAGACTCTTCGTCAACATCCAGTGCTGCTTCAGTAATGATGACAGATGTATCAACCGTTGAAGATCAGCTTGCTAGTCTGATCAGAGCTGTTGAAGGGCTCACTCACCGTGTCAAGGAACAAGACTCCATGATTGCTAAGTTGATAAGCAAGGTGAATAACACTGAAACAAAGCCACATCAATGGGAAAGAGTTGAATGCCACGATGAAGAAGAGACTTCAACTAAGCATCAAGCAGCAGAAACTGAGGCGACTGCAAGAGAGCTACAAATCTCAACTGATGGAGGGATCCAAGTTGATCAACTTAAGGAGTTAATACTAGAGACGGTGAAGGGAAAGTTTGATGATAACCCCAAGTCGACCCACAATTATGCCAAACCTTATACAAATAGGATTGACAACTTGAAGATGCCACCAGGTTATCAACCTCCAAAGTTTCAGCAGTTTGATGGGAAAGGCAATCCAAAGCAGCATATAGCTCACTTTGTTGAAACTTGCAATAACGCCGGAACGTATGGAGATCATCTGGCCAAACAATTTGTCCGCTCTCTCAAAGGAAATGCCTTCGATTGAGAATTTAATTAAATATATTCTCCAATTAAATAGTTAAAATTGGTATTTAATACACACGGTATAAGCCCGTCAAATTACACGAGTTTCCCGGTACTCGTACATACTGACAAATACAGTAAAAAAATTCCTAATTTATCGAGATCATATAATATCTCGTTGATAAAGGAAAAAATAAAATCAAATCTGGACAAATCTGGACAAATCCGGATAGTTGATTAAATATGCAAGAAAATTAGCATCAGTCAATTAAAGTCCGCCACGTGTCAAGCTAATGAAGGAAAATCTTATAGGGGCCTTCATTAACTCATTCCACACATGGAGAGACACATTGAAGAGCGATTCAAAAGCATTCAAGGCACGAGCAAGCTTGGAGTTAAGACGAATCCAAAATCTCGACAACCGGACTTGAAGATTTGAAGATCCAAAGTTCTTGAAGATTCGAAGATTTGAAGATTCGAAGATCTGAATATTCGAATATTTGAAGATTCAAAGGCCATCTCCAAAGCCATTCTTCGCTGTCTTCAACAGTTCTTCATCAAATTCATCCACAAAATACACTCCGATTAGAGATCAAGGTCCACGACCCCTCCAATCCAGTGTTTAAGCCCAAATCTACCTTGAAGATTTGAAGACAGTTCTTTGCTAAATTCAAGGACGTTCTTCACCAAAATCTTCAAAGACTTCGTTCGATCCAAGACAAGGCCGCTCGTCTTCGGGTAAAGCGTTTCGAAGTCAAAATCAAAGTTAACAACCAAGAGGAGAATTGGAGGATTATAGTTAGAGAGAGAAAGGACCCTTAAATTCAAGAGAAATTAATATTGTAAATCATTTTTGTGTTTTTCACGAAATTTGTTGTTACAACTCTTATTAGTTATTAATTTACTAATTTATTATTAACTAAGAATTAAAAATAGAAAATAGTAGATAATTAGATATCAATTAAATTAAATTCTCATGTTTTTCAATTAGTATTTATGTCACGCATCCTCCGTAGTCATCCCAACTTCCAAGCATCCTCCTTCTTCGCCCATCTCGCGCACAAGATGCTGCTGATGATGATGATGATGATGATAATGATGATGATGGAAGAAGATATTTTATCATTTTCCAAGAAAGAATCTAGTACCGAAGATTGATGAGTTTGAAAATATTTATTAAATTTTAGTTGTTAATGTGTGAACTTTATGGATTATGTTGTTAATGTGTGAATTTTATGGATTATATTGTTAGTGTGTGAACTTTATGGATTATATTGTTAATATGTGAACTTTATGGATTAATTTTTTTATTAAATAATTAGTTGTATTTTATTTTTTTATTTTATTTTCTTATCCCGAGCCCCGTTAGTGACCTGTTTAACCTGCGGACCGCTAGAGTTAGGTTTAGGTCCCGAGTATTAGTGCCCCATTAAGAATGAACTGCTAAGACCCAGGACCGTTTAGACCCGTAGTCCTGTAGAATTAGGGTCAACCCGTTTAGCATCACTACTTATTTACACTAAAAAAATATTGGTTGAATTTATATGCAAGATAATAGTCTGGAGTCCATTAACTTATTCGAAAACTCAATGACTAGTAAAAGCTTATAATCATATATTCCAATAATCAATGACTAGTAAAGCTTATAATCATGAGCAACACTTGCGTAAAAAATTTTACGATAAAATTTCTAAATATAGATAAAGAAAAAATAAAAATATACGCGCATACCTATGAACTCCCAAGTCACGCTCGTCTCCTCTCACCCCACCGAAGCCTTTAATGGGCCTAAGCCTCCAATTCCTCGCTCACTTTTCCACTGCCAACTTTAAAGTTTCACTTGGTTAAAGATGTTGCAATTTTTTTTTTGTTAAAGTTTATTTTTAATTTTTTTAAAATTATTGTGCTGATTTAAAAATATTCAAGTAATAATATAGTAACACACATTTATTATAATAGTAACATACATTTATCTCCTAATTTATGTTACTATATCGGCAAAAGTGTGTTACTATAAGGACAAAATATATTTTTATGAGAATAAAAAATTTGTTTCTTAATTTATTCATCACCCCTTTAAATTTAGGTATATTATTTCATGTAATAACACACTTTTTACTATTTTTACATATGTTATTATATGAAAAAATAATTATTTTTATAATAAAAAATAAATATTTGTGAATAATCAATATTTATTCTTATAATAACGCACATTTTGCTCTTGCATTATGTGAAAAACTATTTGTTCTATAAAAACAAATGAATATATGTAAAATAGTAACATTTCATAAGATAGTAACACACATTTGCTCTAATAGTAACACACATTTGTCTCCCAATTTGTGTTACTATATGAACAAATGTGTGTTACTATATAGACAAAATATATTTTTATGACAATAAATATGTGTTTCTTAATTTATTCATCACCCATTTAAATCTAGATATATTGTTTCATTTAATACATATGTTATTATATGAAAAAAAAAATTATTATTTCTATAAAAATAAATGAATATTTGTGAATAATCAATATTTGCTCTTATAGTAACACACATTTTATTCTTACATTATGTGAAAATTATTTATTCTATAAAAACAAATAAATATATGTAAAATAATAATATTTTATAAGATAGTAACACACATTTGCTTTAATTGTAACACATATTTGCTCTCCAGTTTATGTTACTATATGGACAAATGTGTGTTATTATATGGGCAAATGCGTGTTACTGTAAGGACAAAATGTATTTTTATAAAATAAATGTGTTTTTAATTTAATCATCATCCCTTTAAATTTAAGTATATTGATTTATGTAATAACACACTTTTTACTGTTTTATTTGTGTTATTATATCAAAAAATAATTATTTCTATAAATACAAATAAATATTTATAAAAAAACTAATATTTTTTTATATTAATAAACATTTCTCTTATACTCTATGAAAAAATATTTATTTTATACAAATAAATATACATAAAATAACAATATTTAGTCCAAAAAGTAACATATATTTTCCGTTATAGTAACACGTATTTGTTCATATAGTAACATAAATTAAAAACAAATTTTTAAATTTATACATAATATTATTTGATTATTATTTTAAATTCAGAACAAATTTAAAAAAAGAAAAAAAGAAAAAAAGTCAACTCATACATACAAAGTTGAGTAACTTGGGCCGCTGGGTGTATAATGGGAAAGAACGAGAACATATTAATCGCGGTAACATCCTGGGAGCGCGTGAGATTTTATTTATTTTTAAAAAAAATTATGGTAGAAATTTTTATATAAATTTTTGTGATATTCCAAATAATCAATGACTTAGTAAAGCTTATAATCCTAATCTCAATTCCACTTAAATGGAATGACTGTGGGATTAATGCACAAAAGAATGTGGGACTTGAAAATACATAATTATGAAATGATAGAAGCTGTATTGTGTTATTTACTGTTGCTTTTATATTAGAACAATGTTGCAATTATTTCAAGAGGGGTGGTGGCGCAGTTGGCTAGCGCGTAGGTCTCATAGCTTCTGAGTAATCCTGAGGTCGAGAGTTCGAGCCTCTCTCACCCCATATTTTTTTTATTACTTCATTTTTTTTTTTTAAATAAATCCTTGACCACCTACTGGCTACTGCTAGCTTAGCTTCATCTTCTCTTTTTCCATTCTTTGTTTGACATATTTATTGTTGTCTACCCTTTTCTTTAAACCCCGTATATGATATATTGTATACTCCTTTTTTTTAAATCGTTTATTTGGTCCCATCGAATCAAAATAATGTTTATCTCGTATTAGGAATTGGGATGGATAACCTTTGTTGCAGGCAGCTCACTTATGGCGTTTAATTGCTTACTGAATTTGCAACAACAAAAAAAAAAAATCGAATTGGTAAATTTGAACTCAACTCAGCTGCAAAAACTCGTACTACGAATTGAATCTCCCTTACAAAAAAAACTATACATCACACAGCACTGATACTGAAGATGAGCTCATCCACCATCCAAGAAACTATTTACAAGGCGAACAGCATATAAACCTAGCAACCACAAATAAACAATTATATAAATAATTAAATTTTGAACCCTTCAAATCTTACTCTATAAAAAAGTGTCTACATATAATAAAATACCATAAAAGATCTAAAGTACATACATCCCATATGAAAAAAAAAAAAAAAAGTCAATTTACACATCCGAAAGTATCCAGGCGAAATTAGAAAATGGAAAAAAAAAAAATTCGGGCGCCTGGTGTTAAAACTACCAAGCTAAAAAAACATTGTATAAACATCTCTACCCCTACACAAAAAAGTTCTTACATTCTTATTAAACAACCCCCAACAGCAACGAGTGCGATAACAAGGCCAACGGCCAGGAGTACCTTAGGCATGTAGCGCGCAGATGAAACTCCGAGTCCACACACAGACCCAGCTGAGACAACTTTCCCATCCTTCGAATCTGTGCTCAATTTGTGTGATTTTCCATCCCTGTTTGATTCATCAGAGGTGGTTGATAGTGATGCCTTCTGTTCGTCCACCTTGACATCCTGCGTAATAACCCAAAATTTAGGACATACTTTGGGGATTGGATATTGGTGAACATGAACTAAGGTAGTGTTTGCAAACACTACAAAGTGACGAGGCAGAATCGCTTTTTTCCAATGGTTATGTGATTACATAAGCTGTTTGTAGAGTTTGAAAACACGCCATAGAAGAGAGGTCTTACGTGTGTTGCTTCCTCGTTAGGGACTATATTACAGTCGGTTGGCTCCTTCGGGAGGCTGCACTGAACTGGCCCAACTTGGAATTTCTTCTGCAGGCGTATTCTTCTCGGCGCAGTTCCGTGTTGTGCAGTTCCTTGAACATTCTGGTTTGAATTTTGACGAGTTCTTAGAGTGATTCCAGTTCCAGAAGAGGTGTCTTTAACAGCAGGGATGTAATTAGCATCTCCTTCATTATTTTTCAAGTGCTGAATGTAATTTACAGCATAAACTGGTTCATGTTGTACTCCATAAGAGTTGAATGCAAGAACCGAGTTCGTTTCATCATATTGCTGACCAGCTGCCATTTTAGAAGTAACTTCACTCTGGAAAATGACAACTTCACTCTGGAGAGGAGACTCTTGCTTGATATTTTCCATGATCAATTCATCCAGTAACATATTATGATCAACCTAGAATAGACATAAACATAGCAAATGATTTAAGTTTCAGAATAGAGCTTACAGTCTTTCAAATACTAGACACAAAACGAAACAAATTCCTTACCTGTTTCTGGGTCACCTCACCCTCTGATTCACTACACGAGACATCGTTAATGCCACCAATTCTCTGCTCTTCTGGGTCAATAAGAACTGAACTCAAGAAATCATAATTATCATCAGCATTTGTCCCGTACTGAAAATGGATGCCCTGCTGGTTATTGTTGATATCACCAGTAAAGCTGCTGTACAAATACTGGTTTCCAAGCTCCGATTGCATTTGAGAGTGCAACGGGGAGAAAATTTTCCAATCTGATGTTGGTTGCACAGGAGGACAAAATTCATCCAATAACTTCTCGAGCTCTGGGTTGGGCTGAATAAGAATCATGCAAAAATAAATAACAAAATAAGGAAAAAAGACAAATAAGCAGTTACTAAAATATACTTGAACTTTCTTTCACTCACTGGAATGGATGATATGTCGAATAGAATGTCCTCACTCTCATCAGGAATGGAGGTTTGCCAATCAATAGGTACACCATCAAACATCCCTTTCTCTGGAGTTGAAGTTGGATCGGTTTTCACACTAGAAGGTTGCATTTCAATTGGGTCATCAATAGAGGGAGTAACTGATTCTGATTGTTCATCTTCAGCAGAAGATTTAACTTCAGTGGTAGGCGAAGATTCAGTATTCTCATCATTTTTCAACTCAGCCTTTCTAAATAGACGGCACAGCACATAAGCACCCTAGCAAAACAAATAATCACATCAGTCAAATCTCAAGCATTCTCAGCAACCACCATTACATATTGTAGAATGCATAAACTACACTTCAACACCGGACAAGCAACAGTTAAAAGGTCATAATACAATTCAAAATGCACTACTTGCAGATACAAAAGCTAATTAAAATTAATTAATATCATATTAATAAACCACTAAAGGAGACAAATTACACCACTTCTTACTGTAAACTAGCAAAATTAGTACTAAGCCTCAAAACAGACAATATCATTCAAAAGGTTAACCAACGAACACCAAAAATAAGTAAAAGGAGTGAAAATATACTAACATGAGAACTACTGAAACCCTAACCTGACCAGGATGGGTGCCATCCAGAGACTTATCAATAGCCCGATACTCGTGAATCACCCAGTTAGTCCTCTTACCATCTGGTGCACGACCACGGTAAAAAACTAGAGTCTTTTTCATCCCAATCTTTACTCCCTTCCTGGAAGTAATATTCCTATCCTTACCAGTTGCTTTCCAGTAACCTTTTTCTGTTGCTCGGTTCAATCTCTGACCATTTTGATATTTTCGATCCTTAGGGCAGAAGAAGAACCACTCATTATCAGTAGACTCTACCACAGACATATCTGGAAAATATAGAAGGTAAAAAAAAAAATTAGCTTATAAACAAAAGAATCAAACAAAAGACAGGCATCTATAGATTCATGCCCAACACAATCTCCAAAAGCAACTAACTAGTAGTGATATATTGAACGGAAAATTACAATATTTGATTATTAATTCAACCATGCAAAACAACATTCACAACCCCCGCATAAATTCAGCATGACATATTTAACAGATCGTTTGATTCGAATATTCACCCGAGATACTAATCAGTAATCAGGATATGTAATTTCTAGCAAAGCACTACTAATTTCAACATAGCGCATTCAATGTAAGGTTAGATTCTGCTGCACGAAACAGGGCAAACATCACAAAAACATTAGTAAGTAAAAATCAACAAAATTTCACAACAATAAGCTGCAGACGAACACCAAAGGGGAGTTCAGATCAACCAAATTTTAATCACCCATGATCCTATTCTCACGACTCCGTAAAAAATCAACGCGCATTAAGCATAACCCTTACGACTAAAAAATTAGCTTATGTCGAACAAAGAAATCACATCAAGAAAAAAAAGCTGAAAAAAACCCCAAACAAATCGCAAAAACCTACGAAAATAATAACAAGTTACCTGGTAAATCCCAAGGCTCCCATTTACAAACATCAATTTCACGAATAACACTGACTTCCTTATCATGGCGATTGATTTTAAGCCTCAGATAGTGATCAATCAGCTCCTCATCCGTCGGCCGAAATCTATACCCCACCGGCAAAGCTTTCGCCGGAAGAACAGCCATAGATAGTTTGATTTTTACTGATTAAAGTAAAAGAAGGTAAAAGTGCAGATCGAATAAAGGTAAAGTGAATTTATAAGAGAGGTTGTCACAGAGAGGAGAGAGATTGAAGGTGGGTTTTAGGACATAGGAGTTGTTTTAGAGAGGGAGAGAGAGAGAGTAGAATTTTCTGAGAAAGTGCAGTGAAGCGGATGACCGCGTTCAAAATCAGCGTATATACCGTGTGAGGTTGAAATGTCCATTTTGCCATAGGAGTGTAGTTTCCCATTTCCATTTTACTTGGGTATACTTGCTGTTTATAGAAAATGAAACTAATGTTAATTAGAAATTATTACACTTCATTCCGTCAAAAAAAGAAAAAATTCGGTGACTAATAAATCAAATTAAATAAATAATTTTTTAAGGAAAATAAATTAAGAGTGATCACTTTTATCAAAATTGGATTCCCTTAGATGAACAGAAACTCCGGGAGGGGGTATATTAGGGGATTCGCAGAAACGTAACGAGGAAGCTGTGTGCAACAGAGACACAGTCATTCAACCAATGAGAAGTCGCCGCGTGTTCAACTTGATGTAACCTTCTCATGTGGGGACAGTGAAAATTGTCGGTTTTTCATTGCTATTTGGTGCGGATAGAATAGAACTGCAATATGCAATTGAATTATAATTTCAAAAAATCATTATTATTACTAATTTATATAATTATCAACATTTATTAAAAAATACTATCTCCGTCCCCAGTCTTTCCTCAAAAAGATCAGGACACACATATTAAGGAAATGATGAAATATGTGAGTGTGAAGTTAAATAATACTCCCTCCGTCCCGTAGGAATTTGCACCCTACGGAGCAGCACATTTTTTAAGAAAAAATAGTTTTATATATAAAGTAGTGGTATATGGGTAAATATGTGTAAATATTTGTGAGTGTGCACGTAAATTAATGCTTCCTCTTTTAGTAGTGTGCAAATTTGTGTGGGACGTCTAAATAAGGAAAGTGTGCAAATTCCTGCGGGACAGAGGGAGTAAAATATAAAAAATATACTTTATTGACTTTTGTGAGTGTAAATTATTTTCTTTTTAAGGTGTGAAGAAAGAATTGGGACGTCCCAAAATGGAAAAATAAGAAGAAAGAGTTGGGACGGAGGGAGTAATATCTTATTAAATAATATTAAAATAAAATTTTAAGAATATATTTAATTGTACTGTGCATTTATTGACCATAAGACTATTGTAAAATTCATTTTACTAGTCTCACATTAGACTTATAAAGAGATTACATTTTTTTAATAAAAATTACTGAAAATTAAAAATTTTAAGATTTTTATTTTAATATAAAATTATATTATGAGAGTGATATAACTTATGACTGTTATCACAGGACGGAGGGACAAGTACAAATTACAATGAATTGAGGACAATAATTCAAGTGCTGGTATAATGAAGCAAAATAAGAGATTATAGTTTTTTATATAATTATTATTATTTTTTAAAATAATAATTAAATTTTAAATAATTTATTAAATGAGGATAGTTCAAATTAGAACTCCACTATTTAAGGCTTTGAGGAGTTGGTTTCAAACCATAGAATGAAAATTTAATCTATCTTGTGGTAGTCATTTTTGTGGTGGGGTGGTGATTCTCCTCTTGTTAAGATTGTAGTTTCAAATGCGGTGTAATTTCAGGTGATCCTCTGTTGTGATTGTTGCGGTTTCGATCTATAACAAGATGAAATAATATATTATATACCTAAGTGGTAGAAAAAATATATATATACTATCATTAATTATCTTAAAAAATTATTGTGATAAATTATCTTTAAAAAAATTATACAGTTTTAAGTTATAACATATTTTGTATTGTATTTGGCAAGTACGAAAATTGCAAGTCTCTACATACATCATCCAAAATGAGTATTGAAATTTATTGTTTCCAGAAGGAAAATAGAATATCAGGTGTATATATATATATATATATATATATATATATATTGAATAAGTATATATTCTGGAGTTCCGTTTAATTTATATGTTAATAGGCATTTTAGGCTGTAAAACGCATAAAATGTTGATTTCACTAACAAGTGTAGCTGACTGATCCTAAATTTTTATGATAGTTATTGAGGTCAAATCATCACACAATTTATTTTACTATTTAATATTATTATTATTATTATTATTATTATTATTAAATACATCAATCTATGACGCATATATAAAGTGTCTTACTTATTATCATGAATTTCATAAATTTATATATTTATTAATTATTTTAATTGTGTATGAGACTTATAATAATAAGTGATATTTATATTAAATGAAGGGGATTTGATTCCTATATAAAGAGATGGTAAATCATGCAATTTTTTTAAAAATAATCTATGGTGTGGGTGTGTAAACCCTCATGAGAGGGTGTAAATTATTCACTATAAAAATATTATTATAAGTCGAATGGAAGTCTTGCATTCCCATTTTCTTTTTTAAGTCTTCATCCTTACCTAAAAGTGTGATACTAGTTTTTTTGTTACGCAATAAACAGTTAAAAGAATAATAATACATATCAGCTTAACCCGACAGGTTCTATCCATGCAAAATGAAAGCAATGGAGGATGCATGCTACCAAGTCAATGACTTATAGATACGTACGTTTTGCTAATTTTATTACTTATTATTCATAGTGCTAATTAAATATTATGGTGCTTAATTTCATAAGTTTAGTTAGAAAATCGCAGTTTAAACTACTTAAATTATAGTGCTATATATAGTTAAATATTAGGCAAATTAATTTTGAAATTTAGCTACCGTATGAATCTAAATTAACATAATTATATTCGTTTAATAATATTAATACTATTTTATAAACTATTACTGCACATAATTTACACATAAATATGTGGATTGTGTGTGATATTAATTTATAAATACATTGATATTATTAAATGAATATTATGATATTATTAAATAAAAATGGCATACAGTCTAAACATTAATTATTAGTGCTAATTGAATAGTATGGTGCAGTTTTTTACTGGGCCAAAAAGATTGTAGTTTAAATTATTAGATCAAAATACGAGGGTTTTGAGTCGTGATTGATAAGGGGTAGAAGAGAAGGGAGATCAACGATCCAATGGGATCAGTGTGGTGGGAAAATGCGTTAGATTTATTCGTAGAAGTGGAGGGAGGGAGGGAATTGCACAAAAAATTTATGAGTCATGCAAAATAGAAATAAAAAGTTCTTTTTGGACAATTTTTCAATGGGAGATGAAACTCTAAAAATAAGTTTAATTGGGTATTAAATTAATTTAATCATTTAAATCATTATCAACTAGAAATATTTAAAAATAAAATCCCGTTTGGTAGACCTAATAGAAAAAGAAGTCGAGACGAGCCTTAAGATAATTACAAGGAAAAAATTGAGTTAAATATATTCATTGGTGTTTGGTAGATTCTCAAATAAATTTTATACTTGTTCGGTAGATCTGGAAATACACAACAGAATATTTTTAACTTTGTTTGGTACATAAGATAGATTAAACAATGGACTTCAAATGGATATTTTTACCCTTTATCCGTAACTATTGCTTGGCGTTGGGTAAAAATTAGGATTTCATTCTCATAAATCTATTTTCAATCGTTCTTTCAAGCTATTATCAATGGAGGCCGTCGAAGGTCCATTTTCACTGTCATCTTCTTCGGTATGAACAGAGCGTCATAGGTATTCCTCATTAATAGTATCTCGGGATCGGAACCCACCAAATGTACTGATGAGAGACCAGCAATCGGACCACTCTCCTCCACCGGTCGTTTACCCGGATTCCGGTTAGAAATGGTGCGGCTTGAGGATGACGACATTTGCGAAAAGAGGGAAGAAAAGAGAGTAGGCCCTAGAGATGTGCTAACTACCAAATTAACGATTCCACCGTCTAGATTCCGGTCAGGTAAGCCCAATAAAAGAATCCGGCAAGCAGGCACAAAAATAAAAGTTCAAGAACAAGGAAGAAAAAACGGCACCAAGGAAAATGAAAAAGAGAAAGTGAAACTACCTTTAGTCAAATCTCCAAATCGCCACGAAGAGTAGGACGGAAGCACGAAGAACGCCGGAAATGGAGAAGAAGATTTGTCGCCGAAAATCGAGAAGAAGATTTATCGCCGAAAATTGCAGAAAAAAGGAAATACGAAGAAGAGGATGAAAATGGAGAAGATCCCTATTTATACATTAGGGTTAAAAGAAAGAAGAAGAAGAGATTCTAGGGATTATTTTGCAAAATATTTGAAAAATTTTAATGAGCGCGTCTTTTCGTGTGACTGATTGGCACACTGAACGAGGAGACGCCTCGTTTTACGAAACATCGCCTCGGTTTGAAGACACAGAAGCGAGCAGAAGACCGAGCATTAAAGGCGAGCATAGAGACCGAGCACCACGTTGTGGTGCTCGCCGCTTCGCTCGCCATTTCATGAAGATATGTTGATAAGAACTGTTCGCCTGCTTGATCGCCCATTCAGTTGTGCAATGGCGACTATGATTCCAGCATATCTTTTGATATAGAAGATCAAATCAAAGCATATGCTGAGGGGCAAATGTTGATAAAAGGATATAAAACCAATGTTCAAAGAACCATTAAGATGTAAGCAGGCTCAAGTACAAGTTGCTCGCCAGACTGCTCGCCTGACCCAGTGATGGCAAGGCAACAAGCGCATGTGACCAAGTCCAAGTTGCTCGCCACACTGCTCGCCGCCTCGCTCGCCCAGCCTGGAGGTGGCGAGGCACCAAGCCACGAGGCCAAGCCCAAGGTGCTCGCCACACTGCTCGCCACCTTGCTCGTCTGGCCCAGTGATGGCAAGGCAACAAGCCCACATAGCCAAGCCCAAGTTGCTCGCCGCCTTGCTCGCCCAGCCTGGAGATGGTGGAGCAACAAGCCACGAGGCCAAGCCTAAGGTGCTCGCCCAACCTGGAGGTGGCAACACAACAAGCCCCGAGGTCAAGCCCAAGGTGCTCGCCCACTTGCTCGCCATGTTGCTCGTCTTTCAGTCATCCAACAATCCCCAAGAATGAAGACACAGAGATGTCCAAGAACCTACAAGAAATGTATAGGTCGGTTAGGTCAAAGTTAGTGGGGCAAGCAGCTAAGGTGGTGACAAGTGGAGGACACTTGTCACCATCAGAAGCCATGTGGCTTAAAAACGTGTCACCTCACCCTTACAAGGGTATAAATAGTTGTAATAACCCATTTGTAAAGGATCTGAAACTTTTAGTGCAAGAAACAACCTTACAATATTTCTCTCTCTACATTTTCTTTCTACAATTCACAATATCATTACTAATCACTCTTTAGATTATTGTTGTGTGATCAAGTAAGATTAATTAGCCACATATATTTCGCATTAGTAAGATTGCACAATAATTTGGCGCTAGAAGACCCCTATTGTGCATGTTTTTTTGTAGAATGGAGAATGGTGGTAGTATAAGCATAGGTCTAAAGAATAATGGGAAAAAAATCGACAGGATTCGATGGAGCTAGACTCCCGTGGAGGATGATGCCGATTTGAAGAAAGAACTGGTTGCAAATGGTTGGAGGAGCGAAAACAAGTTCAAGTCCGAGTACTTAAAAAATTTGGAGGCTGGAATGGCATCAAGGCTTCCAGGTACTGACATCCATAGAGATCCCTCACATAACCTCGATGATAAGAATTTGGAAGAAAGCACACAGGTCCCTACTGAATATGCTAATGGAAAATTCTGGAATTAGCTTTAACACTGAAACTGGTATGAGTGACTGTCACAATGATACTTGGGACCATATTTGTAAGGTATTTTCACGGGCTCTCTAAGTAATTGCAGTTGAATTTTGTTTAAGTTAGTTTCATTTGAATTGCTATACGCTTCTGTGTTGTGGTACTGGTATGATTTAATGAGAAATTTTGTTTACATTCATGGTTCTTTACAGTTGAATTTTGGTTAAGTTAAATTCATTTTGTATTAATTCATGGATATTTGATATTAGTTAAATTGGATGCAAACAACGTAAATGATTCATTATAATTATAAATGTGGGCTTATTTGTTATAATAATTGTGTGCTTATTTGTTTCACAGTGTGTTATACATTATGTATTTTTTTTAATAATTGGAGGTATTTGATGAACTTGATACACAGTTATGTAAGCATGAATAGTTTTTTTTTCTCAATATATATTAGAATTTAATTGTGTTGTTTAAGGATTTTCTACATGGATATACATTTTTCACGGTACTTTCTTTGGTAACTACTGCATCATGGATTTAATCTTCTTATTGTGAAATAGAAATATTTGGATGCTTTATTTAAAAAATACTTTTTTATTTACCATATATTGATTTTTATTGTAAGTGCTAGTTCATAACCATATTTTATCCTTAGATTCTAGGCTGATCTGAATGCCATTAACAAGTGATACAAAGCATAATCGTTGTATGAGAACTAGAATGAAATATTTAGCATTGACAAGACAAATGGTGGTTATTTTAGGGATGTAATGCAAGTTGTCAATGTGTACTAGTCAAAGAGAACACTCCTCATGGTGGTCAAGAAAACTCCGAATTGGACCGTGAACACTTCTCAATTATTACTATATTAATCCAACAAAGTAATGTTATAAAAGCATCCAACATAAATAACAATAGTTCAAACAAAACATAATAACATAATATCTAGAACGATTGATCAGCATCATAAAACGATTGTAGTTATGGAGCAAGGCCGTTCATTAGGGGGAGTGTCCAGTGAGATGTCACAAGGTCCCCAAAATTCAGTGGCTCAATCTCCTTTCTCCTCCTTAATTTGTCTCATATCTTAAGATTTAAGAAAAACCGTCAACCTTCTCATATTCTGAGCATAAAAATCTTGTATTTTTCTCCTCAATTTAAACCTAATAAAATTTTCCTCAAAAAGCCACCAAATTTATGGTGTCTAAAGGCCAAAATTGTTTTAATTTATGCTGGTTGAGCAATGGTTAGTGATAATCCATATGTATGTTGAAGCTTGAGGGTTGAAATTTCAACAAGGGAATTGTAGATCGTCTCCATCCAATTCCGCGGTTCAATTTAGAGTAATTATTTTTCTAACGCTTAAAGCTCTTGGGGAATTAATGACTGATAGTAGTCAAACACTTCCAAGTTTATTCTATCCTTTTACTATTTAGTTTATGAGTTTTTGTTTTTTTCTTTTAAATTTCACCATGCCTCTATAATTAGAAAACATGAGTTTGGGTATGAAAAACAGAATAAAAATAAAGAGGCGAGTAGAGCTTACTCAATCTCAAAGAGGAGCTCTTGACAAGTTCTTTTTAAAAGAATCACATAATTCTAATGAAAATACAAATATTGATGATGTTGTTAATGTCAATGATTCTATTAGTTTAAATGATGATTGTGTTGATTTGAATTATACTATTGATAACCATGTTGATTTAAATGAAAATATGTTTGTTGACAGTGTTAATTTGGATGACATTATTTACGGTGGTACTAATCTGATTAGTGATAATGATGTAGAAGTTGAATGTTTGTCTGATATCTTTGATCCTAGAACTTGGGATGGACGACTCGTCAGTAACAAAAGGTTCTAAAAATAGATTGTCAAAACGGTTCTATTCGACATTATATGAGAGAGTATTACCAAATGGTGAGAAATATGACAGAGAGTGGTTGGTGTATTCCAAAGAGTTTGATCATTTTTTTTATTTTTGTGTAAAATCATTAGAAAATGGCCTCATTTTAACCTCCCTGCACTATGTAAATTAGGGCCTCATTTTAAAATGTAGCACACGGCCTCTACATTTTTTGGGGTGGACCTGTTATGGAGTAGAAAAATAAGCTATTACATTAGTCGAACTTGCATTTGGAGCGAATAATGTGAAGCACTTCGTACTATTCCAAAGCACATTTAAAGGACTCAAATGGCTTGATCTATGACATTTTGAGCTTTAGTTTGCCTAATATTAAATAAATATAGGTGGTCGATATGCCTGTGTGAAAATGGACCCCACTCTTATAGATGGTATTGGTACCCTCTATAAGGCATGGGAAAACCTTCATTCTTTGCGTACCCGTTCTCACAATGATAGTAATTACTTATAAAAAAAATAGAATTCACTTGTTAATAGGGTGGCAGAAATCAAATTGGAAATTAAAAGATTAGAATGATAAGGGATAGGGGGAAGAAATAAATAGATACAATCACCCTTCGAAAGTTTTAGTTCATATGGTCTTAGAACAACATCATGAAGGATTCCACAATCGGCTGTCGAACATTTCCACCCAGAAAATACACAAACAATTCTCATTTTATGAACGCAAACTCTGAGTATATTTGTAGATATACGACCTTTTTCTAAATCGAGACATGTCGCCAAGAGGTACATGGAGGTCAATGTATGTATCGTCCAATGCCCCTAGAGATTCATATTAAATATCATATCAAACGTAATTAAGGTCACTGTGGTATTCAAATACTATAGAACAATCATGAGTTTTTAGCATTGATTATGTGTTGTATACCTTGAACTGTTTCCATCTTGAGTTTGTTGAATTTTCGGGAACAAGATTAGGGTTAACCAAAAACAGGGAATGGAGCTTAAAAACAGTTGTGAGCATAAGGTGAATATAGTACAAAACAATGTGACCAGACCTATTATAATCAAATTTAACAACTATATTCTTTTTTATAGTGAGTCATAACTGATAAAATTATTGACACTTGTTCTTCAATGCACACATACTTTTGGTCCACTAACCCTTCCAACACTCGCATTAAAAAGAAAGATGTGCTAAACTATTTCTAGACATTCTCAAGTTTTCAAGCAACTCCTCTGCTCAGACGATGATGTCGGGATCATAAAAGATTAGAGATCTACAAAAAAAAATGAATGTGTGGATTAACAAATAATCCAAAGAAACAAATCGTCATTTCGTAGTGTAAATTATGGAAGATACATGTTAATGACATTGTCTCTGTTGTCGAACAGAACCAAGCTTCTCGATTTGATGGTGGCTGGTAATGAATCGATACATCGAAAAATATATTGACGAACCCTTCCCTTTCAAGATTATTAACAAACCCTTCCTTCTCAAGTGTTGGCGTTGCTGAGTAGGAGAGCAAAGGGATTCATCTAGAGTTTCATGAGTAATTGATTTGCAAAAAAGGAGGGCAAATCCAAAAATTTCATCACCTTTTTTGTGGGTCTTTTCAACATCGATAATTTATCAAAGGGTGGAGGTCCGACTCATTTGATGAAGGGCCCAGGTTATTCACACTAGCCTTTTTGGTAAATACACTATCTGGATGAATACACTATCCTTTGTTCAGTAATTTTTTTTTTTCAGCATTTTTTTTCGAATTTAGTGGAAAAATTAAAATTTGTTCAAAATTTTTTACCGAATATTTATAAAAATTTCAAAAGAAATATTGAACATATTTAAGATAGTGTATTTCCAAAAAAAAATATGACTAGTGTCAATAGCCTTGGCCTCGATGAAGAGCTACAATGATATGAGTGAAAATATTCCATGGGCCAAGTTTTTTTTAATTTGGGCTGTCCTTAAACCTTTTAAGTGCAACCAAAATACCAACAAAACACATGAAAATATATTTATCTTGGGAGTTTTAAGATCAACAAAGATTATCATCCTAGCATGTATTAAAATGTCCTATTATTATTAAAAAAATGTAATATATCACGATTAAACTTAATGCATCTTCACAAGAACAAAATTTATTTAGATTACATTATCAAACAACAATTGTGACCTTTAAAAAAACAAAAAGCAATTCTGAATTTTCTTACGAAAATACGTTTTTAAAAATATCTCACGTGTAATATGTTTCTTATTAAATTTTAATCCAACTTATGTTTAATATTAGTATGTAGTGATCATATGATATGTCTAAAGTGAATAGAAATTATTAAATCATGTGAGTGCATGTCTAAAGTGAACTATCATCACATAGAATATTCCACTCGGAATATCATAAACTGCGCTAGCTAAAAGTACCTTTAAATAAAACGTCCAATATAATTTTTGCTGTGGCTTAATTACATATAAATATAAATAGAGAATAAATTAATTTAGCCAGCGGAAAGAAATGTCCGAACCCCCATAGTATGATTTTTAGTTGCACATTGTTAATAGATTAGGGCGGTGGGATATATCTATAAAGTGCTTCATACCTACTACTTTTCTTCGTCTTTTCCCTTTTCTCTTTTTAATAAAGTATAAAGTAAACATATATATATATATATACTTCATCTTTTGGGTGCACAAATTTTAATTATTTACGCTCCTCATCTTTAATTACATATATATATACTTTTTAACTTTACGGTTTTTTCATAATTTAGGTCACGTATATTGTTTTTAATTAAGTCTTAGTCTGTATCCACCAGGACACCGTGTAATTTAAGTTTATTTTTAAAAAGTTATACAAAATACTACTGAAAAATGTATTTTTAATGGTGTAATTGTTTAGTAATAATTTATATTATTTTTCAGAAATTAATAACGTAATTTTTTAAAAATACACTTGAATTGCCCCGGGTACACAAGAGACTTACCCTTTAATTAAATCTATTATATATATACTTCAGTCATATTAGTGGACCTGCACGTTTTATCTTCGTTAGAGTATTAAATAAATAAATTAATTTTATACCTCTTGAACTTTAAGATAAGAAAAAATTCTTTCATGAATCAAAATTTAGGCTCAGCATATATATCACATAATTAAATAAGTAAATGAATTGTTCATCACCTCTCGCAAATTTATATTTTTAAATGAAATGAAATTCTTTCAATCACTATATCTAATTCATTGATGTTTAAAGAGGCTGACCTCATTCGAGGAAAGGTATATTCAAATCATCATAAAAGTCTGAAACTTTTATTGAAATATATAGACATTGCAGTAGATGATGGATTTAATTTTGTAATTTGTAAAGTCATTTCTTTAATTAATCAAATACTACACAAGTGATTATAATCAAATTAGGGTATGTTTGGTTCGTAAGATAAAAATATCTATCCGCAAAAAACATGCATGATTTTGACGGATAGATACTTTTATTTTACAAACCAAATGAGCCCTTAATATTAATCACTCGATTTTAAACACGTCAGATATCAAAGAAATGGTGGACTTGGAGGGATTATGAGTTTGAGGAGAAACACACCATCCTATATATATATATATATATATATATATATATGCAATTAATATTCGTTGGATCATTAGATCTATATATATTCAATGTATTTTTATTTTTATAAGTAACTCTAAATTACTATTGGAAGATACATATATAGTCATGCAGCTTGATGCGAAATATAAAAGATCGACGTTAATTGTACAAGATATATAAGTAATATGCCATAAATGCAACTTAAATATTGTGTGAGCATGCAAATAAAATTTGAATTCGTGAAATTTGATCGTCTTACTTAATCGATTTGAATGCTCCTTATAAAATTTTATGTAGTTTATAAAATATTGTGTGTATATTTATTTATTTATTTTGATTAGTGGATTTTCTTAATTGAATAGACAAGAAGAAAATTTGGAATAATTCCAAAAACTAGTTTGTCATCTTGTTTAATGGGATAGAGATGTCCACTTGATTCCTAGCTATCACGAAAAAGAATAAAACGTGTTGGGAAGAATAACTCTTTGCTCTTTTCTAGTTTAGATCCATAATAGAGTTTCAGGATATTAATTGTACGTTTTGAATTGAGGTGAATTTTCTAGATTCAACTTTAACTTTGTTATATTCAGTTGATTTTTAATACTATAACTAACTCATGTCTTTTTGGCTTTTGTTTGAAAAGGATTTATATATGTTATTTGCTAATATTAACTTGGTTGGTAACCCAATCAATTTTTTCTCACCAACGTTGAAAATATTTCCATCAACTTCTCTCTTAATTTTTACATTTTTCCTTTTGTGACGTCTAAAAATAAAATAAAATATTTTTATAATATCTATATTATTTTAAAATACTTTTCATTCATTAATTCAAAAAGTTAATAGAACTTTTTTTTGTAAAACATGTATTATTCAAAATATAAAGATTAATTGCATATTTGGTAGACATAAAAAACCCATGAAAAAACGATTTCAGGCCTACCAAATGTCTGAAAATATTTTTGGCCTGCCCATGCCTTTTTACGGTCAATTCTCTCTCCCTACAATTCTGTACAATTTCTTCTTCAACCTCCAAAAACAAATCGGGCCTCACACCTCACGATACATTTTCATGACTTCCGGAATCAGCGATCATGGACGCACAGCCACAAGCCGACTCATCTTCGCCAAGAAGCGCATCGGAATCATCTCGTCGGAATCTATGGAATTGCAACAACAACACCCCGTCCAACGAACACCATTGTCGCTCGTTGGAGATCGTAACCGCTGCTTGAAAGCCGCCTCAATTCTCACTGCTACAGTCGATTGTCGCCGGAACTGCCCCAACGCACAGCCAAGAACGCCCCTGATGCGTCCATGGTCGCGACGGCTCTGTTCCTCCACAATGCCCCTGAATTTCCATTTCTGCAGAAGAATTTCCATTTTGTCGGAATCATCTCGCCGGAATCTGCAGAAGAAGAAATTGGCAATTGGGTTCTAAATTCTCGTCGGAATCATCTCTGGTACTAAATTCTCAGTGGTCACCAAGATTGAGAGAGAAAGGGAGAATGTGTTTGTAAATAGAGAATCTGCAGAAGAATTTCCATTTGAGTTGCTGTATTTTTCACAGTTTTTGGTATTGATCAGAGTTGAGTTGCTGTATTTTTCAAATTTAGCGTATGGTTGACCTGGTTGTTGGTCATTATAGTAGAATTTTTCTATTATGTTGTGTTTGTTTTAGTTTGACCACCCAAATATCTGAAATATTTTACTATCAGACTTATCAAACATCAGAAACATTTGTTTTTTGGACAAAACTATGAAATGGTTGTCACGGGCATATCTTGGTTTTTTTCCTATCTCATCTACCAAACGGGCCCTAAGAAGAGAAGTAGGGGTATAACTTAAAAGCATGATATTACAAAAAAAAGTATTAGTAGTAATAATTGAAATGTATATCTTGTACTACTACAAAAAATAGTATTAATCATGATAACTTTCAGGATATTGGCTTATATTACAAAACGATTAGCTATAAAAATTAGGGGATATTACTTATAATTTAAAGAAAAATTGTAATATCAAAGGACTATGACTTACATTATAAAAGAATATTACTCATGACAAGACATATATTATAAAAGAGTAATACTCGTGATACCTGAAATATCAAGTTGGACCCATTTAATAAATAGCGGATTCAATTTTATAGGAGACATAGAGAGTCATTAAATTAATGAGATGCAATTAAGATAATGTATTTCCACAGTTTGCACACAATTACAAAATCCTTAAAAAATAATGTAGGCTTAAGAACAGCAATCTCAGACCTACAAAATGATATTGCTGTCAAAAATTGTCCAAACTATATCTTTTTTCTTCTATCAATCTGGTCTGCAGTTTTTACATCGTATATATATTTATTTACAACGAGCACGACGTTGCACCCTCATTTTCAGAAAAATTCTTCAGCAATTTGCAAGATTTTAAAGGCCAAGTTTTTGTCTTCCCAATCCACAGCAGACATCCTTACTTCTTTTCCAGTTCAATCTACCAAAAATTCGAATGCCGAGGTTGCTTAGTCTCGCTCGTCATCTTTACTTCCGGAGTGTCGTGACTCATGATGACAGTCGAGAGCACGGCATTCTGAGTGGTGAGAAAACGACGGTGAGTCGAGCATGGTCGGAAAGAGAGTAGTCCTCGGGCCACATTCCTTTCTCTACTTCAGTGGGGAAGAGTACTGCATTTTTGACACTGAATCCAATGGTTTGGTCTGTGCCGTTGACAACGTCGTCCGACGCCTCGTCTTTCCTTGCGGCGTTCCAGATCCGCTGCTGCAATCAATAAACGTGTTTAAGGCATTGAACTCGTGGAACAAATTAAAGAGTAATACTTGGCCATGCATCTTGTGCACAACTAATAATGTTCAATGAGAAAATTGATATTGTTCAGTAAAGTAAATGACAACAAATATCGACCAACTAATATCTTTTAGTTACATAGTTCAACTGATGCATAGATATATAAGGCAAAGAATACCTTAAATTCTTTATAGTCAACGACACCATTTGCATCAATGTCTGCCTGTACCCAAAGTTCCTTTATCTCCTCATCGCTCAATCCGTTACAGCCGATCAAATTGAGCTGTAATAATATAGCAAATAACGCATGAAATTAGTCATCTGGAATATATTCTTTGATCTCCTGTGAACTCGTATCACTATTATGCATAATCAGTATCACCATTATAAAATAAAGCACAAACAGTGATAATGTGTAAACATAGTAATGATATTTGATGAAATCAAGTTCACGTGAACTCGGATTCACACAAGTTTGTCGTAAACAAAATGACATACTGTAATGAAAACAAAAATCGAATGGCTACAAACCTGTCGCAGCGCTTCACAAAATCCTGAATAGGTGATGTAATCACCTTGGCTATCAACCTTTAGAAAAGCAAAGGCCGATTCTTCCGTAAGTGAAGCTCGCCTAAGATGATACTGCAAACACAAATACTCGATCATTGAATATTATGCAACATAATACAAATCTAAGTATTATAAACCGAATAGATCATTATGCGACAATAAATTTGACAAGAAAAAACAGAGGAAATAATGGTTTTAGCATCTAACCTTAAACATTCCAAACACTGCTTCACTCCAACTAGTTTTAAGCAATTTCCTGTATCTGTTGGGATTAAGCAGCCATATAAAATCGACGCCACAGATGTTCCCACGGTGGTTGCGGTGACTCACCCACTAAAACAAAAGCAAATGGCATCATATACCGGAATTTTATTCCCTAAAAAACAAAGAAACAGTTGAGCAAAAGTCAGAATTGCAAGGAGATTTACCTTGTGTGCATCAGCATCAGTGTACTGATGAGCAGTATCATATGATGATTGGAATCCCTGAGATCTAAGAAACTTGTAAATATGGCCCCTCTTGCTCCCGTTCCAATCGCTATGATAATCGAGTAAACACACAGCTAATGCTTGAGTTTCATTTCATATTAGTTAAGTAGCTTTTTTGCACAAAAAACCAAAAGAAGGAGAGGCGTACCCACAAAGCATGATAGGCAAGGGATCAAGTTTATTTTCCTTTTGATATGATTCCACATGTTGCAGTATTTTGTAGACCTATGATTACACACACACAACAAATTTGCGTAACCTGATAAAATTAATAAAAACGATTCCAAAATACTATCATAGGAGCATATAATCAGCATACCTGACGCAATCGCTCCAAGCACAAACTTGAGTTATGTGGAAACAACAAGTGTGTATTCACTATGAGAAGTTCTCGACGAACACTACTTTGTGAAAAGGGTGCGATCAATTCGACGTGCAACAGCTGTGCAACACGGTCACCAAAATCATTGAAGAGCAACTCCCGGTGATTGATGACCCTAAAATAGTCCTTATGTACAGCCGTTAGGAGACCTGTGGAATTTCAAGAAGATAAACGAGCAATTAAAGGAACCCGTGTTTATGTTTTTCGTTGAGGAGTCGAGCTTCTCATTTGATCATTATAAAATATACATGGTTGTGCATTATATAATCTTGCTTTCTAGATGATTCATCTATCAAGATGTGACCTTCCAACAAACTTCCTAAATACATCCGCTAAGTATTGAATCCCATCTCGTCCTGTTCTGCCCCCTTAACAAGAATTCTACGGAAGTGCAAAATTTGGATGCATTAGGCACACAAACAACAGCAGAGGGATGATCTCAAGACACCAAGCAAGAAAAGTATACAAGGAAATTTCCACTATCTAACAAGGAGTCCAAAAGAGACGGTTCAATTTTGACTAACCGGAGAAATTCTTGAAAATAAAAATCCTAAAATAACATTTTCAATTGAACACATGTATAATTGCAGCTGAAAAAAAAAATCATAAAGGGATTCATTTTGTGTACCATCACCGCGATTGTTTGTTCGGGCGAGCTTGAAATTGATATAACCAGCATCACCAAGCCTCTTATCATAAATGCTCACTAGTTCTTCATTCCCAACCCAAAATTCCTGCAATAGCCCATAAACAAAGCGTCTTAGGCATTGTCTAAGATTACATTTAAAAGATAATAATAATCAAAGAAAAACAGCTTAATTTTGGGAAAAAATGATATTTCAAAAATGCAAAACCTGAAGGCAGATGATGGAAGATCTTTCACATAATAACCAACTCAAAATCCTATGGTTTCTGTCCAGCCAATAACCTTTAACATCGCTTTCCCTGCAGCTGGGGTCCTGCCACCACCCACACAATGCATATAACATGAGAGAGAGAGAGAGAGAGAGAGAGATTTAGCAAACATAGCAACCCCGAAAACATGACAATAAAACAATTGGTGTAAAAACCTACAACTGCATCCCAAACAAGAAATAATTCTGCAAAACGAGCATTAAAATGCCCAAAAAAGGAAGAAGAAATAACATAGCAGTTGGTGTAAAGATCTCCATTTGGAGCCAAACAACCCACGCAAAGAAACGGAGAAAAGGGCATAATTCTCACATTACCGATATTTATTTGGGAACAAACACGAATTAAACCACGCAATTTCCAAAAACCCACCTCGTGATTGAGTCTTTTGTAAATAGGTGCAAGAATATTGAACGTCGTGCAAGAAATACAAGTGGGGTCTTTAATTGAAGAAGCTATTGCGTAGCTGCCAATTCTTGACACCCTCCCTTTGTTAATTCTTCTGTTTTTCCTCCCCATTTTTCAAAAAAGAAATTGTATAATTCTTGCGCAGACGCAATTGATTGATGAATGAACGAACCACAACCCAAAACAGGGCAGAGGTGATTCCAAAATCAAGAAAAAGGCACTAAAAAGAAATCGTAATCGCAGAACAACACAGCCTTGATTGCTTGTGAAATGGCAATGGTTTCTACATATGGCGACGATTAACACAATGAACGATTCCAATTGGTCTCAACACAAAATGCAAGGGGTATATATATTTGAGGAAGGAGAGAGAGAGGGAAGAGTAAGAAAATCTGTGTGTGTTTTTATGTGTTTTGGAAGTGGGTGTTAATATTTGTTTTAGAAATCAGTGGGTATAAATAATTCATTGCAAGTTGCATATAGAATACAACTATCTGTATATTGGTTTTCTTTTTTCCTTTTTTTTTTCTTTCTTTTAGACGGTTAATAAAAAAAGATTTTATGTAAAATAAATATATAGAAATTGTAGCAAGTGCGCCACCATTTCAATTTTTCATGTTACCAATTGTGGACACAAACACGACGCTACCACTCACTATAATTCAACTTTCTCTCGCTCTTCAACATATTTGGTACTAGTGTATAACCAGCGTAATATGCGAGATTACCTTTTTAGATAATTATATTTTAAATTCATATGAAAATTATTTTTTAATATATTAAATTTTAATATATAGTTCATGTATAATTTTAATAAGTATAGAATTAATTTTTTGTAAGAAAGATAGTATCAATTGTTTTTCAGTGTGTCTTTGTATTGAGTATAGTCTGCACTAAATTAGTGGTATTTATTGAATATATATTTGAATGGAAGTAATTAGATATTGTAAGGATTAATGTGGAATCATGCATTTTTTTAATAAATTTAATAGAGTGATTAAATTTTATTTGGATGTTATGAATATATTAGTGTATAGGAGCATAACAGAGCATCAAGATATAATGAAATTAATATAAACTGCATAGATATGACAATAAATTAACACGATTTCATTTTAAAACATTAATTAACACATGTACACCTGATTTAAAATAAACACAAAAATCCTTAATCATAGAAAACAATCTTTGAAGAAAGAACCCCATAACTAAAATTATAACAATTAATTTATAAAATCCAAGACGACTGTACTGATCACGTCTTCTCAATCTTGACTTTGATAAGGTTGTCGGTGGTAGATATTTCAAGGTCGGCGCAAGTATCATCATGGTCACCATAATGTTGTTCAGATAATTTTATCTTTTTTGTGAATGGTGTTTCATGAAATGGTATTTGATTACCGCAAATCGAGGAAGAAGAAGTCTGTAGATTTAACATGTTAAAGGATTTAGGCTATCTGTTAGGCGTTTTAAAAATGATAAGAGATTATCTTAAAATTTTAGGTTGGTGAGAGAAATTATAAGAGATTACCTTTAGTTTTGCAGTATGACTATGCACAGCATCATCTGACATCTTAGTTGTATCCTCGTCTATGCAGCAATCTA
>JAPKLY010000181.1:404024-504410 GCA_026898435.1 Prunella vulgaris
TTGTGTCTTCTTTCCTTCGAAGAAGGGACTGGCAAGGGGGCGAGCATGGAGGCGATCAGGCGGGCGAGCATCAAGGCGAGCAACCTAGTCCTAGCTTCATAGGCTTGTTGCTTTGTTATACTCAGAGCTCCGGGCGACCAATCTGGCGAACAGGCCTGCGAGCATTGATGCGAGCAACTGGGGAGTGGCCATGTGGGCTTGTTACTTCGACACCTCTGGGCTCAGGCGAGCATGTGGGCGAGCACCCAGGCGAGCATACGGGCGAGCAGCCAGTCTGCATATTTCATCTTGTTTATACTTGTGCTTTTCTCTAATCCTCAAGCTTAGATTCTTTTATCAACATATATGTCACACATCAATTAATTGAACTGATCCCTATATAAATATTCCAATATTGTATATTCTATTCCATCATAATAAATAATTAATCAAACAATTAATAGAAAGAAAAGAGACATAATTAAAGAGATCTGACCTACAAGTCAGATGCAAACAGTCGTCCATTTTCTCGACATAGAACTTGCAATTAGGGCATCTCTGCCACTTGTTCACCTTAGCAAGATCAACAAACACCAAATCCTCCTCCCTCTCAGCACCGCCATCGCCGCCGCCACACACCCTCAGAAGTTCTTCCCAGGTACGGCGGACATCCGCCGGCACGATCTCCCTGCACGTGGCGATGTCAAGGAACAAGATGGCATGCAACGCAGAACATGATTGAAACACTAAAACGAAAACAGGAGTCATTTTCCTCTCATTCACTACCAATGAAAAACCTCTGAAAGTCAAAGTCTATTTGTTTAATTAATACCCCAAGAACATATTTGTAATACCCGAAGAACAAATTATTAATACCCCAAGAATAATTATTAATACCCGAAGAACAATTTAGTTATACCCCAAAAACACACAGTGCGGCGTGTACTGTGTGTTTCTGAAAATATCAAATTAAATTCAAAATTAAAGTAAAATCAAGGTGCATAGTATGCACAAGGGTGCATACTAGAATTTGCGTAAAAAAAATTATGATAATACAGGATTGTCCAACTTCTAAATGAGATACAAAAATATCAAAATATATAGTACGAAGAAACTATGTAGTATTTCAATTTTTTTTTTTTTAGCAATTTAGTGGTTTAATTTTCATCTTTTAATTTTAATTTTAACTTTTAACTTGAAATAAGAATTTTTAAAAAAAATAAGTAATGGCTACATAGGCGGCACTAAGACGGTCTCGACAGCACCAAACATGTTGGCGAATTTTTCTCAGCAGCCGTCATTTACATCTATGATTTGTACACAAAGCTCAAAGACTCCATCGATATAGAAAAAAGTTAAAAAAATAATTTTAATAATTTTAGTTTTGTATGTATCAGATGTACCATATAACTCAAGTGTATTTAAAAAAAATTACGTCATGTATTTTTAAAAACACATTTTCAAGTAATAATATGTATGACTTTTCAGTATTATTTTATGTAATTTTTTAAAAATACACTTAAATTGCACGGTGCACTTAGTGCACAATAAACTTATTTTTTTTAGTTAGAACATATTGAAAATATTGGGACACTAAAAATTTAAATTATGTAATCATTAACACTAACCACTTGGTTAGTCTTTACCACAATTTAATTGTCTTGATATCACACTTTAATAAATTCTGTATCACAATTAATTCATATAATATCATGTTCGAGCCACAATTTATTTAAACATGTATCACCATTAAAACACTTTGTTCCACAATTAGTTCATGTCCGTACACTTTATTACGTCTGTACAACTATTAATTTATCCTGCAGTGTCAAATATTTAGTCTCACCACAATTAATCACCTCAATATCATACTTTATTTAATCATATACCATAATTAAATAATTAACTCACATAGTACCATGCATGATCCACAATTTGTTTAAGTTCGTATCACCATTAATCCACCTAGTAACACATCTATTCAGACTATCATCCTATTCCAACACATATTTAGTCTTCATCACAACTTGATTGTGTAGATATCACACTTTATTTAACCCATGTTATAACTAATTCACACAATGTCGTATCACAATTTAAATTTGTACTACCATCTCTTACCACCACATATTTACCAATTACATAACTCAATGCCCTAACATCACATTTTATTTAATCTCTTGTTACAATTAATTCAAACATTATCATGTCCAAACTATAATTTATTTAAGCGAGTACCACCATTAACTCACCCATACTACAAATAATTCACACTGCACCATACTTTATTACGTCCATACAACCACTAATTTACTCCGTTATCTGTTAGTAGTTAAAAATTGGTTCATCAAGTGCCCAAGCACTCCAAAAAAATTCTCCAAATCACCTTATATCTATCTGAATTCATTCTCAAACAAAATTAAAATTGGATCACTCACTAAAGTGAGGAGTGAAATGGTCAGGTGAGCTAACCTTAGCCTTCACCACCATTAACTCACTCAATATCACACTTTATTTAGTTCCGTACTATAACTTATTCACACTGTATCACAGTCGAACCACAATTTATTTAAGTTTGTACCACCAATTCATCTAGTACCACGGTTCACAATTAATTCACATTGTACTACACTTTATTATCTCATACTACCATTAATTCACCTCGTACCATCTTTTTATAGATTGTATAAGGTCTTCTTCGATCATCTACCCCAAAAGGGAGGTTTTTTTTTTTTTTTGTCACGTCAGCGCCACCTGAAATAAATAAAAAAAATACCTCTACTTCAAAACTAAACTCATCCCCAACAATAAACCTTAAAAGTAGATTTTTTGAAGATCCACATCAATTAATATTTTATTTATTCCATTTATAATTTAATTTATCAACTATTTTAATTATCTAATTTTAAATAAATAATATATAATTAAATATTATGATTATTTTAATTTTCAATATTTTATTATATTTAAAAAAAATTAAAAATATATTAATTTTTTTATTACATAAATACTATTAAAATACAAATAAAAACACTGACAATACAAAAAAATAATAAATATCGACATAAATTAATTAATTAAAAACCAACCTCAAAAGATAAAAATATAATTACAAAAAAAAAAATTAAAAAAAAGTTATTAAATTTTAAAAAAAGGAATAGAGATATCCTTGATTAAAAAAAAAAAAAGCATTCTCTTAACTAAAAAATACTAATATATTTAAAATCCTTGACAAAATAAAACTTTTATAAGCAGAATTGAGAATAGGCTTTCACAATATATTTAATACTCAATGTAATTTTAGTTTTAGGGTGAAATTAATTTATGGAATTCTTTGTTAGAAGGAAAAATAATTTTGTCCTATGATGCTCATTCGTTGCATGAGCATGAATTGCAGCTGCCAACATTTAAGTTTAAGCATCAATTTAAAAAAATTTAAGCACGTAACTTGACAACATGATTCCTTAAGCTATACTTCCACTATTAGTTTCTTAATTGTATAGCTTTAATTTCAGGCTAAATTTTGTTTAAAATTAAAAAAATTTTCCGCGTTTCACTGTAATCACCTTGAAAATATTCTTATTATTGAAAAATGGAGTATTGTTTCTTGCATGGCACACCTTTTTTTTATTTTTTTTCTCATTATTGAAGAATAAATTTATTAAATGGTAATATTGTTTAGTTCTATACAAAACATAAAAAACGACCACTAAAAAGAAATGAAAGAGTATGCTTCATATAACGTTTATGCATATTAATGTCGAGTAAAGGATATATAAAATTACAAAAAAAAAAAAATCAAATTTGATTTTTTCCTTAAAATTTATTGATAATTTGAGAATGATCACAATAATTTCAAATATATTATAGGCATTTATATATTAGTTTACAATATTTGTATAGAAGTATATTTTTCTGCACATAAGCATATATTTTTTCTTACACAGAACAAATTTGTAACTAATGTTAATATTGTGAACCGTTTGTAATTTTCTCATATATTATCGAAGTATATATTTAGATATCAATAGAAAATTAAACCACAATTTGTGCAGATTTAAAAGAAACTAAGAATTTTATATAGTAAAACTTTTATAAATTAATAAACTTTTTAATATAATAAAATCTTTCGGTCCGGACTTGGACCTCCGTAAAAAATCATAAAGTTTGATAAGATAATAAGTTAATAATTTTTCAAAAATTTATTTCATATATATTAGGTTCCATTAAAACTCCAAATTAATAATCCATAAATATTACAATTATAACAAATGTTAAATGAGAAGACATGGTTGGATGCTATGAATTATTTTATTTCCTTATTGATATTTATAAAGTACATGTTTCATTTATCATGCATGAATATATTTAGTTGGCTATAATAGTTCTTTAAGACCATCTCCAGCAATTAGCTCTACTTTAGAATCAATTCAGCACTACTCTATTATAGAGTCAGCACCAAATCTCCAGCAGTTTGCACTACTTTTACACTAAAACAGAATATTCCATTAGATTTTTCATATTTTAATAAATTTTTATTATTATTATTCTATAATTATCAATAATTATTTTTTTAAATATTGATCAGGAATATATTAACTTACTTCATTTATTTAAATTTTGAGAAAAGTTCAAAAATTAAAAAAATGATAAAAATATATTCATAAAATTTAAATTTTAAAATTCATTATAATATATCAATAAAATGTAAATTACAATGATAATTTGAACATACAACGATAATTTGAACATACAAAATAATAAAAATCAATTACTATTTGTTGGAATATTCTTCCCACAAGTGATCAATTAGTGCATTTCGAAGTGCAAAATGAGCACCTGCATCTCTGATTTGTCTGAACCTGCCAAGAAAATTTTGAAAACGAATGGGTTCATTTTCAACAAATTCGAGATCTGGAGATGTCACTTTTTGAGCTTCTGCAATTGGAGCATTAAGATCACACTCATCTTCAATTATCATATTATGCATTATTATTCATGCAGTCATTATATCATGTAAATCACTTTTACTCCAAAAACGTGCTGGATTCGCCACAATTGCAAATCGACTTTGAAGAACTCCAAATGCCCATTCCACATCCTTTCGGAGTTTCTTGGAGAGTTCAGTTGAAAAAAGTGATCGTGGTTTGGAAATACTACATAAAAAAGTTGAAGCAGAATAAGAAAAAAATAGAATTCGTCAACAGGTAAGAGATGACAAAGTTATGTGTATTGATCTGAACTCCATTGAGGATCCCGAACGTCGCCAGTCAATAAGGTATGAACAACAACTAATTATGCAGAAAATGAGACAAGCACTAGTAATAATATGTTTGATATGTTTGGTCAATTTCCAAATCTTGGAGGATCTGGAAGTGGACTTTCTGATTACTAGAAATTAGACTGTAGTTTTTTATGTAATTTTTATCTATCCGTAGTAATTTTAGGTAATCACCCTCTTATTGTATTATGTAATTTTAGTGTTTTATTATGTAATTTTATGTTATGTTTTCAAATTATATGTAGTTTTTAATTTATAGCACATTATTTTTAAACTATATATTCAAATTTTTATAACATAAAATATAATACTGGTTTGTTTTTAATTAATTCAAATACATAAATAATCATATCTTAAATATTGAATAAAATGTATTACCTAAATATCCTATTACTAAAAATATAACTAAATAATATTAATTATAATAAAATTAAATCCTAAAAAAAAAAAGTAAAGTAGCGCATCATTTTTTTTGCGCTATATATAGCGCTCAAAATTTGCAATTAGCGTGGAATGCTTTAGTGGCACAAGTTCAAAGCTCATTGCTGGAGATAGGAATTTGGCGCATGGTGCCACAGTGGATCATTGCTGGAGCTGCTCTAAGTGCAACAAATTAGTATAAATATGTACTTTTAAGTAATTTCAATGAACTGACACATACGTCCATTAATAAAATAGTTAATTGCATACAATAAATTGATATTATACATGAATATATATATATATATATATATGAATTCATTTATTTCAATACAAATGTAGTAAATTTGCTGAATCTAAAAAGTTTAATTAATAAAACTAATCAGTCCATATATTAATATCTCTCTAAATTAATAAATTTTTATTGTCCCAAAGTTATTGATTTATAGAGATTTTACTATATATTGGTGATTCTCCCGTGCAATGTATGAACTGAATATTATAAATTTTAAATGCAAGTTAGTGTAGTGAAATAAATTATAATAGAAATTTAAAGATTAAATTTGTTTGATCCATCTAGTAATTAATTTAATTAACTTATGTTACTATAATTTTTATTAATATAAAAATATTATATTGTAAATATATGGATGTATATATTTATTTAATTATTCATATAATTATTAGTTATGTACTAAATTTCATGAAATTATTTGAAAATTTAACCAAGTAATAATTAAAACGCTTTAAATGTTAATAAACAAACATTTTAAAATAATAGAACAAATATTTAAATTTTGAATTTTATTTTTGAATGTACAATATATATGTTGAATTAAAAATAATAATTAAAAGGCAATTAATTTGATATATGATGTGTTAACAATAGATCTTATTTAAAATGGGCTAACCAGACCTCATGCTTCCTCCGACCATGAAATTATATCTCACTTTTTTTTTTTTTGTATATTTACAATTTTTTTCTCATTTCTTGTTTAAAAATAATTTATACTCACAAACAAAATTTTGAGTTTCACAATATCTTTATTTTTCTCTTAATTTATCTATCATTTTAATATAATACTAATTTTTATAAAATTTCGTGATACTTTTTTAAGAACAGAAGGTCATTAAAATAAGAGAGCGCTTGATAAAAATTTAAAGTAAAAATGATAATAAATAGTAACATTAAGAAGTAATTACTATGACGTTAATGAATTACTTTTTTATTTAATCTATTTTTATAACCTCATTCATATATAATATATAATAATACTATTAATAAAAATGAGTTCATCATTCATTTTCATTTTACATTTTCATTAATTACCCCAATTAAACGGATCTATGGAGTTGTCACAACAATTTGTATAATATAATCACCAAGCAAAGGAGTCCCTAGTTGCTTGCTTCATACAGACCTTCCTTTTAGCTATAATATTTGTATTCTTATTTGCCGAAAGCTGGCCTTTTGAGTACAATTGTCTGTCCCCCACAAAACATGAAAAGAAATTAAGAATTAATTAGATGATGATGATTATTGATATCCAAAACAAGGAATAACTTGGCTCCACCGACGCCAAACGCGTGGCACGCTCAGGAGCTATGCTATTATATAAATGATTTATATATATATATATATATATATATATATATATGAGTATATTTATTGTAAACTCGAGATATTATTATTATTATTATTTATGTATACTATTATTATCATAAAAATATATTTAATTTTTAATATTGATAATATATATGCATAACACTGATGATAAATATAAATAAAAAATAATATATATATATATAATAATAATAATAATTAATAAACCCGAGTTCAGCATGAACTCATGTTCATATAAGTTTTTTATGAATAAAACCGCTATTAAAACAAATAATAAAAGAAATTAAATAAGTCTTTTGTGCGCAGAATACATTTACAATTTAAATAATACTCCATCCGTTCCACTCTAAGTTGCTCCTTCTGGCATTTTCATCCGTCCCACTATATGTTGCTTATTTATTTTTTTACTTTTTATGGAAATTACTATTCACTTCTTTATTATTATTTTTAATATTTTCTACACTATTTTCATTACTTTTTCACTTTCTCCATCACATTACTTATACTTTTTCACTTTTTCCATCACATTACTTATACTTTTTCACTTTTACATTAATTCGTGTGCCCAAAAGTAACGATTAACTTATACCGGGACGGAGGGAGTATCAGTTACTTATTTTTATTGTATTGTTAAACTTTACTATTAAGTAAAAACATCTAATATTATTTAAAAGTTTATTTAAATTGTGCAGTGAACTTAAAATTCATATATATTTTTGTTATTACCGATTTATCGGATTTTTTGAGTTGATTTATATGGCAATGAAGGCGATTCTGATAGATCGACAACAAACAATTATAAATGAATAAACAATCTAAGAACAACAATAATGAGGAATGAGCTTGAGAGCCCCTTTCTTGAATATGATTTTGAGTGCTCCAAAGACATGTGAGTGTATTATTTCTTGAATCTCATTCTTTACAATTGAGGAGGATGCCCAATATGTATATAAGGTCAACCATAAGAGACGTAAAAGACATAATTGTTCACTGTGTTTGGATCTATTACAATTACACATAACAAGACCATACACTATTATATTAGAAAAATTCGGTCCATTTGGGGTAAATTTGGGTTGCAGTAGACCCCAATTTAAAGACCAAATTTGTATAATTCTGATTACAATGATTTTTTTAAAAACAAAAATCCATATATTTATAGAATATGAAATGTACTTATATGATTTAACCAAAAATTATGTACATTTGTAATTTATAAGTAGGGACAAAAAGCAAAATACCCATTTTGATAAAAAAAAAAAAAGGTTTTTACCCATTCCTTTTAAGAAAAAAGTTTTTTACCCATTTTTCTAAAAAAAAAGTTTTCTACCCATATGACTCACTTTCTTACTTCTTACCCCATCCACATCCTGACATCCTCCTACCTCCACTTCACTTTTTTAATTTTTAATTCAATTATAAATTAGTTAAAAATTAATAAAAAAAATTATCCAATTATAAATTAATAAAAAAATATTTATTTATATTAATAATTTTTACACTCTTTAATAAATTATTATAGGTTGTCCTACATATTTACATATTCTCTTATTAATTAATAAATGATAAATAACTAGAACTAATATAAGAAACATAAAATTACATAACATACTAAATTAAAAGTAGCATAAACTTAGTCATATCCAGTACACACCTCATGCTAATAAACAAGACTATTGATTAGTAGTTCACAAATTTTCATTTGGGCAATTGTGTTTATTATGTCCAATTTCCCCACATATTGAACACTTTATGATAGCACGTCTTCGTGGAACTTCAGGTTGGTTGGATGCGTTAGCTGATTCTTGCCTCAAGCTTGTAGGTTGGGTACAATTGTCTCGATTGTGGACTGGTTGCTGGCATGAAGAACAAACGTATGTTTTTCTTCTAGAGGTTGATGTTTCTAATCCAGATGATCGTCTGTTTTGTCGTGGCCGGCCTGCTTGCCTAGGTTGCATAGGCGGATTACATCTCATGGAGTTGACCCATTCCGGATTGACCCAATGGTATAATCTTACCTCCCCACATCCTTCTTACACTCTCATTACTGTAATATTGGCTCACAAAATGACTAATGGGATAGTTACCAAGCTTGCAAGATTAAAAAAATATTCACACATATTAATCCACAACACATGATTTATATATATATGATTAAAAGGTTGTACAAGACCTATATAAATGCCTAATAGCTGCAGCAGCATGAATGCACGGCATCAACAATCCCTGAAACTCTCCACAATCACATGTTTTATGCGCCAAATTTACAACAAAGAATGCTGAAACAACTGTAACCTTGTATTGGTTATCTCCTAAGCTCGTGACAACCAGTTTGCTTGCTTGCTTCTTGATATCGGCCATTTTTTTGGAAACTTCCTGACATAAAATTTGGGAATGAGCCAATGCTACATCACGTCGTTTTGTGAACCAAGACTCAATAATTGTTCTAGCGCATTCTAGCATAGATACAACAGGTAGCCTCCGAGCCCATAGTAGTTTTCTATTCCAAGTCTCAGCAGCATTAGAGGTTATGAATTCATAACGTCTAACTGGACAACATACTCGTGCCCATTTCTCAGGATCTGAATTCATGAGCTTACGCATTAAGCGCCCACTTGGATCTGCATCCTGTAATGTTTTGATGCACCTACAAAGAAAAATATGTCCCATTCCACAACATGTATAAAGATATTATGAGATTATCAATGTGTGTGTGTATATATATATAAGTAAACAAAAATATACCTGAGGTATTCTGAATGTCGATGAGTGTATGCAGCTTGGTAAAAATGTTGAACCACATGTTGACCGAATGATACATACTTCTGTTGTAGATGGTGGTAGCATAGACCGTGTTTGGCTTCTGGATACACAGTGGCAACAGAGTGAATGATACTCACATGTTGATCAGAAACAATCAACAATTGCGGGGGAACACCATAAGCTTGTCGTAAGCAGCTAAAAAACCATGTCCATGATTCGTTGCACTCAACATCACCAACACCTGTAGCCAAAGGAAAGATCTATCCATTACCATCCTGTGTAACAGCTACAAAAAGCATCCCACAATACTTGCCCTTCAAGTGGGTACCATCAATGACGATTACTGGTCTTCCATATTTCTTAAAGTCATCAATAGATGCTCCCAGTGCAAAAAATGCATACTTAAATACATCTCTATCATCTACTAATAAACGGGTATATGAGCCATCATTGGCCAACCTCAACTGGTACATGTATCCTGGCAGCTTACTGAATGATGATGCACTATCTCCGTATAGTGCGGCAATAGCATGCCCTTTGACCACTCGTGCAAGCTCATAGTTGACTAAGAGTCCATGATCTTCTCTCAACTCATCTTGGATAAATTTTGGAGTATGGTTTAGAGTGGACCCCAAAATTTTTTTAGCAAATATCCTGCCGAGAACTTTAGCCTTCATGGAAGTAGGGGCAGTGGTATCTGGATAAAGAATGCAAGTATGTGGAGTTATCAATTTTACCACTCGCCACACATTATGCTTACATGTTGCATGAAATGTGAATTGACATGTCAAGTGCTTACACTTCAAATACCATCTACCCTTGTCTGATCGCTCGACTCGGTAATTGACTTGATTTTCCAAATGATATGCACCGACGACATCCTCCATCTCGCTCTTACTACAAAATGTATTGTTCATGGTTAATTGACCAAGTGTCGAGTGTAAAGTAAAATATTGTGCAAGGTGATCAGGACTTGATGAAGGAACCTCTGGAGAAAGACGCCATGCACTTGCACTAGGTTGAGGTGGGTTCATACTATTCCAAGCCTCACAAAAAGAGTGGAATTCTCTAAGGCACTCCTCATGTAACGGTTCCTCATCTAACGGATCATCTTCATCATCAAAAGTGGTGTTGAGATCTTCATGATCCCTAACATTAGACCC
This sequence comes from Prunella vulgaris, assembly GCA_026898435.1. Classification (NCBI taxonomy): domain Eukaryota; kingdom Viridiplantae; phylum Streptophyta; class Magnoliopsida; order Lamiales; family Lamiaceae; genus Prunella; species Prunella vulgaris. The sequence continues at coordinate 415,255 of JAPKLY010000181.1, forward strand.
AATTGGACTAATGGGAGCGTGAAGCATTGTACTAGGACCGACACCATCGATATACAAACGAGTACTCTGTGGTGGCACATGCATGAAATCTCTTTCCGCTCTCTCGTATTCAGCAATGCTATTACGATTGTTTATTTTCTTCAGTGACACATACACAATGAGATCTTGATTTTTGTACTTGTGTAAAAATTGTGCGACATCGTCGTCTGTACCTAACCTCCAACGGATAAGTTTTTCCCGCAATTCACAAAGAGTTTCTACTCGATAGCCCCATTCACTCATATCTGCTTGCACCAGTCCATGTATTTTTTCCATCATATTAACATATGTATCTGGAGGATTCACCCAAATAAGAATGTGATCCATTTCACCATTTGTATATTGAAAACCTTCCCAATAATTGGGGGTTGTGTATTTAATTTGAGTGGGTGAAAGAACTAATTTAGGGGTAGGGGGAGGGCTGTCGACTGTGTATGGTGTGGAGTGTGAGGATTGGGGCAATGTTGTGTGGGTTTGTTGGGGTAGAAATTTAATTTGGCAGGGGTTTATTTGAGTATGGATTTAATTTGGCAGGGGTTTACTTGGGTAGGGATTTAATTTGGCAGGGGTTTGTTTGGGTAAATATATTTAATTTGGTAGCATGGGGTGGGTTTGGGTAGTGTGCTGATTGGAGTTAGTTTTTTGTCCTTATGTGTAAGTAGATAGATGGGTATAAATTTTTTTTTTTTTTTTGTATGATGGGTAATTTTTTTTTTTTACTATTAAAGTGAGTATTTTCACCATTTTTCACTTATAAGTATGTTTATGGACGGATTCACGAAGAGAAGATGAGGAGGAAGTAAAGTCAACAAGATCAAGATTAATTCAGAAAAATATCAATGTAACAGTGATTGTACACAAAAATCATATATGTAAGCACACTGCAGACAAGATCTCATTAGCCTAACTCAGTCCACAATGACATATTTGGTACAATGAATGCTTGAGTCATATCTATACATTAAGGGTGCTTTGTTCATTAAATTAAGGTGGATTAAATTTTTAATTCTAAGTAAAATTATGTTTAATTTCTAAGATTAATTTGAGCCCAAAATTAAATCTTGGTCCGATATTTGAATTCAATCTTATCCTACAAAAAATTTAACTTGATCCCAACTATTATATTGGATTAATTTTAAGAAAACAATCCTAAATATCAAACACATATTATTATAAAATTAGGATTGCAATCAATACAATTCATTGAAATTCTATCCTACTCAGTCTATCATATCTAGGAAATCAAACACATTCTAAGTGCAAAGATTGCTCAAGATATTAGGGCAGTACAAGTGCTTCTTAAAGCACTATAAATATGTCCTATAAAGCAACCAGGTGAGTTAGCTCACCTGACCACCGGGCTCCTCACTTGAGTGAGTGACCTGGGTTCGATTCCCTTTGGGAACGAATAGGAGGGAGTTATAAGGTTGACTTGGAGATATGGGTGTATGGAGACTTGGTGAACTAACTTCTAACTACTAACCACTAACATTTACCTATAAAAAAAAATGTCCTATAAAGCACAAAAAAATATACTCCCTCATATATAAGTTTGTGAGTGTGCACGTAAATCAATGTTTCCTTCCTTTTTTAATAATGTGCAAATTCATGTGGGACAAAGGGAGTACCTTTTAAAATTTAAACCTAAAAATTCAGGTAACTATAATTTTACATATATACACTAGGTTGTACTGTACAATAAATCCAAATATATTTTAAAATAATTCTATTCAATTATTTTAAAATATATTTAAATTGCACTTGCACGGTACATCTAAATTCTAATGTACAGAAATCTGTACATCCACATCAATTTAGTAGTATTAGTTATACATAATATATAGATAATAAAATAATAAGTAAAGATGCATAAACTTTATTTATGTACATCTGTATTTACGTAGTTAAATATGATATTTGAGCTAGTATCTAGATTACAATATGCATAGTAGTCTACAATAAAATATGTGGATTCATAAATTCAAACCAAGATATTCTAGTAGTAAAAGCACGTTTCTTTCGGTTTTGACGGCTTTAAGAAGCACGTTCTCAGTAGTAAAAGCCAAAATTATAAATCAAGTCACGATTTTAGTAAATCTAGACTTTGCCACTAAGCCAAGGTACGACATAAATTGACCCATAGCCTACTTCTATGGCGCCTATCGATTTTGCCATGTAATTATCGTTTCCAATGGTTCGAAAAATATGACCCTTTCATATGCAAAGAAATACTATTTTCAAGATTATGACTTTGATTTTTTCAATAAATTATGGCGATTCATGATGAGGAGGGGGCGTTTATAATAGGGCGAGGCGACTTGAGATTTGGATTATGTATTTTTTTATAGGAAAAAAAAAATATTATTACTCAAAAGTATAAGAAATACCCTTGTCACAGATACAAAGTTTCAACATATCCAATGAAAATAATTATACATTTAACACCAAGCCTATAAAATACTAAACAATTATTTTTTAAACATATAAAGATTCACCACACACTCCTTGAAAGAATATGAAAACTCTTTGTACCCTTTTGCAACAAACCAACTCCAGATACGCGCTTTGAGCTCATTTAAAAGATCCAAACTGTTGATCATTGAACCTTGGCGAAACAATATGGCATTTCTCTTCTTCCACTACAGCCACACTGCACACAATCACACACAAACCGCTAGTTTCTTCTCATCTTTCCCTTTGACCAACCTACTAAAGAAAAATAGGTTTGTCCCTGGGTCGGATGGTAAAGTAGGTTTGTCCGCTAGATTTGGATTATGTATTGTATAGAATTATTTTGTATAATAAAAATTATACAATTTTATTGTATCCGATTATTCAATTTTCGTTCGATTTAGGATCAGGGATTAGGGCTTTCCTCGTTTGATTTAGGATCAGGGAATTATGGTTTTGTTGTGAATACATATTTTATGTTCTTTCGTAAGAAAGTAATTAAGAAAGAAAAAAAAAAGAATTCAAATTTTGAATTTTTTTTAATAAAATGAGATAAAAGAAATAATATGGCAAAGGATGTGATAAATTTTGAATATGTAGCATTACGGGATCGGTACCCCTAAAATTGGGCCACCACATGTGAGGCAGTGTTTGTTCAACTCAGTCAAATCTATTTCTCCCCAATTGTCCTAAATTTACCACTTTTTCAAATTAATGTCCTACTTGAGAAAAAATTGTCCTTAATTACTACTATTATACATATAGTTGTTGTCCTATAAATGTATTTTTTTCCAAAAATTAGAAGATAAATAGTTACTAAGATTAAAAGTAATTAATCTATTCTATGAGAAAATTATGAAATGATTTGTGTCTTAAATTCCCGTAATATGCTTATATTAGAATGTCAAAAGTTCATGAGTGTTACGGATATAAATATACAATTTCATATAAGTCAAATGTTGAGTAACATTGTTTATCGAAAGTCAAATATATTAAAGTCGGACTTCATATAACAAGCCCAAACACAATTATTAAAATTAAATACAGTATGAAATATTACTGCACATGGTTGTACGAATGATTATGATGTAACCCTAACATATACTCCCTCCGTCATGTAGGAATTTGCACCCTACGGGACGGCACATTTTTTAAGAAAAAATAGTTTTATATATAAAGTAGTGGTATATGAGTAAATATGTGTCAAAGTTTGTGAGTGTGCACGTAAATCAATGCTTCTTTTTTTAGTAGTGTGCAAATTTGTGTGGGACGTCCAAATAAGAAAAATGTGCAAATTCCTGCGGGACAGAGGGAGTATATAACTTGTATTAATAAAAATATAAAACAATTAAGATATGAATATGACACAGGATAACCTTTAGTCTTGTATGCACTAGATACACGGTGTAATTTAAATTAATTTTTAAAAAAAAAATCACAAAATACTATTGAAAAATTACACATTTTTTTTAAATGTATCTTTAATGATGTAACTTTTCAGTAATAAATTGTGTAACTTTTTAAAAATACATTTAAATTGCACAGTATACCTGATGCAGAGAAACTTACTCGATAACATCAGTATTGTACTAAAATCATTAGACAAGTCAAGAACTTCTAAGAATATATATAACTCGATAAAATAAATTTCTGTTACATTTTCATAATACATTTTAGGGTTAATTCCATAAAAATGCACCACTTTTTACTCAACTTTCAATTTAATCTTGAACTTCACGATTATTATAAAAAATCTGAACCTTTTAAAATATTTTAATTCGGTACATGTTTTTTTATTTTCAGTCCGCAATTGATGACGTGTCTCGATGGCGCGCGTGAAATATTGTCACGCTGGCGTACATGTATTAAATTATATTTTTATTTTTCATTTTTTATTTTCCATGTCATATATATCATATACACACAAATAACAAAACTTATATTAAAAAAACATTTTTTGAGTGTCGTTTTAAGTCTACCTAGAATTCAGTGTAAAAATATTTTTTTCATTGTATTTCTCATTCAAAAAAGCATTTTGTAATATAAATTTTTGTTTTTTTTGTATATATTAGATATGATGTGAAAACTAAAAAATAAAATATAAAAAGATAATGTAATACGTGTGTACGCCAACGTGACAACCTTTCACGCGCTCCGACAAGACACATCAGTTGTCGGCCGAAAATAAAAAATGTGTATCGAATTGAAATCATTTAAAAGGTTGTGATTTTTTATAATAATCGTGAAGCTCAAAATTAAATTGAAAGTTGAGTAAAATGTGGTGCATTTATATAGCATTAACCCTACATTTTAAGTAAACCAAATAATACTTTTTATTTATTTGAGAAAAATAACTTATGAAATCAAATCAATTTTTTATAATGTGCTACTTTATATACTAAAATATATTTCTTCCCCGTCCAGTTTTAAATTATTTAAAGGGAAGAGTTAATGAAAAAATATTTATTAATAAAACTGTGTAAAGTTGGAGATATATTATTGATGACAAAAACTTGTATGAACACGAATTCACGGTGAACTCGAATTTTTAATTATCACTGTCATGTATGTACACTATCACTGTTATGAATATTGATTATCACTGTTATGCATATACACTAGCACTATAGAAAAATTAAGTATTTTTTATAACAGTAATAATATTGATTAGGGTCATAATTGCATGTTTTAGCACTCATTTCTATATGTTTTTGGTGATATTATGTTCATATTTGACCCTATTATGTGATATTTTGTGTATTTAACCCTTTTTGGCTAGAAAGTTGTGATTGTAGGTGAAAACGAGCAAAATGAGGAAGAAACGAGCAAGATCGAGAAAAGTCCAAATTCTGGAGTTGAGCAAAATGGAGAAATTACTATCCTATGTTGAAGAGCTTGAAGAGAGGGTCGCAACGCAAAAAGAATCGAGTCAATCGGAGTTCTAGAGCTCAAGATATGTCAAAAACAAGGAAGTCACGCATCGACCGAGACTAAGGCCTCGGGCGACAAACGTTCCTTCTTCGGAAGACAAGCCTCGCTCGACCAACATCCCTGGAAAGACAGCCATTTGTCGAGTGGAGTGTCGACCAAGCTGGGTCGACAGACCTAGCACTCTTGGACGACAAAAGTGCTATCTGTCGACTAAGCTGTCGCCCAAGTGGTCGACATACCCACAACTCTTGGGCGACAGCAACTCAGATTTCTCGGATTTTCAGGGCTATTTTCGTATTTTTGCGCGTTTTAATGAAGGTCATCTTAGTCAATGATCCAAGGGCACTATATATACTTCCATCTCAGATTTTCTAAAAGACTTTTATCATTTTCTTAGATTCATATTCTCTCACTAGATTAGGAGAAGTTAGAGGTAGTTTCCAAGTGGGTGCTCTTAGATTTCCATTTACGATTTCGACGATTACTTGTGATCTACCGTTTGGATCGACGATCAGTTTTCTCCTGCATTCTTAGCATAGCTCAAGCTTTCTACCGATTGATTTTCGATTTCTATTGTCGGATCATTTTCTAGCTTCTAGAGGTAATCTTGTATCTTTTCAATTACAATTGTAATAGGTAAATTCTTGAATACTTTGTATAATTCCTGCATAATGATGATTGCTATTGCTTCAATTTCTTTTTTGTTTACCAAATTAGCCATGAGCTAATCCCTTTGTGTGTTGGTGTATGACTCCTATGGAGTAGTATGGTGATTATGTTGGTCTTTTGATTGCTATGAATTGTTGTATGATCAATTCTCTACATTGATGGATTGTATGAATGTCTTGCATGTGTAGTTGATCATAAGGGCCATTAGGAGATAGTCTCAATGAGAATTGGCCTATTTTCCTAAATCTTCTTGTACTAGGTCAAATGCATGCCAAGTGTTTGATTAAATTCCTAAGATAATGAGAGTTATACTTAGTGAATAGGAAGAACAATTAGAGGCTTTAATGTGTTATTAGGGAGACCTCTTGCATGTTAGAGTGGCTTACCAATTGATTGTACACAATTGCATGGCATGAGAAAGTGATACCTCACCATATGAAACATAGGATAATACACTAGCACATATCTCTCACACTCGCTCACTTTGCAACCCAAGGTGATAGGTAGTTTACAAGTTTGACGCACTAGTAGACATAGATACCAAATCCCCTTTATTTGCTTTGTGTTTTTGAATCAAGAACAATAGTCTTACCTTACAAATCCCCGCCTCCTTTGTGTTCGATATAAAATAAACTTGGTTAAGCTTGCCATTGCAATAACGATCGTGTACACTTGCACGTAGACACCGAATAGGCAAACAAATATATATAAATAACAACAATAGTGATTACACATACTAGTGATACGAGTTCATGTGAACTCGAGTTCACATGACACCTACTCATTATTGATCATTTCTAATTATTCAATGATATATATAAACATGAGATGTAAATAACAAATATTAGGAAGTAGTTAGTTTTAGAAGGAAAATTGTTTGTAATAGTTTTGAACAATCTAAAATGTTACAATGGGAGTAATTAACTCATTTAAAATATTTTTTTTAATAAAACGAATTCATATGAATTTAGAGGATGTTTGCACACAAAACTAAAGGAGGAAAAATACTTATTTTTAATGTTGTACTCTCAGGGTTCATTTGGTTCAAAAGATAAAATTATTTATCCTGCCAAATCATGCACATTATGACAAAATAGATAATTTTATCTTTTGAACCAAATGAATCTTCACAGTTTTTGCTTTTTCAAAAATACTCCAAAACTGCTAGTAGAATTTGCGGCACCCTCTTAATTCACCTACTCAAATAATTATCCGAGAGAAAAAAAAATTACTTCTCTTGTCCCAAGATAATTTTCACACTTTTTTTATATGGATGTTCCAATTTTTTTCTCAAAAAAAAAAAAAAACAATTCACTCACAAAAATTAATAAAATATATTTTTTATATTTTATTATTTAATTTCACACCTACATACTTCACTTTTATTAATATGTGTGCAAGTCAAATTATGAAATAAATTTTGGGACGAAGGGAGTAATAGCTTAGCTGCTAATTAGAGTTTATATTCAGGTTGATAATTTATTCCTGTTCGAGCTTCGCTTCAATTCAAAGTACAAATCCAATTAATTATGTTGAGTCAACAATGATTGTTTGAAATCAATTGGAATGAAGAAATTGAAGAACACCAAGATTTACGTGGTTCGATCAGAAATGATCTACATCCACGGATGAGGGCACCTCTCTCACTAATCAATGGAAGATGATACAGATTACAAATGTTTGATTTCTCTCAGAGTATATGATCGTTCTATTTTTCGTCCTATTTTTCGTCCTATTCCTCTCTATACATATGTGCGTATATATATAGGAGTATGGAATCCCTAATTATTGCTAGTGATCGTAACCACCTAACAAGAAAACTGCTACAGTTGCAACCGAAAATGAATAACTGTCAGAGCCCAACGATCTTCAGTTTTGATTCTGTTAAACTGATCGTCCGTTGTCCAATTTGGAAGTTTAAACTGCTTCGTAACTGATCCTGAGTTAATTGCTGACTTCGGAGTCAGTATGCTCCTTTCTTGTCTTGTCTTGTCTTGTCTTGTCTGCTGATATGATATGTCCTCAGCTGAGTCTGAGTACTCAGCTGATATCATCAGTAAACCTTTTGTCCTGATCTGACCAGCTGACCTGACCATACCATCTTGACTGACCATCATCCTGACCACAATCAGCTGATCTCCTCAGCTGACCTCATCAGGTGACTAACCATCAGCAGACCTATCACCTGACTTCCTCAGCTGATAGTATAATGTTCAGTTAATCAGCAGTACTTGCTCATCTGATCTCAATTTTACTTTCTTTGTACCCATAACAATTCTCCACCTCAAAGTAAGTGAGATGCCTCCACCTAACCTTCACATCACAGTAGTATTAAGGCACATCCCATGACTGTACCTTAACTAGCTCCAAACAGTAGTTGAACTTAGAACTTGGTATGACTTTAGTCAGCATATCAGCAGCATTGTCATTAGTAGATACCTTTTGTATTGTGATCACCTTCTTTTCCACCACATCCCTCACAAAGTGAAGCCTCACATCAATATGTTTAGATCTTTCATGAAAGACCTGATGCTTGACTAAGTGAATGGCACTCTGATTATCTCATTGAACAGTAACTTCATCTTGCCTGATTCCAAATTCCCTGATAATGCCCTTAAGCCACATAGCCTCCTTTACTGCTTCTGTCACTGCGATGTACTCGGCTTCAGTGGTTGATAGTGTAACCACTGACTGTAATGCAGCCCTCCAACTGATTCATGTGCCATATAGTGTAAACACATATCCAGTCAGAGACTTTCTTGTATCTATGCTTCCAGCATAGTCAGAATCTACAAAACCTTGTAGAGGTTGCTTGTCCTCCTGAGTCCTCTCAAATAGTAGTCCCAAATGTGCTGAACCTTTCAGATATCTCATTATCCACTTGAAAGCTTCCCAATGTGCCTTTCCAGGATTAGCCATAAACCTGCTGACCAAGCTCACTGCATGAGCAATATCAGGTCTGCTACAAACCATGGCATACATTATGCTTCCAACTCCATTTGAATAAGGTATCTTGTTCATCAGAGACTTCTCCTGATCACTCTTAGGACATTGATCAGCTGACAATTTAAAATGTTGTCCGAGAGGAGTAGAGACCGATCTTGACTCATGCATATTGAATCTTCTCAAGATTTTCAGTATGTAATCCTGCTGAGTCAAGAACATCCTTCCAGCTGACTTGTTCCTGATAATATCCATACCCAGAATTCTCTTAGCACTTCCAAGGTCTTTCATGTCAAAGGTTGAACTGAGCTTATCCTTCAGTTTCTGAATTCTTCCATGACTTTTGCTGGCAATTAACATATCATCCACATAGAGTAATAGATATGTCAGTACCTCAGAGCCTTGTTTTCCCAAGTACACACAGCTATCATACTTGCATCTGTTGAAGCCTATTGACACCATGAAGCTATCAAACCTCTTATACCACTGCCTTGGGCTTTGCTTAAGTCCATACAGAGACTTCTTCAGCAAACATACCTTTCCTTCATTTTCTGATAGTATGAACCCTTCAGGCTGTTGCATATAAATGGTTTCTTCAAGCTCTCCATGTAGGAATGCAGTTTTGACATCCAGCTGTTGTAATTCCAGTCCATCCTGATTCACCTTAGACAATAAGATCCTTATTGAGCAGTGCTTCACAACTGGTGAGAACACTTCATTGAAGTTTATTCCTTCCCTCTGAGTAAATCCTCTTGCAACTAACCTTGCCTTATATCTGATCAGCTCCTGTCCATCTGACCCAATTTCAGACTTTTTCTTGAATATCCATTTTGAGCTGACAACCTTCTGCCCTTTTGTTCTATTCACAAGAACCCATGTGTGGTTCTTCTCAAGTGAATTTAACTCCTCTTTCACTGATCTTTATCCTTCCTTGTCACTGCATCAGCATAAGTTTCAGGTTCTTGATACTCTACTTCTTCTGCTACTGATAAGGCATATGAGATCATGTCAGCTTGTCCAAACCTAATTGGTGGATGAATGCTTCTCCTATGTCTATCTCTAGCCAGACTGTACTTTCTCAAATCTTGACCCTCCTCATCTGAATTTTCCATTTGATCTTCAGAATCACTGTCTGCTGATGCACTCAGCTGATCTTCTTGTGGATTCCTGATATCAGAGTTGTCTTGAGCCTGATCTTCATTCTGAATTCTGGTTGTATGCTCCACCTGAACTGGTGTATGTCTGATTATGGGGTTGTCCTCAGCATCCTGAGAACTTTCAGATGTACTATATCCCATGACTTTCTCATTGAAAGTCACATCTCTGCTGATAATGCACTTCTTGTGTCCAGCTTCAAGGCACCACAACCTATAACCCTTGACACCTTTTGGATATCCCAGGAAGATGCACCTCAGAGCCCTTGGTTCCAGCTTATCTTGCCTTATGTGAGCAAAGGCTAAACAACCAAACACCTTCAGATTATTGTAATCTGACAACCTACCATACCAAAGCTCATCTGGGGTTTTGAAGTCAATAGCAGATGAGGGAGTTTTGTTTATCAAATAACAAGCAGTATTAACTGCCTCTCCCCAGAATACTTTAGGTAGTTTAGCATCTGACAGCATGCATCTAACCTTCTCCAAAATAGTTATGTTCATCCTCTCAGCAAGCCCATTCTGTTGAGGGTTTGCTGGAACAGTCTTGTGTCTTGTTATGCCTCTTTCCTTGCAGAAATTTTCAAATTCTTCTGACACATACTCAAGTCCATTGTCAGTCCTGAGATGTTTTAAGGATCTGCCTCTTTTGTTTTCTTGTTCAAGGAGCCATTCCCTGAACTTCCCAAAGGCTTCACTCTTCTGCTTCAGGATGATTACCCACACCTTTCTGCTGAAATCATCAATGATAGTCATGAAGTACCTTCCACCTCCATGAGTTTCAGTTCTTGTAGGCCCCCAGATGTCAGAGTGTACATAATCCAAAGGAGCATCAGTATGATGTTTCCCCTTTGCATAAGAGTGTTTCTTGGATTTTCCCAACACACAGTGATCACAGAAATCCAATTTGATTGTTCTTGAATCCCCAAATGCCTTCTGCTTGGAGAGTTCATTCAGTCCTCTTTCACCAATGTGCCCTAACCTCTTGTGCCACAAGATAGCATCAGAATTGCCCATAACTACATTTACTGATCCAGCAGCTGAGTTACCCATCAGAATGTACAAGCCATTTACCTTCTTGTCTTTCATCACAATGTTGTTATCCTTGGTTATCAATATGAATCCATTTCTTGTATTGAATTCATATCCCAAAACATTGAGTGATCCAAGAGAAATAAGATTTATCTTCAGCTCAGGTACAAACCTGACATCTTGTAGTATCCTTTCAGCACCATCATGCAGCCTCAACTTTATTGAGCCAGAGCCTCTGACCTTGCACATCTGATCATTCCCCAAGAGAACTGATCCACCATCAAATTTCTTAAGATCCCTGAATAAAATTTCATTGGGACACATATGAAATGAGCACCCAGAATCCAACACCCAATCTTCACTCAGCTTGACATCAGTAACAGCCAAGACCTCAGCACTGTCATATCCTTCCTGAGTAGCAATTGTGACATCTGCCTTCTGATCCTCTTCTTGCTTCCTGGATTTGTCAGGACAATTCTTCTTGAGATGTCCCACCTTCTGACATGAGAAACATTTTCTCCTTTCCACAGATTTTCCAGATTCAGGGCCTTTACCATTCTTCTTCTTCTTTCCCTGAAACAGTTTCTTCCCTTTCTTGAATTTGATATTCAGCCCTTCACCTTGATTTGTGTTCTTCCTTTCAGATTGCATTTGAAGCGCCTTAGTTTTCAATGCATTCTGAATATCATCAGGGGACACCTTCTCTTGCCTTCCAAATAACAGAGCATCCTTGAAATTCTCCAAGGATTTTGGTAGAGAGTTCAGTAACATCAGGACTTTATCCTCATCTTCAATCTTGACTTCAAGATTCTCCAAATCATCCACTGCTTTATTGAATTCTTCAAGTTGTTCAACAAGATCCCTATCTTCAGTCATCTTGAATGAATGAAGCCTCTGCTTCATGAACAACTTATTTGTAACCTACTTCGTTTGATACACCTGTTCCAGCTTATTCCACACATCAATGGCAGTCTTCTCCTTATACACCTCCCTCAGAGGTTTGTCTCCCAAGCACAAGATAATTGTGCTATGCGCCTTGTCCAGAATCTCCTGCCTCTTTGCAGGTTCTGTTGAGGATTCTGATGGCCATTGATCCGCTGGTTTCAGAGCATTTGATAATCCATGGTGTGTGAGGAGAGCTTTCATCTTCACCTTCCACAAACCAAAATCATTCGCTCCTGTGAATTTCTCAAACTCCATCTTCGTAGAAGCCATAGCAGTTGATTTCACCAACAATCTTCCTTGTTCCCACAGACGGCGCCAATTGTTGAGTCAACAATGATTGTTTGAATCAATTGGAATGAAGAAATTGAAGAACACCAAGATTTGCGTGGTTCGATCAGAAATGATCTACGTCCACGGATGAGGGCACCTCTCTCACTAATCAATGGAAGATGATACAGATTACAAATGTTTGATTTCTCTCAGAGTATATGATCGTTCTATTTTTCGTCCTATTCCTCTCTATACATATGTGCGTATATATATAGGAGTATGGAATCCCTAATTATTGCTAGTGATCGTAACCACCTAACAAGAAAACTGCTACAGTTGCAACCGAAAATGAATAACTGTCAGAGCCCAACGATCTTCAGTTTTGATTATGTTAAACTGATCGCCCGTTGTCCAATTTGGAAGTTTAAACTGCTTCGTAACTGATCCTGAGTTAATTCCTGACTTCGGAGTCAGTATGCTCCTTTCTTGTCTTGTCTTGTCTTGTCTTGTCTTGTCTGCTGATATGATATGTCATCAGCTGAGTCTGAGTACTCAGCTGATATCATCAGTAAACCTTTTGTCCTGATCTGACCAGCTGACCTGACCATACCATCTTGACTGACCATCATCCTGACCACCATCAGCTGATCACCATCAGCTGATCTCCTCAGCTGACCTCCTCAACTGACCACCTCAGCTGACTACCATCAGCTGACTACCTCAGTTGACTACCATCAGCTGACTACCTCAGCTGACTACGCTGATATCTCGGATGACTTTCAGAAGACTTCTCAAACGATCTCAGCTGACCTCATCAGGTTACTAACCATCAGCAGACCTATCAGCTGACTTCCTCAGCTGATAGTATAATGTTCAGTTAATCAGCAGTACTTGCTCATCTGATCTCAATTTCACTTTCTTTGTACCCATAACAAATTACAAATAGGAAACTTAATATTAGAAAATCCAACACAAAAATAATAAATTAATTACTAGGTAATATTTTAATACTCTCGTATAATCTGTAAATTATTAAAATAATTATACAAAATTAATGAACAGTTTTATCGTGGAGTGCTCATCCAAAAAGGTCACCAAGAGATGTACCCATTTATAAAGGCCATAATTCATTGAACCAAAAGCGTTACTGTCGCTTCTAATGGCCGTCTGGGGCCCATCATTAATGTGACATTTAAAGATGACTTTAACTAATTATACGTTTGTAATTTATAAATGGACGAGTCAATCTGTTTATATGGAATTTATAAAGGGGATTTCTTATATGCAATTGATGAACGGGTTAATTCAATTAACAGTCGAAGTAATTTATAATGAATAGTGTGAGCTGATTAAATTATTATCAGTTTTTTATGTAAATTTTTTGGTCATTCATATTCATATGTGCAACCAATCTTTATTTTTTAAGTATAATAAATTCAAATATTGAATGGGTGCACCATATACTAAGTGTACATGAAACTTACTCATTATATTTTTTGTATTTATTGGAATTCCCAATAATGAATAGGGAAATTAATTTTTGGGTCGAATGATAATTTTTAAGAAAAACAAAATTTTAGTGAAAAATAAAATAAAAGTTATTTAAATGAGTAGATCTAATATTGACACCTAAGTCAAGTTGGACCTGATTTAAGACCAAATCCACCGATGGTTATTATGTGGTGCCCATTCATTTTGCAATCTTAGGTTCTCCACGCTCTATAAGATTCCCTTCAACTGTATTTATCAAATACTCATATCTTCAGTAGGAATTTGCACTCTATAAAACGACACATTTAAAAATATGTATTTTATATATAAAATAGTGGTATAGGAGTAATATGTGTATAGATTTGTGAATGTGCACATAAATCAATTTTTTTTTTAGTAGTGTGCAAATTTGTATGGGACATCTAAATAAGAAAAATATGTAAATTCATGTGGAATAGAGGGGGTATATTCATTATTTAATTGGATGAAGGCCATTAATTTTCTTTAGTGTAAAATATATTTACGCTTATTGCAAATTAGTGTGGTGTGATATGAAAGAGTAGAATGAAACAAATACATTTTCAATGGTGTTATAACTCTCAACCTCACAAAGTTGATAGGGAAAATTAAGATTAAGTCTGTGGTCATAAATATCTCTCGAGGAAAATAAAAAAAATTACCCACTCCGCCTGCCCCAAAAAAAAATTGTAAAAAAAAGAATGCATATATAAATTTACAAAAGAATTTTATTTTTGAGCAAATTAGTGACATAAATAATTATATGTATATTTTTATGAATATAACATAAATTAATATTTTTTTTAAAGTATATAATATAAGACAGATCAAAATAGAAAATATTTTAAAATTTTTATAGGTATATAGTTCAAAAACAAACAAAAGCACTTTGCCTATATATAAATGTCCCGTAATTAAAATTGGGGAGCGTTGCTTGTACGTACGTAATATTAATTGTATGTGCATGATCATTAATTTGAATTTAATTGTTTCCGATATGTTTTATTATCACATATATAGTGGATAAGAATCAGGCTGATGTCTTCTTTTCCAAGTATAAAACAGATGGCTTACATGGATTTAATTTGATGAACTAATATTATATATATATATATAATTATATATATGAGTAAGTAATTTAGTGGAACTTGTTATTAGTATTTTTTAATGATACCATTATATTTATTTAATGATAACACAATATAAAATATGTAGAATATTATTAAATTCAATTAATTATATCAGTAAGTATATCTTGTGATATAAATTTTATATTATATCCGTTCTTCAAATTTATTCTCATTCCTCTTTAATTTTTTTTATTTTATTATCACACTCACAAATAATCACTTTATTTTTTAATGGACCTCACAATTATTTCATAATATTCTACTTTATCTATTTTATCTTATTTTTCTTAAAATCCGTACCCACACAAATGAAAATATATTTAGGGAATAGAGGGAGTAAAAAAAAATTTATTTAGTTTTTTTAATATTTTATTTTATAATGGAGACACAGCTCACGAGTGATCAGTGAAGAGAAGTGCTAGGTTATTTGGACGTAGGTCATTTTCTGTGTAAAAATTGACAGGAAAAAGACACGGATTTAACAGTTCTCATGATAAATTTATAAACTAATGATCTCATCGGGGTTTAATTTTCATATTTTCTGCGTGTGATATCGATTAGCACATATCATAATATTCAAATAGCAATAATTGTATATATTATATTATATACTATGGACTCATTTGGTTAGTAAGATAAAAATATCTATCCGTAAAAAATATGTATATTTTTTATTTTTATCTTACGAACCAAATAAGCCCTATGTTTATAGTATTGTATTACATTTTAATCGAATGTCAAATGTCGTTCATAGGTGAATCTTTGAAAGACATTGGAGCTGATGTCCCTGGTTTAATTTGGCTCTTGTCTCAACATAAACTAATATCACATATATAAAATAATGTTGAAAACAGGTTGGGGCATGTACTTCTTTTAATTTGAGTATCTTGTATATTAATGGAGAGTTTAGTAAAAGGCTTGTATATATAGGGGTGAGCATGGCTCGGTTCGGTTACCAAACCGAACCGAATAACCAAAGCCGAAATAACCGAACTATTCTATATAAAAAACCGAAACCGAGCCATATATATGTAAAACCGAAAAAATCGAAACCGAAAATTTCGGTTCGGTTTTATACCGAAATAACCGAAATATTTTAAAATAATAAAATTTTAAAATTTAAAATATATAATATTAGTGTATAGTACTATTAGTATATATAATTATATAATATATAATATTATATATACATAACCGAAATCTAATATATATCTAATCTAATTAAGTGTTTTTTTATATATAAAATATATATAATTATATCTAATCTCAAATATATATAATTATATATATATATATATAATATTTTATTTCGGTTCGGTTCGGTTTTCGGTATTATGGTATTTTTGCCACGAAAACCGAAACCGAAACCGAATACCAAAAAATTGAAAATCTAAAACCAATACCGAACCGAATATCAAATTAACCGAACCGAATTTCTATTTCGGTTCGGTTTGGTTTGGTTTTTCGGTTTTTCCCGAACAGTGCTCACCCCTATGTATACATAATATGTAGGTGCATTCTATAATTTAAATATGTGTATTTTAAATAACTTGAGTTGTTTTTAATAGAATTTATTACAAGGTGATTTACATATAGGTTTAAAAAAATCATTATATTTATAAATAAGTTTACAATATTTAAACGGAAGCATTTTTTTTTTCACAGAAACACTTTTTTTTTTACCCAACACCTATTTATAAATAATTAAATATAGTTGTTTATTGGGAATCTCCACCATTCATCACCACACCCTTCCCATAGCCTTGAAGTCGCCGGTTGAGTTTTTGCCCCATGCTCCGCCGCCATCTATGTTTGACCACAAATTCCGTTGCAAATTTCATCATCAGTTTTGCGCCCAATCACATCCAGAAATCCGACAACCGCTTGCCGCCGGCTCCGTTCTTCTCCGCCGCAAATCTCACCATTAGTTGTTTCCTCATCTTATATAAAGATAGTCCAACTTTTTTAATTGTCGTAAATCTCAAATTTTAATTTTTTAAAGGGTACGTATAATTTGTCTAAAATATCCATATTTGATAGTATATATCTTTTTCTTTTGGCATTAGTAATACAATAAGTTTTGGAGACAAATATAAAATGTGTTATTTATTAAATTAAAAGATTGTCAATTTTAAAAAGTGATAAAGTTTTAATAAAAAGTAATTATCACCTTTTTTTAAAAAATATTGTAATATTTTACTATAAATTTATCATCGATATATTATTTTAAAAATAATAATATTTTTGTTAAAGGTGACTCTTTTTTAAAAAAAAATACTGTTATATTTTACTTATACATCATATCTTCATTATTTTTCATCAATTTCATGTTATGAGACGATAGATGCATAATTTTTATTCGTAGTACGTATATCATAAATTTTGCTAGAAAATTCAACATTTTTAAGCACATTAATTATAGTTTAATCAGCAAGTAATGAGATTGGAAATTAAAAACAAAACAATACAAGTGTTTTTTCGAGCCTGCAGGTCGAAAATATAAGTAAATTAAATTACCCTCCACACATACATATATATATATATGTATATAGTTAGTTTATATAACATATGTACAAAATTTAGCGTATATATGAACTCGAATATTAATGGAACCGAATTCACCGGACACTTTAGGAATGCTCCTTTTAGGATATGAAATCGATTTATAACAAAAAAAAAAAAAAAAGGAAACAAAACAAAAAACAATGAGAGGGTGTTATAGGATGTTATGGAGTAGGGATGCAAATTGTTTTGGTACAGAGGAGTAAAACTTTTCTATTTTCACCCAAAAAAAAATAAAAATTCAATGTTCTAAAATGATTATGGTTTGATTATGTTTAATAATTACTGAGACTGGCAAGTGACTATAAGTGCAACTTTAACTACTAAATATACGTATACTTTCAGCGTAAAATTACTTTCATTTACATGCAGAAAGATCTATGATTAAAAATATTGTGTGAAAATGATGTAAGATTTCAATCATATTATATTATTGGATTAGTCTTGTATGCACCAGTTACACGGTGCAACTCAAGTTCATTTTTTAAAAGTTAAACAAAATATTACTGAAAAGTTACATATGTTATTATTGAAAAGTTAAACATTGAAAAATATATTTTTCAGTAATAACATGTGTAACTTTTCAGTAGTATTTTGTTTAATTTTTAAAAAATGAACTTGATTTGCACGGTGTAACTGGTGCACAAGAGACTTACTCTATATTATACTATATATATCTAGATTAATTTTAGATAGTCGTAGTATTAAAGGGGCTTTAGGCTCATAGTGATGCCAAAGGGTACGTTTGATTAGTCATTAATAGCAAAATCTTTTAATAAATTGTGAATGAGGGTTGACTTATAATATATAGTATAAGAGTTATTTTGCTCACTTATTCATTTATTCATTTGTTTTTCTTTTTTATTAATTAATTGAAATGTTGAATATTACAATTTACAATCACACATAACACATATTTAACTAATTATACTGCAAATAATTAATTAACTCCTATTCACACTATTTTTAATTGTTAAGATACTATTGCCCCATATATTGCAGATAAATTATTTTTGCTCTTGATATAACTCCGTCATTCTTCAACTAACTTTATTTTTAGTTATTAATATCTTCAAATACCATCATATAGTTGGGATATATAGTATTTTTGTGGGTGTTAATAGCACAATCCTTGTTTGAGTGTTCTTTTTTTTTTTTTAATCTAATTTTAACATACATTAATAAAATATAAAGACATTAAATTTTTGTAGTCCTACAACTCGTTACAAATTTGAATTTGGTCCACATGGACTACACATTTTGATATTGGTCTTATAAGTTTGAAAATATTTTGATTTTGGTCATTTCGTCAAAATCAAAATATTTTTGAATTTACAGAATTAATATCAAAATGTGTAATCTAAAAGACAAATTCAAAATGAAATCAAGTTATACAGGGCTTATAATATAATCTTTAATCCCAAATATAAAAGTAAAAAAAGAAATATGTATAATCATTAATTAACCATGCACATATATATATATATATGTTTAAAATTATAAATGAATTAATGCATATATATATATATATATATATATCCTTTGAATGCTCCAAATATTAAAATAAATAAGGATGTTGTATTATATAATTTATATTAGTATTATTTATATTCTTTACATTTTTCTTATTCATTTCTCCATAAAAAAATATACACATTCATTTAATTTTATGGAAATCATCTCTTTATTATCATTCTTATAAATAATTATTTTATTAAAAAAAAAAACTCAACAATTCATTTATAATACTTTTACGTTATCTATATTTTTTTTATACCCTACACAAAATGTATTCTTTTACATAATGGATGAAGTATTTCATAAAATCTACCTAGGCATTAATGTCTCATATCTACTGGCCTCTATAAAAAAAATTGGGCTGTTTAACACTCATTTTTATGGCTCAGGTTATTGTCACCAACCAATTTAGTGAAGGCACTCCCTTAATTTTATTATTTTAAAATTACATCTGAGTTGAATGTATTACCCTTAAAATTAAAACCTAATTAGCACCATTGCCTTCTCTATTAGATTAATGTTGTCGCCGTCGTAGATGTCCATTGCCACTGCCACCATCGGAAATTGAGAAATACAACCAATAACTCAAAAAATTTCAAATTGAAAACACAACCCTTTGAATTAAAATTAACAAATTAAAAAAAAATTAAATAAACAAGCTTTTTGGATTTTTTTCGATTATAATCAAGTTCAAAAAAAAATTTAAATTTTTTTTTTTTTGAAATACTACCTAAATACTGTTAAAAAAATATCGAATTAAAAAAATATATATTCCAAAATTTATTTTCATAACATATTAAAAGTTTGAACAACACTTGAATAAAAATTTCTACAGTAGAAATTACTAAATATAGAAAAAAAAGAAAATGAATCCCACTCGCAGGGAACCTCTCTGATTTCACTCCCCCCACATACCCAGTAATTACCGATCCTCCCACCCAAAACTCACATACTTATATATTAACTCCAGCCCCCCACCTCACCCCCAACCCAACCCACACTGTATATATACTCATTTTAATTTCTAAACTCCACGCCAACAGCTGTTGGATTCTTTTTTTAGTATTTTATTATTTTTTATTTAATTATTATCTTTATTAAAAATATAAATTTAATATTACATTATAAATAAATATTTATACATATAGTAACATATATTTAATTTTATAGTAACACATATTTACTCTAATAGTAACATACATTTGTCTCCCAATTTGTGTTATTATATGGATAAATATGTGTTACTGTAGAATAAAATATATTTTTATTAGAATAAATATGTGTTTCTTAATTTATTCGCCATCCCTTTAAATTTAGGTATATTGTTTCATGTAATGCATATGTTATTATATGAAAAAAATAATTATTTCTATAAAAATAAATAAATATTTGTGAATAATTGAAATTTGTTCTTATATTAATACATATTTTGCTCTTGGATTATGTGAAAAATTATTTTTTCAATAAAAATAAATGAATATATGTAAATTAACAATATTTTATAGGATAGTAACACATATTTGCTCTAATAGTAACACACATTTGTCTCCCAATTTGTGCTACTATATGGGCAATGTGTGTTACTATATGTGCAAAATATATTTTTATGAGAATAAATATGTGTTTTCTTAATTTATTCGTCCTCCTTTTTAATCTAGGTATATTTTTTCATGTAATACATATGCTATTATATGAAAAAAATTATTATTTCTATAAAAATAAATAAATATTTGTGAATAATCAATATTTGCTCTTATAGTAACACACATCTTGCTCTTACATTATGTGAAAAATTATTTATTCTATAAAAACAAATGAATATATGTAAAATAACAACATTTTATAATATAGTAACACACATTTGCTCTAATAGTAACACATATTTGCTCTCCAATTTGTGTTACTTTATGAGCAAATATGTGTTACTATATGAGCAAATGCGTGCTACTATACTAACATAAATTGAGAGTAAATTTTTAAATTTATTATATAATTTTATTTCATTTATTTTTAAATTTAGAACAATTAAAAAATAATAATAAAACTTATATCTTCTAATTACATTTCCTGTGTGCGTGTGTATGTATGTTAGTGGGCTGGGGGGCGGGCCGGGGGAGGGGGTGGGGAACATATTGCATATGTTACGTATGGGTTCAGGTCATGGAGCTCGCGTGTGTATAATTAGTTTAAAGGTAAGCGTGTGTGTTAATTTTTTATTTAGTCTATTTATGAAAATTTCTACGGTAGAAATTTCTATATAAGTTTTTGTCTAAAAGTTTTGTTTTTATTTTTTTTTGTTTTTTAAAAAAAATACCTTATTTCAAATATTAATCAATAAATTTATTATGTCATCAATCATCTCAGATCTGTATTACATCCTTGTGTGTTGTCATTCGATTCCATCGCCTCCCATGAGTGTGTCATCACTTACTTCACATGGATCTGTTGTCGCCTTGTTCAGGAGTTGCTCGGCTACTGATCTCACAGGGGGTGGGGAAGGTTTTGAGCAGGAGGCTATTGTTGGGAGAAGAAGGTATGAGAGATGAAGAAGTTTGGGCGAAGATGGGCGGCAGTTGGGTGCATAGTGAGGTAAGTTGGAGAAATTAGGTTTTGAAGAAAAGGGTAGAGATGGTTTTTTTGTGGTAGTGTATTAATCCAATGGATAGTATCTTTACCAGAATAGTGTTTTTACTAAATAGGTTACTGTTAGTAACCTTAGCCCATTTTTATATGTCAATTCGTCCAAACTTCAGTGAAATATTATTGGGCTTTTTATTGGATTAGTGAAATAGAGTGTTATTTTTTCCTCCATTTTTTCAGTATATACATCTTTAATATCAACTACAGTACATCATTAAGAAAAACTCTGTTTCCCTATAAATTTTTCGCTTTAAATTTTTTTAACGTGCTGATATCTAAGAATATCTATATGGCTTTGGGCTAAGATAAACATAGTAACCACAATAATACAAAGCTTAAATGCAGAAAATGATAAAAAAATACAAGAAACCGTTCAATTTTATACTGCAAGATTTGTGTTTTAAGAGAGCTTGTATCTGCTTGTATATATGTTAACGTCTATGTTACGGTCATGGGAGACAATATTTATTCATTATGAATACAAGGTATGTGCGCCAAATGGTATGTGGTCCCATGGCTACTAAGCCTTGGATAGACAGATAGTACTAGTGTCACGCACCAGAATTCAGCACCATGGGATGTACTTGGCCAATGACTGAATGCCACGTAGGAGAATAATTAACAGAAACGTATAATGTGTCAGACTTGAATGGAGGCTGAACTAACGGATTTGATTCCTTCTAGAATCAGTTGCCTTTATAACCTGAATCTTCGTAGTGGTAGGTGATGTTCGTCGGATTTTTGTCCTGACTCTTCATCCTGGTTGTGTCCTCTGTTGCTCGGAGCTTGGATGCTCGTTCGAGGTGGTCCTAGCTTTCGACCTACTTGAGACGATTGTGCACGTCATATTCGAACTTCTTGAGACCTCGAACAAATTGTCTGGTGTGAGGCCGAGTTCATTCTTGAAGATACTCCTAAGAACCTTCCAAGCTTTATGTGGCCCTGAATCAGTAACTTTGGAAGTCGTCTGAGCAGTTAATGTCCATGACTGAACTATGGGCCTTACTCCGAGCTGCTTCGAGCTCGTCCACCATTTGGGCCTGACCCAGTCGTTTTTTACGTTAGGCTTGGGCCTAAAAGGTGGGTACAATCGTGCCACAATAGGACGTCCCACAATAAGTTTTTTATTCGATAAAAATAAAAAATCACTCATTTATTAATAAATAAATACTCATTTAAATAAATACTCTTTATTTTTTCACAACTTTCCCTTGCATTATAAAAAAGATCAATATTGGCCCACTATATAATAATAAATAAATACACTTTTAAATAAAATAAAAAAAAGAGAAAAAAATTATACTGGCACAGAGAAATTATTATTTAATATATTGATGCAATCGGGCTTCATCCATTTCATTGGGTGCGGCCCTAACTCAACTCATTGGACCTGCAAAGAAACACAACTCTGGAAGGCCCCGATGCAGGGATTCTAAAGCTCAATTCATATAGATTTTGTAATGTAAAATATAGAGAGCGTGTGTAAAATATGAATATTTAGGTGTATAAATAAGCTCTTATGACATACTTTATAATAGTGAAATATCTATAGAGATTTCATACTTGAGGAGCGTTAGAGATATTTCAAATGTCATTAGAGTATCCTTAAGGTTGATCTTACTGATTAGTGTGATTATTTGCTTGAAATTTGTGTGATTTAATTGCATATTTTATATGATTGATTACATGCATTTAGTTACATTAATTGGAATATTTGTGCTTAATTGTTGAGAAGGGTGTTTATTATTTATTTTGTGGAAAATTGTGATTTATTGAGTAAAATACCTCTCTAATTAATTTTGTGAAATAAATTAAATAGGGGCAAAATTGAAAATTTGAAAAATTAGGCTCTTTTATTTTTCCATTGATAAATTCTCGGCCCAAATGATTAATTGAAGGTGGTGTACAGTTTTATATAAGGAATGAGAGCCCATTGTCCACTGAGAAGTTAAAGAAAATGGTGTGCACTATATTTGAAAGTGGAAGACAAGTTGGACCCACTTTTATCAACATTTGACCAAGTTGGATACGTGTCCTTTTCATGGCCATTCACAATCTCAAAGAAAGAAGTAATGCCATTTTCATTCAAAGCTGTCCCCAAAAGCTTGAAGGTGCAACTTTCAGAAAAAAAGAAAGGCCCAATATGCCGGAAAAATCGACGCCACCTGCTGTCGGAATTCGTCCCCTGCCACGCCATTCTCGCCGGAATGCACAGCAGCCCACAGCCCCGTTCTTGATCGACGCCACAAACCCAGCCAGCCACGCCTATATGCCGGAAATAGCGTCGCGTCAAATTCCTCTCACCATTCACGCCTCTGCCAACTGCCCAAAGTCGCCGGAATCTATGGAGAAACAGTCCGACGCCAGAAAATTCGCACAAAAGTCCCTCTTCATGCCAGAAAACCAGTCGCCGCAGCTTCACCACACAGACGCCGGGAAAGCTCAACACCAGCTGCCCCTGTTCGTCGAAGCTACCGGAGATGCCGCCGGAAATCGTCGTCCACCGTTCAAGCCCTCAACACATCTGAAAATCAGCAGCCTCTCCGGGATTTGAAGCTATGATTGTTGGAAAGGAAAGAAAGTGCTGAATTTAAAGAATCGCTGAAACAGGTAAGCGTTTTCATTTGGTGGACCGTCTGCTTCTTTTGCTTTGGCCGTGTGCCTTATTTTGCCCAAGGCCTTGTCATACCCGCCATAGTGAATGACACGGTGAAGCCTTTAATTCATCCTCTTGAAAAAGTCGTGTCATACCCGTCGTAGTGAATGACACGGCCAAGCCATTAATTTAAGAAGCCCCGTGTCATCCTCTTGAGGAGGTCGTGTCATGACTGCAGTGGCGAATGACACGGCCAAGCCACGGCCATGTCAGTTTATTGAAGAGATCGTGTGCTTGGAATTTCAGATTTTTATTTTTTATTAGGCTTGAGGCCCGCGGCCCATTTGTTGATTAATTATCTGAAGCCCATTAGAAAAAAGAAAAAAAGAGAAGCAGCTGTTGGATTATAATTACAAGGAAACACACGCAAAAGAAGATCAGACGCCACATTGAGCAGCTCTTAGAAAATTTTTCCTCTCATCTTCACACACCCTGGCTAGAGTTTAATGCTTTCTTAGTTAAATTTTGTTGGATTTCAAGTATTATTGAAGATTCAAATTATATTCACTCTCATTAGGTGATTTCTACCTTTATTCTAATGGTTATGATTTACTGTTTTTATTTTGTTATGGGTTTCTTTGATAAGATGATTGTTGGCTAAATATTTAGTGTTTGAGTGTTTGAAATTATGTGGGTGATTATTAATGGGGTGATTTTGTGATTTTATCCTAATTGAAGGTTAGATAATTATATTAATGATGATTTTACTCTTTTAATTCATATGAGTTGATTGTTTGTTGCAACGAGAGTTGAATAGACATTCTATTGTTGTATATTATAGTATTTACATAATATAAAATGAAATCGAGAGAACTCTTCGCGTAGAGATGTCTTTTGAGTAAAAGTCGCAACCATTCGGTTTATGACTTTTGAAGAAGAGTTGCAACCTTTTGGTATAACTCTTGAGTAAGAGTTGCAACCTTTCGATGCAACTCTTGGATATCTATATAAAATCATGATATGTGGAGTTCAAACTATCGAAAAGTAGATTCAATTAATAGTTGAATATTGAGAATTAGAGTTTCTCAATATAGTGAAAAATTGAGTCTCTCTATATATAATTTTGAGTCTTTATTTTATTAAAGCACTTGTGATTTCTGCTTCTGAAATTCGTTAGAGTGTAACTATCGAATTTCCGTGAAATAAGTTTTGTATCCTGGAAGGTCAATTCCTTGTGAGAACCATTTACACCTATGTGGGAGGAATTAATACCTTTAAAGATAGCATCGTTTTTCGGTGTGCCTAACCTATCATTAACTCCATTACCCACGTATATACAACAATTTTAAAGATATTAAATTTCTATGATGGAGTCCATGTGGATGAAGGCACATTTATACAATGGAGATACATTTGAGAGAGACTTAACAACAAAATGTTCATATTCTTATTATCAGTGAAGTTATCTTAAACTGCAATTAAATTTACTTGAAATTATGGCATATGAGTAGTCTTTGGCTAGAATACTAGTCATGCCAATAAGTATTTGGAAAGCACTAACAATGCTTACTTTAATTTTTTACCACATTTATCAGAAGGATTTCAAATCTATTGTGAATGTCTCATTTTTCTAAGAGGCATTTTCACAAACATATTGTGTGCAGTAAGTTATGGACTTTATACAAACACCTGGCGTGCAGAGTAAAAATAAATTTATGTTATACAATTCGAACACAGAGTCCACACGAGTTTCAGGCAAGAGACTACATTATCAGCGATGAAAATTCCTTTGTAACATAGGGCCTCTTGGTAATTTCATCAAACTGTTGGGGGATAATCATGAAAAGGTATTAGAAATTAAATTTTTTATAACCTGTTTCTTGAAGATGAAAGAACGAAATGATAAAGGCGATGGCCTCGATTTATCGAATGTATCTCTAAGAGGCGACAGAACAGCCTGGTAGTACCGGAATCAGGTTGTTACTGGCGAGTAAAGGCTGTCGGAAAACATCTTCTCAGCCACTGCTACACGCAATACGATGGCGATGGCTGTGCTTATCATCTACAGAGCGTTGCATCGGATGTCGCATGGTAGTAATGCCCTTGCGGGTGGCGCACGCAGCCTGGAGGTGAGGCTGCGTCGTGGGCCGGCGACTGACATGGTTGGCATTGCTTTGAGATGGAGGAGGTGCTGGCCGGATTGGGCCACCGCGGTCGTAATCGATCGGCTAAATATGATGACCAGTGTTGATCTGAGTTTTGAAGCCGGAGTATGCGATACGGCTCCAACGGTTGTTCAATATGAGAACTGAAATGATGCCGTTTTGCAGAAGGTTGCATTGGCGATCAGAATTGTGAAAGAGATACGTGGCTTCTCTTTCTTCTTTTTGTCAATTTAATTTGGGCTTAAGAAGCTATGATGGGCCTTAATCAATTATTTTAGTTGATATTGCAACTTTTAGTTGAATTCTAAACAAATTAAATTAGCCATTAAATTCGGCCTAATTAATTAGTTTGGGTCTTATGAAATACATGGAAATATTATGGATATTATACCATAAGTTTAAATCCCATAATTATTATTTAAAATATTAAATTGAGATTAAATAATTGTGCTTGAGAGTACAAGCGGTGTGAGTATAAATTCAAAAAGAATTTTTAACTCATTTAATTAATTTGAGAATTATTTTTGAGTAAAAATAAAAATGGAGGTTAAGGCCCCATTAATTATTGTGCATGAGAGCACAAATTGTGGTTTTTGGATTTAATCCAAAATATATCTACTCTTATAATTTGTTGAGAAAATATTTAAGAGTTGAAGTTGTCAATGTAGGCTACACCTAAATTAAAAGCAAAATTATGTTGCTTTATTTATAATAAAATTTAGAGAAGTATGTTTAAATAGAGAAAATCATACTTGAGTATTTTCTAGCAAATCAATATGCTAGCAAATTGGAAGATGAATAAAAAATAAATAAAAGGTCGTAAGAAATATGGAGCTATTACCGATTTAATATGATGTCTTAATTGAAACCAACTTCATCTTAAGGTACAAGTGAAAAATTGGCACCTTACCATCGAGTTAAAAAGGCAATTCAATATTAGATATCGGCAAAATGAAAACTTGGATACATTTCAAAGTGTATAACCTAAAAATAGTGGGGGTGACATTATTTTAAAAGCTCCTAAATCTGACCTATGCACTTTTATTTACTACAACAAGTAAAGACTGGATTTTTAATCCTTAATAGACTTATAGCTATGTGGGATGCGTTGTGGACATTCATGATAAGTCTACCTATGCAAGTAGAGAAGTGAGAGGCCGCTTCTTAGAGATTTTATCGGTAAGATCCTAGAGTACTTGCCAGACCAGGATAAGCACAAGGCCCGACACAAAATAGGTCCTGCCAAAAACAAAAAAGTAAGAAATCATATGCGGTGAGAACTTGATTCCATTGGTTTCATGTTCAACCACAAGTTAAAGGCTAAGTCCACTTCATGGCTATTCGTTGTGTAAAACAAGTGTGTATTTTATTATATATTATATATGTAAATAAGTGGGGGATTGTTGTATATTATAGTATTTACATAATATAAAATGAAATCGAGAGAACTCTTCGCGTAGAGATGTCTTTTGAGTAAAAGTCGCAACCATTCGGTATATGACTTTTGAAGAAGAGTTGCAACCTTTTGGTATAACTCTTGAGTAAGAGTTGCAACCTTTCGATGCAACTCTTGGATATCTATATAAACTCAAGATATGTGGAGTTCAAACTATCGAAAAGTAGATTCAATTAATAGTTGAATATTGAGAATTAGAGTTTCTCAATATAGTGAAAAGTCGAGTCTCTCTATATATAATTTTGAGTCTTTATTTTATTAAAGCACTTGTGATTTCTGCTTCTGAAATTCGTTAGAGTGTAACTATCGAATTTCCGTGAAATAAGTTTGTATCCTGGAAGGTCAATTCCTTATGAGAACCATTTACACCTATGTGGGAGGAATTAATACCTTTAGGGCTCATTTGGTTCGTAAGATAAAACTATCTATCCGTCGAAAACATGCATATTTTCGACGGATAGATAGTTTTATCTTACGAACCAAATGAACCCTTAAAGATAGCATCGTTTTTCGGTGTGCCTAACCTATCATTAATTCTATTACCCACGTATATACAACATCTATTTCATATGAGTGTGAGTTTAATTAGGTGATTGAGTTAATATTGAATTATCGCAACGAGAGTTGGTTAATGTCATTAGAAAATTCATTAATATATATTAATTGATTGAATTAATATTTAGGTAATTAGTGAGGGGACAAAAGGTGGGGCACCTTAGTATACAAGTGAAAAAGCACGCTAAGATTTTCTTAGGCTCGTGTGATTACCCGGGTGGGAAAGGGTGAATTATTCCTATAACAATCTACATGCTTAATTGACGCGTTATTCCCAGGCTTATCCAATACGGTTTAATGTGTTATTTTACGTGATTGCTCCTATCTTTAACCAACAAAAAGGATAAATGAACTTATTAACCCGTTAATCGACTACCCCATAAGGAAAAACCTCGAACACATCTTTCTCATCTTGTTATCTTTGTTGATTTCTACTTGCTTGTTATTGTAGTTGGCTATTTACGTGATTTCTTGAGTTATATTTTAATTGCTTTTCTCTAGTTGATCATTTTAATTTTAGATTGTTGCTTTTAGTTAATTGGGGAACAAGTTGATTAACACTACAATTGAGCACCAACACTTAGTATTAGGGATACATTTGCCACTAATCCCATGGGATTGATAATTTAACCGGGCACTCACCTTTATTACACGAACTTCTTACACTTGGGAAGTAAGTGTTGTAAAACACGTGTCACTTACCTTTGAGTCAGCCATAGGCTTCTTTGTTTAAGCTTGAGTTACCTATAATTTATTCCGAATTGTTTTAGCCCCCTTTTTTTTTTTCAAAATTATTAAGTTAATCTATATCATACAGTCAGTAAATAAAATTTAAATAAAAGATCTAATATGTGTGTTTCCACGTCTCCACATATTTTGCATTTTTGCTATGATGTCCATTTTTTTTAGAATCTCCCCCAATCAAATTCAATAAGTAAGAGTAAATCTTCGTTAAAATCAAATGTACATAAATTTTATACTCCCATGTCCATCAAATATATGCATTTTTTTTTTGCACGAGGTTTAATACAATATGTCGGAGGATATTTGGGATATTGTGAGGTCTGTTTATGCATAGATTGAATATTTTTGGAAAGTACAACATATATACTTTCAAAAGAATTTCTATCAGTTCAAAAGGAAATAGGAGTATTTAATTTAAAAAATATATATTTGATGTTAGATTTGAAAATGAAACACTATTAAGAGAGTAAGTCTTTTACAACTAAAATATACTCCCTCCGTCCCAACATTTTCTTCATAGGTGGAGTTTCACGCATATTAAGAAAAAGTGAAATATGTGAGTGTGAAGTTAAATAATAAAATATAAAAAGTGTATTTTATTGACTTTTGTGAGTGTAGGTTATTTCCTTTTTAGGGGTGTGAAGAAAGAGTTGGGACATTCATATAAGGAAAGTGTGAAATTTATCTTGGGACAGAGGGAGTACTATTTAAACATTTATAAATATTTTCAATGAAAAGGTACGTATGTTTACATAGAAAAGTTACAGATGTCCTTGTATAACTCCAGGGCAATTTTTATAACTATTAAAAAGATACATTTGAATTTGAAAGTAAAAGATCTTAGTGAGTCAAAATTATAAATTCACAATTGGTCGACAAAAAAGAAAAGGGTCACTTACATATTGGTTCAAAAAATTCACTATATTTACAAATTGGTTCAAAAAATTTGCACGATAGTATGTTTTCTTTCTTTGTGTACACGGAATTTTTTTTTTTTTTACACATGACCAATATGTAATTTTTATCAATTTATTGAACCATTTTGTATATTTCCCAAAAGAAAAAGAGGAAACAATAGGATGGCCCACATAAACATGATCTCCACTCTTCTCCCATGAGCTGCAGCTGCAACATGTACACCTACCTATAATCACATGCCCTCATTTACACTCCCCACCCCGCTCCATACACACCACATGCATTAATTAACACACTTCCAATTTTCATGATCGATATTTATACATCCAAATAGCACTACCACTTGTCATAAATTAAAATCCATGGCAATAGAAAATACCATAAAATCGATGAAGAAAAAGTACTTGCATAATAGAAGTTCAAGAATCATAAGCTTTTCCGCTAAGCTTCCGGAAGATGTCTCCACTTGTTTGCAAGAATACTGCATTTGTGCTGTCAAGTATTCCACGAATCCGCTGTCTGAGATCCGACAATCCATCATTGAAATCATCGAAAAAATCGGGATTCGAAGCTGGAAGGAGATGGAGGAGTTGATCTACTGCTATATTGCTCTTAACTCTGCAGACGTCCATGATTTCATTGAGGATGCCTTTCTCAGCCTCCCCCTTACATCAACTATTTTATGAAATTCTTTTTATTTTAGGGCAGATATATGACAGACTCTTTTACGCTTTTAAAATATTGTTTTTTAAGAGTATTAAGGTATCCCACGTTGTCGATAGTAAGTATGGTATTGAGTGTGCTTATAAAGGTAGAGTTAGGGCTTCATAACACATCTTTTTATATTTGGATTTCAATTTACAAATCTAATTGTATTAATGAATATATATGTAATAATATCATATAATACATCTAATAATATTTAATTAATCTAATACATATAAGACTGTTCTGTATATTTCACCAATAATTAATCAGGCTCAAATTTGAGTTCACATTTTTGTTATAATAACTAATCAGACTCAAATTTGAACTGAACTCGATCGTAAGCTTAACTGGACAACTAACACAAATGTATTAATTTCACAGAGACTGGTATCGCACATGCCATGGCAAAGAGACAATTTATCAAATTAAAAAAAAATGAAAATTGGCTATCCTCATAAAATTAGGCCGTACATTTAATCCAAAATATTTAGGGTACGTTTGTTTTGGGATTTAAGGGGTCGTAGCAAGTCATGACTTTGAAATCCTGAGATGTGAAAACCTTGATGAGTAGTAAAAGTGTGTGTTTGCTTTGAGATTTTAGTAGGGTAGGATGTTACTTTATGTCAAATCAAAGTGTGATAATGATTGGTTTTATAGGTATAATAATAGGTATTTTATGAGTGTTGTGTTGGAAAGAGTAATAATAGGTTTAATAGGTATTATTAGATGTGGATTGAGTTTGGGATGTGAAATTCGGATGTTACATCCCAAACTCGTGTAGAGACGTGATCGCAAAGTCCTACGTCTATCCGTGCTAGTCCCAAAACAAACATACCCTTAGCGAATGAGTGGATTTGAAATCCGTATATTTCACATAGAAATAACTACTTTTATCAAGTAAGTTTATGAATTTATAAATACTTAAAATTTTAAAACCAATGCAATATCAAAGTGGAACAGAGAAAATTATTAGTGGATGGTGAAAATTGTCAACACTTTGGTGAGTTGCAAATCTTATCCCTTCACTGGGCATTTTCCAAGTATAACCCAGAATCAAATGAAACTGCATTCTGGTTTTTGATAGCTTTTAAAAAAGAGTTTTTCAGAAGTGATTGTAGGACAAATCAAATATTTGGAGATCAGTCAATGAGTTATTGGTGAAATTAAGGTGTTGGATTTCAAGATGATGGAGGATCCAATATTAGTGAGTTCATATAAAGATTCAAGTTCTCGGGCTTCCGATTCGACCCCTAGGCCTATTAGAGAGAGTTGCAATGTGAGTAAACAGCAGGGCGGTATTATACCTGTGAGTGGATAGCACTGAATAGCTGAAATAAATAAACAATTATAAAATAGAGGATCCATGTTAAACATGATATCCTTAAAATAATTTTTGTTCTCGTTCTAAATGCTAGAGAATTATAGAACATTTGTTTGTCAAAATACAATGATTTAGAGCAACTCCAACCCTGCGTCATGCGCTAGGATGGAGATGAATTTTACTTTCAACGCAGTGCTACAATCTAGCGCCACATGAGAGTTGTGAAAAGTGTCGTGCCGCGCTAGATTTTTTTTTATATAATTTTATTTATGTAATATCTTGTAATACTTTTAAGTTTAAATTGTAATATTTTTATATAATTTATATTATTTGAAATTTAATAGTATAAAATAATAATACTTATATAAATTAAACTTATTAAAAATTAAGAAAAATATATGTAGCACAAAATGTAGTGCGAACTGTTGGAGATGAATTTCAAATTCTACGCCACTCTAGCGCGAACTCTGCGCTAT
This sequence comes from Prunella vulgaris, assembly GCA_026898435.1. Classification (NCBI taxonomy): domain Eukaryota; kingdom Viridiplantae; phylum Streptophyta; class Magnoliopsida; order Lamiales; family Lamiaceae; genus Prunella; species Prunella vulgaris. The sequence continues at coordinate 447,987 of JAPKLY010000181.1, forward strand.
AATGACACAAACGGTTGGAGATGCTCTTAAAAGCATCGATCGATATATCACTATATCTTGCTCTCGAAGGTTGCTTGAATAATCACAGGATTAAGAATAAAAGTGAAGAAAAAAAATTAAACTCACAATTGCTAGAAAAATATCTATATATTTTTCCACTCAAAATATTTTGTATGTGTGTATTTTCGTATCCTTTAACGTACTTAAAATGCTACTAATATCATTCAAAAAGGACTATTGGAATATAGTCGTAATGAGCCACAAATGAGCTCCAACCGTAATTGAAAAACGTCTGTAAACTTTGAAGTCTCTAGCTGTAACTTCACCCTGACAACTGTAAACTTCGATCCTACAACTATAATCTTTTAACCTATAGCCCTGAAACCCAATTTATTATAAAATACTTTAAAATTCAATTTCTTATTTATTAAAAAACTGAATTAAGCAAATAATATATCGAATCAATATTGTCTTGGAGAAGTACATTTTTCAACGGTACCTTGGATAGAATTGTTGGACAAATCCATATTTGTAGCTCTTGAAGTTCATGGCCAGCTAGTTTTAAAGGGAAGGGAAGTGTCAATGTGTTTGATGAAATGTCCAAGACCTTAGTAAGATGCCTGAGATTGGAGATTGTGAAGGGAAGTCAATGAAAGTAATTGTGTTGTGTTCTTTTAAAATTTTATCAAATGAGTAAGTCTCCTGTGCACCAGTTACATGGTGCAACTCTAGTTCATTTTTAAAAAGTTAAACAGTTTATAATTAAAAAGTTAAACAGTTTATTACTGAAAAGTGTATCTTTCATAGTTTAACTTTTCAGTAATATTGAAAACTGTTTAACTTTTTCAGTTATAAACTGTTTAACTTTTTAAAAATGAACTTGAGTTGCACCGTGTAACTGGTACATACAAGACCAATCCTTATCAAAATTGTATTGTATCTTTTTATTTTAATTTATTGGTACTGAAATAAATTTTAAAAAAAAATATTAAACTTTTTTAAAACTATTTTGGACCAATTGAATAGAATTTATCCAACCAAATATTTCGATTCGATGTATTTCGATTCAACCCTATATTCGGTTTGGCTTAATTCGAAAATAGGACCGAACCTATATAGACCGAATGATCCCTGGCTGCAAGTTTGGTTTTCTAATCCTATTCTGAATTAATTTCAGTATTAATTTTGGTCCAGAATAGTCGTTCTTATTGTTCTAAACACGCCTACTTGAAGTAAGGCCACATTAGCCTTTTTGGGAAATATATTATCTTTAAAAATATTCAGTTTTTTTTTAAAATTTTTTTATAAATTTTTGACAAAAAAGTTCGAACACTTTTTCATTTTTATACTCTATTCAAAAAAATTAACGAAAAAATAATAAATTATTGAACAAAAGATAATATATTCATTTTGATAGTGTATTTTTCTGGGCCTTGAAATAACTAATTGAGGCCCATCAGCCGCCCATTTGTCCTAAGCACACGTTACACGCCTAGTTTAAGTAACTAATTCAGGCCCATCAGCGACCCATTTGCAAATTTATGCTTTAAGTTTTTTTTTTTTTTAAAGTAAAAATTAAATTGTTGAGAATGGGATTCGAACCCATGCCCTTTCGGACCAGAACCTTAATCTGGCGCCTTAGACCAACTCGACCACCTCAACTTTTTATTATTGAGTTACTAGTCTTTCTATAATAGACTAATCAAGGTAAAAGAAATTGGAGGAATTACTTAGTCCAAACAAATGGAGTGAATTTAATTTATGAATTAAAATTTATAATTCAACTCCCTCCATCTAAACACAATATTATAATATCAAGTTTTGTTTAGATATTCATGCGTGTATATAAAAAATAGAGTAAAATAAGATTAAGGTTTTATGATTAGAAACAAATAGAAAACAAAATTGTTTAATTTATTACGTACACTGTGTAATTCAAATGTAATTTTCAATAGTTGTCTTTATTCTGAGTAGAAGGTCATGGTTGTTTTCACTAAATAGTTAGGAACAATTATGGTCAAACAGCTTCAGTTGTTTAGTGAAAACACCTGTGATTGTTCAGCGAAAATAAGAATAATTATTTAAAAATTTACTTAACGAATGCATAATTAAAACAAGTGGACGTTAGAGAAAAAGAGAACTATAATATCTCAGAATTATATTTTAATAATATATTTACATTGTCACATACCAAGCACTTTTTCTATCAGTAGATATTTGTAATTACCTTAAACTTGTCTACAACAAATTCAACTAGTAGTCGCACCCTTACCCGATCACCACTGCCTTCCAAGTGAATCCCACTACGAAGCCACAATCTTCAAATTCTCTTCGTGGTGGAAATTCTCATATCCCCACAGCTTCTTTTCAATGAAGAGTCCATGGGTACATAAATCGAAAATTGGAAATCGAACATTTTCTGACTGCTTAATGCCTAGACTATCTAGCTGGCCGTCTAATTTTTAAAAAAATATAAATAAACATAATTATCAAATATAATATACAAAACACTAAAAACTCAAGATTAAAAGTATAGAAATAAAAATATATGATCAGATCCTAAAAACATATAAATATTAAACTCAGGACTAAATCTTAAGATTCCCTCTAAGTAAACGTGTTACAAATTTTTAATAATTTTTCTTACAGTTAAACTAATCAAATACATATTTTCAATTTTAATTAAAAGAAAATCCTAGGATTGCTTGGCCGCTATAATGATCAATTTTGCAAAAATTGGATTGTGAAAGAACTGTCTAGCTCCTAAGTGCCACTTACCCGATTTTGCAAAATAGTAATTTTTTTTAAGAAGGTAATACTTCTTTTTCCATCTCACGGTTCATTTCGTGAGAATTAAAGTTCTCACGTCAATTTTGGTGTAATGTAATCTTGTTTTAGCTTATATTTTAGGTCATAGAAAGTAACTATGCGTAATGAGTAAGGCGTAAAATTTAAAAGAGTAACCAATGAGAAGCAACAAGGACTTGAATCGACAAACGAATTGTCAAGAGAGAGTGAAGGAAAAAGCACGCACGACTCATGCAATTAATTTTTTAATCTCATAAATCTTATGAATTGGATTGGCCTACACATAAATTAAGGACATATACAACGCTTGGTTTGAAATTTTCAATCGAGAACGAGAATTAATTAAAGTCTTACTCTTGTATACATCAGGTGCACCGTACAATTCAAATTTATTTTTAAAAAGTTACACAAAATTCTACTGAAAAGTTGCACATATTATTACTGAAAAGTGTATTTTTAATGGTGTAACTTTTCAGTAGTAAATAGTGTAACTTTTTAAAAATACACTTGAGTTACAAGATGCACCTAATGCACAACAGACTCACTCTTAATTCAAAATTCAAAATGATCCACACCAGTATTTTGTCTTCTAAATAAAGTAATCAAGATTATCTTACTGATACCGTGGAACCTCCCTCTCCTGTATATTTTATCATTCTCTTTATAACCACTTTCTAATTGGTAAAATAAGGGCTCTCCAAGCTCAAATCTGTAGTAGTGAGTGGAGTGTGTCAATACCCCAACTTTTAACTTTTTGAGATCTTCTTTATGGTAGTGATTAGGATGAGTATCAATTAAGAATTATGATATTCGTAAATCATTTAGGATGTGTTGGTTGAAAAAAGTGATGGATTATTCAAAATATTGAATTTTATTTTTGTAGTTTGTGCAATGGATTTTTTTTTTTTTTGGATTATATGAATTTATAATTGTGGTAAATTTAAAATTTTATTGGTTAGCAGGATATATTAGGATATTAGCAAGAAATAAATAATAAATATTAATATATGATTTACCAACAGATTTTTCTGTTGGTAACTTTGTCAAGCTTTAACAACAAAATACTGATGGATTTTACCAATGAATTTTCAACCGATATATTTACCAACGGATTACTAACAAATCTATTGATGTAGAAATTAATAGCCTTGCATAGGAGGACATGAACTTTAATTGCGAGTAAGGAAATAAATGAACCAAGCTACAAGTGTTATGGGTGCAAAGAAGGTGAAATAAAGATCAGATGAGCAAGATACTGCCGTTAATTGAATCTAATTCTATTAGCTGAAGGTCAGTAGATAGGTCTGCTGGGGCCATCTGGTAAGCCAGCTGGGATCATCTGCAAAGTCAGCTGAGGGAGTCTTCTGATGAGTCAGGCTGAAGAGTCAGGATGATAAGTCAGGTTAATAAGTCAGGCGAAGAATCTTCTAATGGAGCCAGCTAAGGGGGTCAACTGATGGTTCTCCTGATGAATTCAGCTGAGGGCTCAGCCTCAGCAGAGGACATGTTATCAAATCAGCAGATGTGAATAAAGATTCAGTTATTAAGCAGTTTAAACTTTCAGTTAGACAATTGGCGAGAAGTTTTGATTAATCAAGATTGAAAATCGTTGGGCTCTGATCGTTTTTCATTTTCGGTTGTAACTGTAGCAGTTTCTTGTTAGTTGATTACGAACTCAAGAATCTAATAAGGGTTCATATATACCTATATATATACGCACATATGGGTTGTATGATATACACAGAAAAATTCTCAAAAACTTAGAGAGACACTCAACTACTGATTAAACACTTGTAATTTGTATCATCTTCGACCGATTAGTGAGAGAGGTGCCTCATCCGTAGATCATTTTTGGATCGAACCACGTAAATCTTGTTGTTCTTTAGAATTCTTCGTTCATTGATCTCAACAATCATTTTGTTCAACAATTGGCGCCGTCTGTGGGAAAGGGAATTGTTGATGAAATCTGCTGTCATGGCTTCTACAAAGATGGAGTTTGAGAAATTCACAGGGGCTAATGATTTTGGATTGTGGAAGGTGAAGATGAAAGCTCTCCTCACACACCACGGATTATCAAATGCTCTGAAACCAGCTGATCAATGTCCTTCATCATCCACATCAGAACCTGCAAAGAAGCAGTAGATTCTGGACAAGGCTCATTGCAAAATCATCTTGTGCCTGGGGGACAAACCTCTGAGAGAGGTGTACAAGGAGAAGACTGCCATTGATGTGTGGAATAATCTAAAACAGGTGTATCAAACAAAGTCGGTTACCAATAAGCTGTTTATGAAGCAAAGACTTCATTCCTTCAAAATGACAGAAGATAGGGATTTGGTTGAACAGCTTGAAGAGTTCAAAAAAGCAGTGGATGATTTGGAAAACCTTGAAGTCAAGATTGATGATGAGGATAAAGTCTTGATGTTACTGAATTCTCTACCTAAATCCTTAGAAAATTTCAAGGATGCTCTGTTATTTGGAAGGCAAGAAAAGATGTCCCCTGATGATATTCAGAACACAACTTAAGGTGAAGGGCTAAATATAAAGTTCAGGAAAGGGAAGAAACCGTTTCAAGGAAAGAAGAAAAAGAATGCTAAAGGTCCTAAATCTAGTGAATTTGTGGAGAACAGAATTTTGTGTCTCATGTCAGAAGGTGGGACATCTCAAGAAGCATGAAGATGATCAAAAGGCTTGATGTCACAATTGCGGCTCAGGAAGGATATGATAGCGCTGAGGTTCTAGCTGTTATAGATGTCAAGCTAAGTGAAGATTGGGTGTTAGACTCTGGGTGTTCATTTCATATGTGTCCCAATGAAACTCAATTTAGGGATCTCAAGAAATTTGATGGTGGATCAGTTCTCTTAAGGAATGATCAGATGTGCAAAGTCAGAGGCCCTGGCTCAATAAAGTTGAGACTGCAAAATGGTGCTGAGAGGATACTACAAAATGTCAGATTTGTACCTGAGCTGAAGAGGAATCTTATTTCACTTTGATAATTTAATATTCTTGGCTATGAGTTCAATACAAAGAATGGATTCATACTGATAACCAAGGATAACAATATTGTGATGAAAGGCAAAAAGGTAAATGGCTTGTACATTTTAATTGGTAACTCAGTTTCTGGATCAGTGAATGCAGTTATGGGCAGCTCTGATGCTATATTGTGGCACAAGAGGTTAGGGCACATTGGTGAAAGAGGACTGAATGAACTCTCCAAACAGAAGACATTTGGGTATTCAAGAACAATCAAAATGGATTTTTGTGATCACTGTGTACTGGAAAAATTCAAGAAACACTCTTATCCTAGAGGACAATATCACACTGATGCCCCCTAGACTATGTACACTCTGACATCTGGGGGCCAGCAAGAATTGAGACACATGGAGGAGGAAAGTACTTCATGACTATCATTGATGATTACAACAGAAAGGTGTGGGTGATCATCCTGAAGCACAAGAGTGAAGCCTTTGGAAAATTTACGGAATGGCTTTCTTAACAAGAAAACAAAAGAAGCAGATCCTTAAAGCATCTCAGAACTGACAATGGTCTTGAGCATGTGTCAGAAGAGTTTGAAAACTTCTGCAAAAGAAAGAAGTATAACAAGACACAAGACTGTCCCTCAAATCTTCAACAAAATGGACTTGCAGAGAGGATGAATAGGAGTATTTTGGAGAAGGTCTGATGCATGTTGTCAGATGCTAAACTACCTAAAGTGTTCTGGGGAGAGGCAGTTAATACTGCATGTTATTTGATAAACAAAACACCCTCATCTGCTATTGATTTTAAAACTCCAGATGAACTGTGGTATGGTAAGCTGTCAGATTACAATAATCTGAAGGTATTTGGTTGTTTGGCCTTTGCACACATAAGATAAGATAAGTTAGAACCAAGGGCTTTGCAGTGCATCTTCCTGGGAAATCCAAAAGGTGTCAAAGGTTACAGATTGTGGTGCCTTGAAGCTGGACACAAGAAATGTATTGTCAGCAGAGATGTGACTTTCAATGAGAAAGTCATGGGATATGGTACCTCTGGAAATACTCAAGATGCTGAGGATAACCCCATAATCAGACATACACCAGTTGAGGTGGAGCTACAACCAGGAGTCAAAATGAAGAACACGCTCAAGACAACTCTGATATCAGAAATTCTCAAGAAGATCAGTCTAATGCATCAGGAGATAGTGACTCTGAAGATCAAACTGAAAACTTAGATGAAGAGGGTCAAGATTTGAGAAACTACAGTCTGGCTAGAGATAGATATAGGAGAATCATTCATCCACCAATCACGTTTGGGCAGACTGATATGATCTCATATGTCTTATATGTTGCAGAAGAAGTAGAGTGTTAAGAATTTCAAACTTATGCTGATGCAGTGACAAGAAAGGATAAAGATAAGTGGATTTCAGCTATGAAAGAGGAGTTAAATTCACTGGAAAAGAACAACACCTGGGTACTAGTGAATAGAACAAAAGGGCAGAAGGTTGTCAGCTCAAGATGGATATTCAAGATAAAATTTGAGATTGTGGCAGATGGACAGGAGCTGATCAGATATAAGGCAAAGTTTGTTGTAAGAGGATTTACTCAAAGGGAAGGAATTGACTTCAATGAAGTATTCTCACCAGTTGTGAAGCACTGCTCAATAAGGATCTTATTGTTTAAGGTAAATCAAGATGGACTGGAGTTACATCAGCTAGATGTAAAAATAATATTTCTACATGGAGAGCTTAAAGTGACCATTTATATGCAGCAGACAGATGGATTCATACTATCAAAAAATGAAGGAAAGGTGTGTTTGCTAAAAAAATCATTGTATGGACTTTAGCAAAGCCCAAGGCAGTGGTATAAAAGGTTTGACAGCTTCATGTTGTCAATAGGCTTCATAAGATGCAAATATGACAGCTGTGTGTACTTAGAAAAATAAGGCTCTGAGGTATTTACATATCTATTACTTAATGTGGATGATATGTTAATAGCTAGCAAAAGTCTTGGAAGAATTCAAAGATTGAAGGATAAACTCAATTCAACATTTGACATGAAAGACCTTAGAAGTGCAAAGAGAATTTTGGGTATGAATATTATTAGAAACAAAGCAGCTGGAAGGATGTTCTTAACTCAAAAGGACTACATTCTGAAAATCTTAAGAAGGTTTAATATGCACGAGTCAAGATCAGTCTCCACTCCTCTTTGCAACACTTTAAACTCACAGCTGAGCAATGTCCCAAGAGTCATCAAGATAAGTCCCAAATGAACAAGATACCTTATTCAAATGGAGTTTGTATGCCATGGTTTGTACCATACCTGACATTGCTCATGCAGTGAGCTTGGTCAGTAGGTTTATGGCTAATCCTGGAAAGGCATATTGGAAAGCTTTCGAGTGGATAATGAGATATTTGAAAGGTACATCACATTTGGGATTATTGTTTGAAAGGACTCAAGAGATCAAACAACCTCTACAAGGTTTTGTAGATTCAGACTATGCTGGAAGCATAGATACAAGAAAGTCTCTAATTGGATATGTGTTTACACTCTATGGCACATCTATTAGTTGGAGGGTTGCACTACAATCTGTGGTTACACTATCAACCACATTAGCTGAGTACATTGTAGTGACAGAAGCAGTAAAGGAGGCCATGTGGCTTAAGGGTATAATCAGAGAATTTGGGATCAGGCAGAATGAAGTTACTGTGCAATGTGATAATCAAAGTGTCATTCATTTAGTCAAGCATCAGGTCTTTCATGAAAGATCCAAACACATTGATGTTAGGCTCCATTTTTTTAGAAATTTGGTGGAGAAGAAGGTGATCACAGTGCAGAAAGTTTCAACTGATAACAATGCAGCTGATATGCTCACTAAAGTCATACCTTGTTCAAAATTCAATTATTGCTTGGAATTGGTTAAGATACAATCTTGGGATGTGCCTTAATTCTACTGTGATGTGAAGTTTAGGTGAAGGCATCTCACTTTCTTTGAGGTGGAGAATTGTTATGGGTGCAAAAAAAGTGAAATAAAGATCAGATGAGCAAGATATTGTCGTTAATTGAATTTAATTCTATTAGCTGAAGGTCAGCTGATAGGTCTGCTGGAGCCATCTGGTAAGTCAGCTGGGGTCATCTAGTAAGTCAGCTGAGGGAGTCTTCTGGTGAGTCAGGCTGAAGAGTCAGGATGATAGGTCAGGCTAATAAGTCAGGCGAATAATCTTCTGATGGAGCCAGCTGATGGGTCTGCTGATGAATTCAGCTGAGGGCTCAGCCTCAACAGAGGACATGTTATCAAATCAGCAGATGTGAATCAAGATTCAGTTATTAAGCAGTTTAAACTTCCAGTTGGACAATTGGCGAGAAGTTTTGATTAATCAAGATTGAAAACCATTGGGCTCTGGTCGTTTTTCTTTTTCGGTTGTAACTGTAGCAGTTTCTTGTTGGTTGGTTACGAACTCAAGGATTAATTAGGGTTCATATATACCTATATATATACGCACTTATGGGTTGTATGATATACACAGAAAAATTCTCAGAAACTTAGAGAGAGACTCAATTCCTGATTGAACACTTGTAATTTGTATCATCTCCGATCGATTAGTGAGAGAGGTGCCTCATCCGTGGATGTAGATCATTTTTTGATCGAACCACATAAATCTTGTTGTTCTTTAGAATTCTTCGTTCATTGATCTCAACAATCGTTTTGTTCAACAACAAGATTAATAGAGTTGCGACAAGAGAAGATAAATAAGTTGCTACTAGAGAAGCTTAATAAGTTGCAGCTATAAGAATAAAAGAAACAAGTGGCAAGAAGAGATGAAAAATAAAGATAAAAGACTAAATTAACCGTCAGAGTAAAGTTGCAAAAAACGAGCAGCTAAGTCACTCGTCACTTCTAGTTGCCCATCGACAAGGCCCTAAGAGCTGCTCACCCTGGAAACCTTCTTGCCCTTCACTCTGGCGAGCAACCCAACTGCTTACGCCTATGTAAGCACTCTTATCTTCAGAGAGATAGATGTAATAATTATAAGTTCTTGATAAATTTTTATTTATTAAATATAAAAATAAATAGGGGTATTAAATAGTGGCGATTTGAACATTTTACACTTTAAATTATTAATTATTAATTGATGCATAAATTAACCTTGCCAAGGAGGACATGAACTTTAATTGCGACTAAGGAAAGAAATGAACCAAGCTACGGGATTAATAGAGTTGCGACAAGAGAAGATAAATAAGTTGCAACTCGAGAAGGTTAATAAGTTGCGGCTATGGAAATAAATGAAACAAGTGACAAGAAGCGATGAAGAAATAAAGATAAAGGACTAAATTAAGAGTCGGAGTAAAATTGCAAAAAACGAGCAGCTAAGTCGCTCGCCACTTCGAATTGCCCATCGACAAGGGTTGTTCGCCCCAAGAGATGCTCGCCCTTCACTCTGGCGAGCAACCCAACTGCTCGCACCTATGCAAGCACTCTTATTTTCATAGAGATAGAGGTAATAATTATAAGTTCTTGATAAATCTTTATTTATTAAATACGAAAAGAAATTGGGGTATTAAATAGTGGCAATTTGAATATTTTACTCTTTAAATTATTGATTATTGATGTAGCAAAATTAGATTAATGAATGGTGGCTGTGGGGTTCGAACCCACGCACTCTTATCTTCATAGAGATAGAGGTAATAATTATAAGTTCTTGAAAAATCTTTATTTATTAAATATTAAAATAAATAGGGGTATTAAATAGTGGTAATTTGAATATTTTACACTTTAAATTATTAATTATTGATGTAGCAAAATTAGATTAATGAGTAGTGGTTGTGGGGTTCGAACCCACGTACTCTTATCTTCATAGAGATAGAGGTAATAATTATAAATTCTTGAAAAACATTTATTTATTAAATATGAAAATAAATAGGGGTATTAAATAGTGGCAATTTAAATATTTTACACTTTAAATTATTAATTATTGATGTAGCAAAATTAGATTAATGAGTGGTGGCTGTGGGGTTCGAACCCACGCGCACTTATGTGCAGAAGATCTTAAGTCTTCCCCCTTAACCTCTCGGGCAAACCACCTATACATTAACACTTATATTACATTTAACAAGTGCAATTAGTATTATTTAAAAGTATCATGAGTTGTAACGTGCAAATGGTGAATAAAAGTTACTTTTTTCATATGATAAAACTCTTGAGGTTATTTCAGATAAAATTAAATATAATACCAATTCTCTAGCTAAGAAAAAAAAGTTGGGTTATGTAAGCACTCTTATCTTCATAAAGATAGAGGTAATAATTATAAGTTCTTGATAAATCTTTAATTATTAGATATGAAAATAAATAGGATTATTAAATAGGGACGATTTGAATATTTTACACTTTAAATAATTAATTATTGATGTAGCAAAATTAGATGAACGGGTGGTGGCTGTGGGGTTCGAACCCACGCGCAATCTTAAGTCTTCCCCTTTAACCTCTCGGGCAAACCACCTAAGCACAAATATCAATATAAGAACTATTCCATTTGAGTTCAAAGTAAATACTTCTTTTATCTCATTTTTGTTTTCTTATGTTACTATGCACCCCGTACAAACATCTCTAAACTTTACTTTATTTCACTATAAATTACATTCAAAAATATATTTAAATTGTTTCATTCACTTAAATCACTACAAAAAAATACATTTTAGCAATCGTATTAGCGATCATTTTTTATCGCTAACTAGATTCTGAGACCGATTAGCGGCCGTTCTCAAAATACGAGTCGCTAATATTAGTGATCGCTTTAGATGGCGGTCTCTGGTTAGTGATTGCCTATACGGTTCCCAAAATTCTGCGAAAACACCTTGATTCAATTGCTGATTTATCCAAATCTTGACCTGGGAGTGGCATTTTGCGATTGTTACGACAGTTGCTAAATTTAATATTTAAATTATTTATTTAAAATAGAAGATCGTCAATGGTGGTCACTGAATAATACTTAGTTACGTCTCTGGCGATCACTATATTTTATGTAAATAAAAAAACGGTCAATTGATTCGACTCGCACCAACACAGACTTTGGGCGGCGCTCGAACCACTTGGTCACCAACGCACTGGATTTTGTATAATGACTCATGTTATATATATGTCTTTATAGATATGCATTAATATAGTCCATTGTGCGCCAATGAGGAGTCGAACTACCGGTCTCCGGTTTACCCGAAGGAGGCATGTTTTACTCAGACACTTGATTATTTTGTTCACTTTTATGCATATAATTGTACATAAGTCCAAATTAAGTCTTTTTTTCTTCAAAATTCATTAAATTAATTCCTTTTGATTCTAATATGTTTGTACATATCACAAACTTTTTTTAAATTTTTTTTAATTTAATATTTTATACTACTAAATATTTTTAATTTATAACTTTCTAAAACACTTTTCATTCAATTTTGATGGACCACATCTGAGTCTCAAGTCTACGGAAATGACACAAAACATCGTTGTTTTACTCACATGCTGATCAAATGTTAAATTTTCTGGTGAAATTGGCTTACGCGTCCAACGAAAATCCATGTGGCATGCTGACTGTTTAAAAAGTCCAATAAATTAAATTAAGAATAATATTTTAATTTCTAAATATTAATTTTTTATTTATTGAATAACTTAATAAGCTTTACTTAAAACAAAAAGGGAAATTAAAACTAAAAAGCACACGCACTTGCCTGTGAAGAACAAGCCCACGAAGAACAAAAAAAAACCTAGAAGAAGAGTCTCAAATCGGAGCACAAAATTGAACTTCGACCGATTTGTGATTCTTCTCTAGGATTTTTTTTTGTTCTTCGCAGTTAAGATCGTGTGCTTTTAGGTTTTAATTTTTCTTTTTGTTTTAAGTAAATCTTATTATGTTATTTAATAAATTGAAAATTAATATTTAAAATTAGAATTTATTCTTAATATAATTTATTGGGTTTTTTATATAGTCAGCATGCCATGTGGGTTTTCGTTGGACGCGTGTGCCAATTCTGTCATAAAATTTAACACGTGACCGACACATAAGTAAAACAACATCGTTTTATGTCAATTTTTTATGACTTGAGACTAATCTAATTAAATTTAAATTGTTATGGAACTAAATTGAAAAAAAAAATATGAACTAAAAAATTGAAAAAGTTTTGAGACAATTTTAATATTGATCCTTGGAAAAGATGTGTGGGTGCATACAACCTGGGTAATTCATTCTAACACCGCCCACTTTAATTCCACTAATTTGACTCATCATCAACCCATTTACTACTTGATCCCAAAATTAGAACTTTTCTTCAAAAATTAAAAGAGGAGATTCAAGAGATATTCATTTACAATTGATGCCCAAAATGAAAAATAAATGACCCATCATCAACCCATTTACTACTTGATCCCAAAATTAGAATTTTTCTTCAAAAATTAAAAGAGGAGATTCAAGAGATATCCATTTACAATGGATGTCCAAAATAAAAAATAAATGTTGAGAATGGGATTCGAACCCATGCCCTTACGGACCAGAACCTTAATCTGGCGCCTTAGACCAACTCGGCCACCTCAACTTGTTGCTGGTTCATCTAAAGGTATTGAGAATAAATTTACAACATTGCTCCAACAAATTAATAAAAAAAGAGCAACCATTTTTCCGCTTATGATTAGAGGCCTTTTGACAGCCGGCCCTCACCGTATTTAGAAGGTGAGTTGGGTCATGCAAAAATTTATATATTTGGAGACAAACCTGAATAAGCTGATTCATTTAGATTGTGGACTGATAGGCTTTGGTTATGCATCCTCTTTCATCAGGATCTGAGGGTGTGTTTGCAAGAACTAAAAAATGTGTAAAATTACCTTTTTTTGGGATAATTTGGGTCTTACCAACTTCCCAAAAAAATGATTTTACACTTTTTTTTAATTGTTGCAAACACACTCTGAATCTGATAAAAAATTAATTTTGAACTAAATTTATTTTATCTCAATAAAGACACCCATTAAATTCCTACCATTTAATTCTCCATGACGCACAAAGAGAGAACCTTGGTGATGATGCTTTTGTCTTTTTTGTTGCTCAGCGTAGGCATGGAACACACTCCGTGCTTGGGAATTTTTTTTTGAATATTGTATTTTTTAAATTGAATTATCTATTTGTTGTTGATTTGGTCCGGGTTTGCAAAATAAGCAATGGCGCCATCGCTGATGGCGCCCGCACTGTAGAAAAGGGAGGGGCGCCACCGCTAATGGCGCCCTCACCCTGCTGACACACCCCACCCCGCTGACACCATCCCCACCCCCGCTGACACACCCACCCCTACCCCACTGACACCACCCTGCTGCCTCCCCCAACCCCCCAATTAATTCCCACCCACCACATTAAATCTGTCCATCACCATATATGCATACGAAAACCTTGCAGTATACATTCATCCTCTTTTCTTCCTTTTTTTTTCTTTTCACTCCTTACAAGCATTCTGCCAAAAACTCACTCTCTCCCTCGCTCATCCTCTCGACTACTCCTCATCAGGCTCACTCCTCCCCATTAAGGTATGTTATTCTTATGATAAAATTGAGAGATATATTATTATGAGAATTTTTTTTTTAATTGATTATTTTTATTTTTTGTATATATTTCAAATGTTAGTCATAAATATACAAGTCATAATTTAATAGTTAATTTAGTTGATAAATTAAAGTCATAATTTAATAGTAAATTTAGTTGATAAATTAAATAGTAATTGATAAAATTAGCATGTTATCTATACTATATGTTCTTAATTTTCATTTCATCCTTGTACGTACTAACCTACACTTTTTCTATGTTTTCAATTTCCATTTCATCCTTATACGTATAACACTACAAAAAGTTAAAAAATTATTAACGAAATTAAATTATATATAAAACGTTTCAACAAAACATTTTCATAGTAGAATTATCTCCGAATGGCAAAAAAAAAAATCTAATTATGTTGGCATCTGAATTTCTTAATATGTGAAATAATTATGCTGTAAATTTAGTTGTGAGTTTATAAATTATAATTGTGAATTTAGTAGTGAATATGTGAAATAATTAGGTTGTGAATTTAATAGTGAATATGTGAATTAATTAGGTTGTGAATTATTTAGATTGTGAATTTAGCAGTGAACATGTGAATTAATTATGTTGTTAATTTAGTTGTGAATTTATGAACAATTTAGTTGTATAAAGAATTGTATGTATGTATTTTTTGTGTAGTCTATATAAAATAAAGTTGTATGTATTTTTTGTGAATTTATGAACCACAATTGATAAGATATTTTATTTTTTATTTAGTATCAGGATGACATCGTATAAAGAATTATATGGACCAAATGATTCGTCTGTGTTGTCGTCCCAAGAAACACATCGTTCTGAAGCAATTTTTATGAAAACTATTAGTGAGGATGATAAACTAAGAGCAACTCACGCGGCATCACACATTTTTTGGAGTTTTAGGGTAGATGTGCAAGATATGGTCAATCTACATCCTCGAATTCTTGATGCTCTACAAATCATGGGGTTTTATGGTGTTGCTCGATGTGGACCTATGGTAATTGATCAACATCTTATTACTGCATTGGTAGAGAGATGGCGCCCTGAGACACACACTTTTCATTTTCCTGTTGGAGAGACTACTCTATCATTACAGGATGTTGCGATTATCTGGGGGTTATCTGTAGAGGGTGAACCCGTTATTTGTGATGATCCTAATTTGACAAAAGCCCAGTGGATGCATTATTGTTATGAGTTGCTAGGTTTCATACCCGACGAAACTAATATGAAGGGTAAGTCACGACTCAAGCTCTCTGCATTGAGTAATCATCTGAAGAACATTGTGATTACAGAAGACACTGATCAAATAGTTGTGGATCAGTATGCACGAGGGTGTGCACTTCTTATGTTGGGTGGATTTATGATGCCTGATTCCTCCCGTGCAGTGGTTTCACTGTTATATCTATATTTTCTCAGTGATATAGAAACTGCGGGATCGTACAGTTGGGCTAGTGCTGTGTTAGCCTATTTGTATCGTGGGCTTTGTCAGGCTACAAATTTTGAGCGACAAGTTATTTCTGGACCATTGTCCCTTTTACAGGTATGTATTTATGTTTTTTGTTTAAGATTGTGTTTTAAATTGTTTATTACATAACTATATGTCTCATTCAATTATTATTGTAGATATGGGCATGGTCAAGAATATTGACAATACAACCACTGAATATTCGTAATACCCGCATACAAGGGTCATTATTCGGTGCTGATGGTCGCGACTTAGGTCTTCCACCATATGGTATCAGGTAAAGAATAAGTTTTGGATATAGTCATTATTTTTTAATTATTATTATTAATATTATATATATATATATATAAGTGTGTGACGTATTTTCATTCAGGTGGTTGCAATATCATAATCATACTCATAGTACGAGAAACTCCGTACGTGTATATAGAGACATATTTGATCGCATGACAGATTATGAAGTAAGTAACATTTCATATTATTTTAATCCATGAAGTAAGTATGTACAAAATCTAATTAATTTGTTTTATGTACAGTTTGATTGGCAGCCATATGATATGAATCTTCCAGAAATTGAAAGCCTTGGTCCTAGATGCATTACTGCAAATTGGATGTCAGAGTGTCCACTTATCAATATGTGCATAGTGGAGTGTCATCATCCAAGTAGGGTGTTGAGACAGTTTGGACGGAGACAAAACATTCCTCCCTTTTTGGATAATGCTCATGATGAGTTGCACAATGTCAGTTTTCAGGGACGAGAAGTGTGTAAATGGACACAATACCATCATAGTTGGATCCAATATTGGGAAAACAAAGTTCCATTGGAAGCTGCTGCTGCACATGGTTCTGCACTATTGAGCAGGGATTACATGCAATGGTACCGGAATATCACCCGACGTCTAATATCTCCCTCTCATTATGCGATGACTACAGGCTACCAACCAGCAAACACATCGGGATGTGATGCTATGGTATGTTTTTGTGTTAATTAATAATGTATTCTCATATCAACTAATCTTTTTTTTTTCAGTTTCATTTGATGCAGCGCTTGTCTATTTCAACTGAACAAGCGAGTATTGAAAATCCTGAATCAGTGGAAGAATTTCATCGTACCAGTAGACAAGTCATATCACATATGCATAACTTGCTTACGAGACCTCCATACCTAGAAGATCCCCCTACGACAAATGAAACTGGTGTTGGGCCTTCTATACCTAGTGTTGCTTACGAGACCTCCATACCTAGTGTTGCTCCATTGACCACATGAACATTCTTGTGATGATAATATCACTATATATGTATGAGAGCATCTGGATCCATCATGGAATGTTGTTACACTGGCAGTCTGAAGAGAATAATTATACCTGTCCACATTGTGTCGCAAATTAAGTCCCAATCGCTGCTCTTTGTCAAATCTTTTCAATACCTCATCTGGCCACCACTGATTTGTTTGTTGTAGCCTTAATGCAGCCTCTTCCCTTTGAAGAAAAGCATTTTTTGATCGAGTAAATGTTATTCGGACAATTGCTGTGATTGGAAGACGCCGTGCACCAAGCAATACACCATTGAAACATTCAGACATGTTGGTGGTCATGACACCGAATCGACGACCTTGGTCATAACAGAGTGTCCACTTACACTGATCAATTGCAGATAAATATTCAAAGCCTCGTGATTCAACTCTCTAATTTGCTCCATTATTCGTTCAAATTGTAAGACCGTCGATGATTTACCCGCCATGTAGCACAAATCCTTCAACTGGACATTCTTAAAACGATTATTGAAATTTGAGGCAATATGTCTTAAGCAAAAATGATGTACACCCTTTGGTTCATGAAAATCTGGGATATACTCAACGGCTTTCACTAAACCGTTATGTCGGTCAGAAATGAGACAAATGCCCTCAATGCCCCGAACAACATGTGTTGCCAACATACGCAGAAACCAGCGCCATGAGCTGAAACTTTCTTCATCGACAATAGCATAAGCTAAAGGAAGGACATTCTGATTGGCATCAACAGTAACTGCAATCAATAACTTATGCTTATATTTAGTGTAGAGGTGTGTGCCATCCACAGATATAATCCTACGACAATGTTGAAATGCATCAATGCATGGTTTAAATGCCCAGAACACATAGTTCAGTGTATACACACCTCTATATGGTTCACGTTCCATATGACACCACTCGACAACTGTTCCAGGGTTGTATTTCTGCAATGCTCTCATGAACTTGGGCAAATACTGACATGAGCTCTCCCAGGTTCCATACACATTTTCCACCGCACGTTTAATCGCGTTCCATGCCAAATGGTAGGAAATATCATAATTATATCGATCCTTCACCATTACCATTGCACATTCAGCTTTGTATGCAGGATTTACCTTCACCATACTCTCTAGCATGCCTGCAATCAAATTCTTACCTAAATTGTTATGGCGAAGGTTAGTGCCCCTTATAAGACAAGTGTGATGAGGTCCCAATCGAGTGATTTTCCAACTTGCAGTCTTTTTAGAACAATTCGCTCGTAAGTACCAATTGCACTATTGAGAGGAAGAGTTATCTCCAGTTCCTCTTGCATTGTGTTTGCATACAACCTTCCAAATGGTTGGGGTACTCTCTTTGACTGCAAACTCACGCACGGAATGTCGAATAGAATAATTCGTCACTGCAGTTTGCAATTGTTTTTTATCCTTGAAGATCATTCCCACTTTCAAAACTCCTACATCGTCATCATATGTGAAATCACCATCTGGTATGCCAATTGAATCAATAAGCACATCCTCGTATGATAAATCAAAATAAGAAGCTCTCGACAAACTAGGATGGGGTGCAAATTGTTGTGGCATATTTGCAATAGAGTGGATTGGATGTGGTGCAAATTGTTGTGGCATATCCTCATCTGAACACTCTTCATTTGCACATTCATCATCATTTTGATGTTTTTCTGGCTCAGAATCACACAAATCATTAGGGCCAAGACTATCACTGGGATAATTGGTAAAATTAGAATTTCAGATTCACCAACAATGTAAGATGCATACTGATTATATGCATTTTCCATTGGATCAGGAGATGTTCGTGACGATAATATCATTTCTGCCTCAACAAATAGTTCAATTGATCCAAACCCAGCATTCGGATCAAAAAAGAACTGTATGTCACGATCACATGTAATAGGGAAAATCTCGGATATGTTGTTACCGATATATTTTGCAGACACCTTTAACGAATACTGATTCAAGTCGAAGCCAGTTATCTCAGATAATATACGTAGTAGATCGTGATATTTAGTCCGACGATCAACTCGTTGTAATCCAACAACTACTTCATCACACCTTACAACTATTCCAATATCATTCGACATACCTACAAAATATTTTAAAATTATATTTTTACAGTACTTTTTAATTTGAATATGAACATACAATATTGTAGTTTAGCAAACTGTAATTTCATTTTCATATATTACTTTAAATTAGCAACCTCTACAAATTTGCCACCCCATCTGATATACATTGCAATTATTTCAAACCATGCTCACATTCATAGGAAGAAAAATAATTGATCTGCTCAGCTAAATAAAAATCAAAATCAAACACGCATGATACAATATTTCAATTATTAAAAATCAAACACCCATGATACTAAACCATATAATTTCATTTCTTATAAAACTTGAATCTGAACACATTTAATAAATTTAGTAAATGCATACTTACAATAATAAGGAAAATAAGATGTACCTTAAGATGTGTAATCCTTCAAAATATGATCCTTGTATGTCTTGAAACTATCGTAAACGGCAATCCATCCAATAAAATAACTATCTAACAACATTAATAACAAAATAAAATTAATGAAATATATAAATACATAATCACATATTTTGAATCTAAAAATACTGAAATTTGCAAAAATATAAACTTACTTAAACCAAGCTCAGCACTCTTCATTTACATATTAATCTCATCTCATTTACTTGAACCAGGCTCAACACTCTTCTTTATAAAGACAGATGAATAAATAAGTTCCGGTTCACGGGAGGAAAAGTGTGTGGCTTTGTACGCATGTGCATGTAATTATGTTTGCGAATATATTCCCGAATATATTCCCGAAATAATTGGTCAAAGGGCGCCACTAGAGATGGCGCCCCTTGGTGTACGAAATTAAGTGGGGTGGTAGGGGTTGAGGGGTGAGGTGGGCTAATTGGGGGGTTGAGGGGGGTGGGTTAAATAGGGTGCCTAATGGGCGCCATTAGCATTGGCGCCCAAGGCATGGGTTTCTACAGCATGTTGGGGACAATGGCAGGGGGGTGGCAGGTGCAAGTTGCTACAGTGTGGGCGCCATCGACGATGGCGCCCATGCTTATTTTGCAAACACTTTCCACACAAACAATACAACAGTAATTCAATTTAAAAAATACAATATTCGAAAAAAAAAACCCGTGCTTGTTTGCTGACTCATAATAAAAAGTAAAAGTATTTATTTAAAAAAACACTTAAAATATATTTTTAACAATTATTTTAAGTGTTTATTATTATTTTTGGTCAAACAATAATTTTTAATTTTTAATTTTTAATTTTTACTTAAGCACTTCTACACATTCCCTAATAAAATAATTTTTACTTAAGCACTTCTACACATTCTCTAATACTCAATACCTTTTTAGAAGCACTTCTTTTGCAAACACATTTTTCTTAATCATTTTTTAAAATCACTTAAATTTAAAACATTCCTTATTTTTCATTTTGCTACTAAAATGATTTAATATCACTTTTTCAATTCTATTAGAGATTGCAAACATGCACTCAATTCTTTGCCGGATGTGCCATGTTAATAATAACATAGAGAACTCACTACAACAAAATAAAAAAATTATTTATAAAATTAAATTTATCTATAATTTTTTTTTATTGTGGAATTGTCTATGAATTTGACATCTTCATTTCTTAACTTACTGATAATTTACCAACATAATAAATTACATAAAAATTAAAAAAAATTAGATAATTAATTATCAAGCAATGTGACAAATTATTCATAGATAAATAATAAAGATGTCTCTATAACTAGAAAATTCTACAGGCAATTTTATAGGTAATCACTACTACAAAGATTTTTGTTGAAAATTTTATAGCTATATAGACAAATTCCATTGATAAGGCTTTATTTTCTTATATTAGCTTTCTTTCTTTTATGCTTTTGAATATATGACCTCAAATTCCTAAGCTTAATTTTATTATTTATTTTTTAGGATGTATTTACTTTATTTTTAACTTTCCATTATTATTTAATATATATATATATATATATATATAAACTAATCACAAATTATTTATCTTGATTTTATAGCAGTAATACTTACTTAATTATATATATAAACTAATCACAAATTATTTATGTTGATTTTATAGCAGTCTTACTTACTTAATTATATATATAGAGTATATATACTCTCTGTCCACAAAAAATACACACATTTTTTTGCACGTGGTTTAATGTAATATGTCGAGAATATTTTGGAATATTATGAGGTCCACAAAGTGTATATTTTTGGAAAGTTCATAAACAAAGGGAGTATATATATTATTTATTGTTAGGATCACAATATATAATGTAATATTCAATGCATTTTCACGAATAATATTTATTAAAAATAATTTTTATTAATTTGACGATTCAATTTATACATTCGCTTTTTAGACAATGAGATCACTAACACATGTTTATTTTTAATCAGCTAGACAAATTTTTTTATTAATCACAACAATCAACAATCAAGGTATAAGTTATACCCAAATTACATTGAATTACTCCTTATACCAATATGCATATTCTAACTGATACAATTCCAATATGTTCCAAAATATCTAGACCACTCCTTAAAATTAACATTATTAAAAGTTGGTTCCCTTGCTCTCAACCAACTTCAAGTCCTACTCTTTAACTTCATAAGTAGTTCCCCCTATTTTAACCTGAGACTTTATTGAAGATAATCTCATTTCGTTTCTTCTATATGAGCCACACCAAGCATCCTCAAACCCATGATAATATCAATTTGACATTCCTCCGCTTCAGAAGATTACTAAATTGTCGGAGATTGATTATGAGATTTGACGATAATACTGTCATCACCCCTAACCAATCACCCACTAACACATGTTGAATGTTGTAAAGAAATAATATCAAGTAAATGAATTCAAAATAGTATAATTTTTATTTTTAACCTTATCAAATAAATTCTATATATACATGCTAATATAATTTTCAAAATTTATTGTTTTATCTATTTAATTGGGTCCTTAACGCTAGTAATAGGTACAATTGCGGATGATAATTGCAAGGCTGCAGATCCCGACACGGCTGGCGGTGCGTCCCCTCCTTCTTTGAGCATAGGCAGCGTGGCTTTCACGCTCTTGTGTTTTCCCCACAAAAATGAATATAGTCCCACCACGATTAAACTCATGCCTATCAAGCTACATTAACAACAATTTAAATTATTATTAATTATAAATATGTCCTTCCATCTTTTTCTTAAACTATAACACACAAATTTTTTCCATATATTAACATGATAGTAATTCCTACGTACATTTTGTTTAGAAAACAAACTACTACCTTCATCCCCAAAAAAATTACGGTATTTTTTGGGGCACGACTTTAAAAAAATATATAATGAGTAGAATGTGTGATGGAGATTGTGAACTAGACATTTAAAGGGTGGAAATTAAAAAGAATATTTTTATTTTGGGGTTATGTAAATTTTTATGGGACAAACTAAAAAGAAAAGTATGCAAAATTTTATGGGACATATGTAGTATTATTATATTGACACATTATATATATACATACGTATTGTCGATCCTAGTACTCTTATCAATGTTTAATTTCTCTAATTTAATATGATAGGATTATCAGGTGCACCGTATAAATTAATTATATTTGTAAATAATATCAATTGTTCCAACGTAAATGTTGTTTGCACAAAATATGTAGTTATATTTTTCCAACTATGTAAATATAAATTTCCATCGTATGTTTAATGAAAAAAAATTGTTTTAAATTCTTTAATAATAATTAAAGTAGAATTTTATTTTTCCTCTTTACTTTTATGAGTCTTTATTTTCATGATTATTATATCATTAGCATTATGCTCTAATTTCAGAAAAAAAAAGCATTAGTGACATTAGTGTTGATTGAGAATGATGATTATAAGATGAGATAATTATTTTAAAAAAAAATAATATTATATTTATTTTACATTTTCACTAACTATTATAACTAATACTCCCTCCGTCCCGGAACTACTTTCATAGTAGTTTCGGGTACGCGAATCAAGGAGAAGTAAATATATGATTGTAAAGTTAAATAATAAAATAAGAAAAAAAATATTTTGTTGACTTTTGTGAGAAAAATATCTTTTTTAGGTGTGTGAAAGAAAAGTTGGGACGTCTAAATAAGAAAAATGTGAAAGTAGTTTGGGGAGGGAGAGAGTATACATGCCAAAGCCCCCAATATACTATGTAAAAATGTTCGGTGCACCAATAATCAATGTACATGAGACTTATATTTCTTAATTCTTTCGAATAAATTTAGAAAGTCTTTAGAACCAAAAGTAGGGTTTCGTACCTTCCGATAGAGATTTCTTCACCGAGAAAAAGGAATTCAATTATAGCAATGGAAATGAGAGCTAAAGGATTGAACATAGAAGGATATGTTGGCCCCTTCTCTGTAATCGCCATTGAAATTAAAGAAAATGTTGCAGCTGTGGCCAATACTCCCTGTAAATAGAATTTAAAAAAAAAAAGATTAATGTTTGTAGATGATACAAATAAGAGCTCATTTGGTTCGTAAGATAAAAATATCTATCCACAAAAAATATGCATGTTTTTGGCGGATAGATATTTTTATCTTACGAACCAAATGAGCCCTAAGAGTTTGAATCACAATTCGTCCCATAACTATTTGACAAAATAGATTTAGTCCCAAAATTAACTTTTTATTAGATTTAGTCTCAAATTTTTTAATAAGGTCCAATTTTAATCCCAAAATTAATTTTTATTAGATTTAGTCCTAAATTTTCTTGTAAGGTCCAATTTTAGTCCCAAAATTAACTTTTTATTAGATTTAGTCCCAAATTTTTTGATAAGGTCCAATTTTAGTATCAAATAGAAGGTGAAAAATGAATATAAAATATCATAATATATGTAAAAATAATTCGATTAGCAAAAAATTAATGGAATAATATAAATACACTTTTTATAAAACTAATATAAAAATTAATAAAATAATATAAATACAAACTCGTAAAATCTAAAATACAAAATAATATAAATACATAAAAACTAACGAAATTAATGAAAATTAATAAAAACTAATATAAAAATAATATAAAAATTAATGAAATTAATGAAATAATATAAATAAAAAAAATTAATGAAATAATATAAATAATATAAAATTTTCGTAAAATCTAATATTATTTCACTTTTTACCTTTAATTTGGGACCAAATTTGGACCTTATAAAAAAATTTGGGACTAAATCTAATAAAAAGTTAATTTTGGGACTAAAATTGGACCTTATTTGAAAATTTGGGACTAAATCTGATAAAAAGTTAATTTTGGGACTAAATCTATTTTGTTAAATAGTTATGGGATGAATTTTGATTCAAACTCATACAAATAATATACTCTCTCCGTCCCGTAAGAATTTGCACCCTACGGAACGGCATATATTTTTTTAAGAAAAATATGTTTTATATATAAAGTAGTGGCACATGGATAAATATGTATATATGTTTGTGAGTGTGCACGTAAATCAATGTTTCCTTTTTTGATAGTGTGCAAATTTGTGTGGGACGTCCAAATAAGGGAAATGTATAAATTCCTGGGACAGAGGGAGTATATATTATTAAAATAATTAAGATTAATTCTTGTGTAAGATCATCTCATGATATGATATGATATCTGCACTTACTAATAAAAAATTATTACATTTAAAAAGTGAAACTCCCTCTGTCAACCCTAAACATTTTGCACATTTTCCTTTTTGTCTCGTCTCACAACACTTTGCGCACCCTATAGATGGAAATAACTATTTTAATTTTATCCTCACAATATTCACATATTTACACAAAATGTTATTACTTTTACACTCAATCCAACTAATTTCATTACTTTAATAATATAATTTTACACTTCATCATCAGTGCTCTAATTTTTACATATTTTCTTAAAAATTGTGTGGAGGTGTGAATTTTTCAAGGACGAAGAGAATAATATTTTTGTTGAAAGTGGCTATCATTTTTTTATTAATACTTTATTATTTTTTAAAAGTAATAATTTTTTTCACATCTCATGTCAAAATTTGACACGTGCACTCAATAATATCACATTTAAAAATGATAAAATTTTAATAAAAAAAACGATTATCATTTTTTATTAATGCTTTATCACTATTTAAAATAAATAGATTTAGAAAAATAAAAATAGAATATATATATCTTTATATACGTACCGAGTATAGAATAGTAACAAGCTGAAGATTCCAACCCAAACGCCAAGATGATGGTTTTCTATCAATGCACAATCCGATCATAGCAGCTTGAATTGATGCAATTAAGCATGTCATTAGAGTTGCCCAATATTTATAAGGAAATACTTTGAATAATTCCACCTGCAGTTTCATATATAATAATAAGTTAGAAACACTTAATTCACTAAAAATACATACAAAGTATTTTATATATGTCTTAAAAGCATATATATCATGCTCCATGAGAAATTCCATATCAAAATTTAATATATATATACTTATTTATTTTTTAAAATTGTCCATCACACGTAAAATAGATCTAGTTAATTAATTA
Organism: Prunella vulgaris; assembly: GCA_026898435.1. Taxonomy (NCBI): domain Eukaryota; kingdom Viridiplantae; phylum Streptophyta; class Magnoliopsida; order Lamiales; family Lamiaceae; genus Prunella; species Prunella vulgaris. The sequence goes on from JAPKLY010000181.1 coordinate 473,682, forward strand.
ATATTGTGAAGACCTTCAATATAGATTCAAGAACATTAATATATATATGTTCAACCTATGAAATTAACTTGGTACTAATACGAATATTCTATAATAAACAATATAAAGTTCATTCAGTAAATTTATGAACTCCGAATGCTTTCAATTACAAAAAATAATTAAACCATTTCATATATTGTAATTCGTTAAGCAAATTAATTATATAAACATATATAATTTATGAAATTAATAGAAATTAATATTAATTAACCTGTAGAATGAACCAGACGCCATAAGAGAGGCAGCTTGCAACCAAAAACAATGTGCCTCGAGTCTTCAATTTGTCGATGATTTTAGGTAGATGATGATGATGATGATGATGATGACGTCCGTCGAGACTGAAAGATTTACCCTTGTACAAAGTCATAGTCAATGCTCCTGCAAAGCATAGCACTGCTCCTACGCTTTTAATCTTCCCCGACCTTGTATTCAACCCCAATCTTTCAATTCTTCATTAACAAATATATATATATATCAACAATCATAATTTAATTACTTAATTTGTAACTAATTAAATTAAATTAATATGCATGGATGCATATATAATTAATTAATTAATTAATTAATATAGAGAATCCATAAATATATATATATATGGAACTGCTGTAGAAACAAGTTTAATTAGCTATTTGGGCAAGTCCTACGTTGCTTAAAGAATAGCTAGGGTGGAGCCAACAGGAGTTTTGGCATGGCGGTCTACCTACATCTTTCTTTTCTTTCTTTTTACATTTATCATATATATATTACTTGTTAATAATTACAAATTAATGATATTTTGTGTTTATAGCTAGATGATGCATTTATTTAGTAGGAAGTTATTACTATAAATTATTATGCATGCATGGTTAATGAATGATCATGAATTTCGAATTATAGGGAGTTATTTTTGTGATAACAAATTATAATTTTTATTTGTGATACGGATTTTATTTTTATATTTATACAGGTCACCAAAATAAATTTAATTTGTTTGATAATTTAATGTATTAAACCTTTTTAATTGTAGTAGTCTTTAAATTTATTCAAAAAATGGACCCATGGGTTATGGTGGGGGTTTTGCAAACATATATCCACATTTTCGGTGCGTCCACCATGCCAAAAGGCAAAGTCATATTGGGGAAATTTCTAGAGAATTAATATTTATTTATATAAAACTTAATTTAATTATTTCTTTGTATAAATTTAAATTCAAATAATTTTATTATTTTTAAAATTCTATTTTATTGATTTAGTTAGTTATATGACTTGAATCCAATTTTTTCTTTAGCTCATGTAATTTTTTATTAAGATCCTATAAATTTTAATTAGTAAGTTTTGTATACAATTTATAATTAATTAAATAATTATGAGACATTCTTATATAATACAATTTTCATATATTAATTAAAAAACTAGTAAAAGAAATAAAAAATATAAATAAATTAGTGGGTCAAAAATTATATTTCTTTTAAGTTCTTATTTTAATTTAACTATACAATTTCCCATTAAAAAAATTATTCTAATATTTAATATGTACATAAGTAATAATTAAAAATATTAGAAGATTAGATATGTATGTACCTTAGGATAGAAGATAAGACAAAAGTGACAACCGGAATAAGGTTAAGGAAGTTGGTAGCATATGTAGCTGTAGTATCTTTTAGACCATAATAGAATAGTCCCATTGCCATTGATATCCTGCACTTCATTTATATTTCTCATTAACATTTCATCAAATTAACCTCAATTACCCCTCCCCATCCAAACAAAAAAAAAAAAAAAGAAGTCAATATGTGTGTGTTAATTTTTTTATTTATATATATGTGCTTCTGTACTTTGAGATTGTTTCATTGAATTTGTTAAGATGAAAATTATTAACGACAAATTTATTTTTAAAAGAAATACTTTTTGTAAAATTATATTTTTTAAATGACAAACAATATTAATCTCATAAAATATACTTCATCCGTTCACTAAATTTGCACACTATTGTGTTGTTCGAATAGTAAGAAAAAGTTATAAAATAAATAAATTGTAAATGTATTATGGGCTCCACTTATAAATAAAATAATTAGTCGAGAAAATAATAATAAAAATAATAATTTTTAAAAATGCATATTTTTTTAAATATACAAAAAAAATAGCGTATAAATTTAATGTAGGAATATTTTTATTTTTTATTTGGAATGGTGATAATTTTTCATTCAGGGGAGGCGGTAAGAGGTGGACGGGGCCCATCTTCATCTCCATTTAAAAAAAAAAAAAAAACATCCGTCACCATCGTCAGAAAGTTAGTCAACAAATTGTTTACTCTTTCAATCCTATGTTATTCTACATCCCCATTTTTTTCTTATATTTTTTTATTTACATTATGAAAATCAATTATAAATATGTGTAAAAAAATTGTTAGGCAATGCTTAGGCCAAATAATTATTACTTCTCAGTTTTTTTGTCCATGTTTCTTACTATATATTTTGGCCCATGTTTAGATTCTTTCACCATGAGAAATTTGCGAAATAATTTACAAAATTAACGTTAATTATTAATTTTATATAAAAAAAGATATATTTCTTTACAAAAAAAATTATATTTTTTTCAAATATTGTGAACCAATTTAAAAATATAGTATTTTTTTTAACCAATATGTAAAAACTCACCCCAAGACACTACCACCAAACCTAGTTTCAAGAGGTTTGCCTGCAACAATTTTTACAACTAGTCTAGCTTTACTAAAAAATTAATCCCATATATTTTTGTTTTAAGTTATACAAAGGATTTTATTTGCTTGTGATTAAAAAAAAGATGGAGTACTGGTCATCTAATAATATATAACTTTTTTGAAGATGGATTTTCATTTTATAAAGCTTATAAAAATATAAAATAATAATAAATTACAAAAAAAAAATCCGTTATTATATGAGAAGACGTGAAATTTAAACAAGTTGATTTGATATTAAAAAAGATTAATAAAAACTGGATGTATTTTTAATGAATTTAGCAGTTAGTGCCAATGTTTTTATAAAAAAAAAAAAGGCATTTTTAATGAATTTAGCAGTTAGCACTACATATTATAGAAAACAATTTAAAAATAAAATCTCAAAATGGCAATTTTAGCTGTCACCCCAGCTTATTAAATCAAGTCATGTTCAAAAATTGGGTTGGATTTGCCCATTTTCTAAATGAGTTAGAAAAGGCCCAGGTTATTCGCACTAGTCTTTTTGGTAAATACACTAGTCAGATTAATACATTTTTTTTTGGAAAATACACTATTCTTTGTTGGGCTATTTTTTTCTAAATTTTTTTCTTTTTCATCATTTTTTTCGAACGTACTGTAAAATGAAAATTTGTTTGAAAATTTGTAAAAATTTTGAAAGAAAAATGTCGAACATATTATAGATAGTGTATTTCCCAAAATGGTAGTGTGAATAACACGGGCCTAGAGAAAATTCAACCTAACTCGCAGGTCAATGGATCAATTAACCTAAAAAAAAGGCCCAGTTTATTCGCACTATTTTTTTTAAATGCACTATGCGAATGAATATATTATCTTTTATTGGTTAATATTTTTTGAAATTTTTTATTTTTGGAGATTTTTTTGAATATAGTGTAAAAATAAAAAAATACGAATTTTTTGCCGAAAATTTATAAGAAAAGTATATCACAGAAAAGCCAGTGTCAATAACATGGGCCTTAAAAATTTGTTGGGTAACAAAACTGATTAATATATTGGCCAGTGATTATAAATATCAATTTATGAAAAAGAGTTAAAAAAAATAAAAATTCTATACTTTTAATATAATTTATCAAATAGAATTAAATGAAATTATGTACGCTTACCATACAACAAGTTTTAATGAAATCAAACCATAAGGGCTTTTTTAAATGGAAAAGGAAAACAATTCATAAATTCAAATAAAATTAACGCTATAAGTTAGGGGTGTTCGGTTGGAAATTTTTGGAGGTGAGTAATGGTAATCAAAGTCATAGTGATAGTGTGTGTGTTTGGAATAACTCTACTATGACTTTGATTCCTAAAAATTAAGGAATCAATACTTCAACTATACGAAGAACTATAACTTTTATTTTATACACTTTCTATTTCTTACAATTATAACAAACGGCCCTTAATATCTCACACTACTCAATTTCATCGCGCTAAATGCTATTCAAACCAAATTGTATAATATTAAAACATTTCAAATAATCAGGTCCCTCAGGATCCGTCAAACCAAACTGACTCGAGCCCATCAAACTTGGCGAGTTTGATTGATAGATCGGGCCAAATCAACTTTCTTTTCTTTTTGAGCCTGTATTTTTTTTTTAAAAATTATAAAAAATTCCTAAAATATATACTACTTCTATCCCACAAAAATTTACATACCTTTTTTTAGTTTGTTCCACAAAAGTACCACAAATTTTTGGGGGACGAAGGTAATACTAATTATAAATTAGTTTTATATAAAAAAAAAATTTTACACCAAAAAAATTATATTTATACAAATATTATAAATTAATTTGAAAATATAATATTTTTTTGAAGGCAGATGCTCCTATCTCTTTCTTCCATTCATACAATTAACTTGGGTTGACTACATGTTTTCATCCAAATTCAGGTGCGCATTAATCGTACGTAACTTTAGTGACATCATCATTGGTGGGTGCATAAATAATATAATATTTTATTCCCCGAGTAAATGACGCATGATCTGATCTCCACTCCATGCACAAAGTTACTCTGAGAAATAAAAAATAAAAACACAGAGAATGCTAATTAATACTCCCTCCGTCCCGTCGGAATTTGCACCCTACGGGACGGCATATTTAAAAAAAAAAAAATTTATATATAAAATAGTGGTATATGGGTAAATATGTGTAAAAGTTTGTGAATGTGCACGTAAATCAATGCTACCTTTTTTAGTAGTGTGCAAATTTGTGTGGGACATCCAAATAAGAAAAGTGTGCAAATTCCTGCCGGACAGAGGGAGTAACACTTACCCAGTCAACGCCACCATGAAAAGCCTGAAGAAAACTGCAAACGACACCTTCCTCTGAGTTCCTCTGCACGTTCAAATTAATGTGCCAAATTACAACACCAAAAAACTCCACCTTAACGAACATAGTAGTCAATTTTTCAATAATGATACTTCTCTACTTTCAAAATTTTGAACACAGACTATAATAATGGTCAATTTTTTAATAATGATACTTCTTTATTTTCACTATAAACTTCTCACAAATTTTGAAAGACAATAATAATAGTCAATTTTTCAATGATGATGCTTCTTTATTTTCAGTATGAACTTCTAACAAAATTTGAATACACGATTTAAGACAAATATTAAAATAATAATTAGTACGAAACTATCAAAATATATTATAAGAAAAGAAAAAAAAAACAAGCTATTAATATAAAAAGTAAATACCTCCGTTCATTAAATTTATACACTATTTTTTTCATCAATCCACAAATAATACGCATTTTATTTTTATAAAATTCATTATTTTTATAATCACTCTCACAACTAAGTAGATCCAACAATATACACTATTTTAATTTTACTTTATTTAAAATTTATGCTGGACTATTTTGGTATACAAATTTAATGGAAGAGATGAGTATTAAAAATTAGATTATCAAAACTAATTAAAATGAAAAATTTATAGTAAAACATACTAAAATAATTAATTTTATAGCGAAACAGGAGTAATATTTTGTATTATCAACCAATAATTTCTTTTAGTTTTAAACACAATACACTACATTTCTTTTAAATTATTGCAAAAAGTAATGAAACAATTTTTTTAGGAAGAAGAAAGGAACCTTTCGATATAGAGAGCGAAAGGGGCGACGCTGAATGCAGCAACGGCGTTGCGATAAGCCATGAGAGCGAAAATGAAGGTGCCCTGGCTGAGTATAACCCTAGAAAGTATTTGCAGGCCTACTCCAATAAGTTGTACCATTAGCATGCCTAGTGGTACTCTTGCATCCCATATCCATTTCTTCACCTCCATAATCTAATGTTTGTTTTGGAAGATATATATTTTAGCTGCAGCTGACTCTAGATATATACTAATTAATATAAAATAGCTCAAAAGGTTGACCATGTAATAAGTACACACTCTTTGTTTGTGACTAACAACAAAGAAAACACTACAGATGCCCACGTCTATAACTAAGGAAAAAATGGCTGCTTTATAGGTCCAACACGTGTGATATGGTGTCTAAACTTGAGTGAGAGAGAAAATATAAAGGACATGCTTTCGCTATAACTTTGGGAAAATAAAATGAATAGAGATTTTTGCAGATGAATAATGATAATCAAAGATGTCACAGTAGTAAGTGTTTGAAATGATTCATTTTGATTTTAAAAAATTAATGAATCAATTATAGTTCAACTATATGAGAACTATGACTTTCATTCCATATCTTTTTTATTCATATATCATTTCTATTCCATACAATTATAACAAATGAGAATGTTGTTTGGCATGCACATTTGTACAGAATCACCACCGTTCCTCCTTTTGCTTGAAATTCAAGGCTTCATTTTTTTAATTAGGAAAACTAGTGCTGTAATCGACGATGCCGGTGCAATCGAGAGCACAACTCACGCCCGTGATTCCTGCTGAAGATGTTGATTGGTGCGTGGAAACATTCTACCTTGGGCCCCGCGTTGATAAACTTGGGCCGCCAGGTTTTCTCAAATGTATTGGGTTTTGTTCAGGTGGGTCTATGATGGGCCAAACTGGTGATGAGTTTAGTGAGCCCGCAACAGTACACAAGAATGGCTCTTTTGATTTAGAGGAATTAATTGGGTCTAATTTTAATAATTATCATTATTTTATTAATAATGATAATTATTTTAATTTTTCTCGGTTAATTTTGTTTAAGTATCGTCTCAAGAGTTTGGGCAATATTCGCACTACAAATATCTTTGAGATTCCTGCAAATTCGAGGATGAATTTTGTGAAGGAGATGTGAATGATACGAATGAGGCCCAGACCCAAGCCCAATAGAACTCGACGGGCCAAATTGAAGAAAACAGGACAAGCCCAAGCCCAGGCCCAATACAGTGGGCGAGTGAGATGGGTCGCGAATAAGGATTTAGGTCCATTTTTTTCTACCTACTACCAAACCAATTATAAACTAGTGAAATACATATGTTACAACATTAAAAGAATACATTAGATCAGTTGAATAGATTTCACAACTAAGGAATTATAATACTGCATATTATTCAATTTATTTCTCACCCAAAAAAAAAAAATTTCCGTCATCGTGAAAAAAAAAACATATGCAATTTCAAACTATGACCTAAATACAAAATTATCTTCATCTTGTTAACAGAAGTGATATCAGCTAATCCACAAATTGTTATATTTGACATCAAATTTAAATCAACTTTTATTTTTTAAAACATGTGTTCATCATGTTGCAAGAGTTAATAGAGTTAGTTTTATAATAAATTCATGAAGTTTTTAAGTAATAAATAAATAATTATCAATACTTACTGTGATCTATAGATATCACCTAATTTATATAAGTAAAAATGAACAAAAAACAAATTTAAAAAAGAAAACTACTTCATGAATGCAACATACATTAAACGAAATTCAAAACAAAATAATATTTGAGAAGCCCTAAAAATTTCTGAACACTTCCTGATATACAATATTTTTTTACTGTATTTCCATTAGCTAGGGCTATTATCATGACACAACATGATTTTTAAACCACAACGTGTTATAATTATGAGAATTACTCCTACATGAGAAAAAGATTGTCTTTTACTTTTGTTTATAGTCATTACATAAGAAATAATTAACGGAATTTGTCTCATCAAGAACTTAAATTAGAAATATTTGCTACCCTATAAATATTGCTTTAATGTAAATGCTAGTCTAAACATATATTTTACATTTAACGACGACATGATCAATGAATAGATAATTATTAGAATAAAATTACTTACATTTTCATCAATTAGAATTAACTCGTAGTAATTATTCTCCTTTGATTCTTTAGTACATGAAATTATATCTGCAAATAAAAATAAAGGAAATTAACTCAAACATGAAATAAATATATAAATAAATAACAAAATAAGAAAATTAAATTAACTTGAACTAAAATATCAAAATAGTATTGGCGTGAAGATTTGAACATAATTTATTTGAAATTCAACAGGCTTAAAATTGAGCCTAACCAAATGTTCAGTCAAGACAACCTTAAAAGAAATTACCACTAAAATATCTGTCATTGCAACTGAGACTAAAAAACACAAATAAAATTTTAATACATTGATATTTTAACTATGAGGAAAAAAAAACACAAAAACAGAACAAAAATATTAAATAGAATGATACGGAGTACACAATATAAATTAATACATTAACATAAAAAAAATTAGAGATATACCTTAATAGTGAATTTCAATAAACGAATCATAAATAGATAATATACGAATTAGAAAAATTAATAAAAAATAATCTCCAAAATCGTTTGCTGTAAAGAATTTTGAAGATGATTTCACAATTTTTTTTCAATGACAAAAACTCATATAGAAATTTTTACCGTAGAAATTACTAAAAGTAAACTTAATAAAAAAAATGGACGGAGATGCCCTTCTAGAATTTTTAATCCTCCGCACTTTCTCGCGCGACTAACCCTCCCAGGCCCCAGCATGCTTATTTATTTCATCTACTTCTTTAACTACATAACTTTTTGTCTTTTTTCTTTTTTAAATTAATATGTTAGCAAAAAAAATCAAATAATATTATATCATAAATTTAAAAGTTCACTTTCAAACTGTATTACTATATAGACACATGTGTGTTACTGAAAGACAAAATTTGTGTTACTATTATATTAAATGTTGTTATTTTCCATATAATAAAAGTAAAATATATGTTATTATAAGAAAAATATTATTTTTCCACAAATATTTATTTATTATTATAGAAATAATTTTTTTTTATATAATAACACATATAAAATTGTAAAAAAAATTGTTATTACATGAATCAACATACCTAAATTTCAAGATATAATGATTAAATTAAAAACATGTATTTGCCCATATAGTAACACATTTGCCTATATAGTAACACAAAATGAGGAGCAAATGTGTGTTACAATTAAGACAAATGTATGTTACTATCATATAAAATATTATTCTTTTTACATATATTTATTTATTTTTATAGAATAAATATTTTATATAGTATAAAGAGTAAAATATGTTTTACTATAAAAATAAATATTATTTTTTCACAAATATATTATTTATTTTTATAGAAATAATTAATTTTTCATATAACAACACATATAAAATAGTAAAAAGTGTATTACTAAATGATTCAATATACCTAGATTTTAATATGATGATGAATAATTAAGAAATACATATTTATTCTTATAAAAACTAATTTTTCTTAAAGCAACACACATTTGCCCCTATAGTAACACAAACAAGGGAGCAAATTGGTGTTACAATTAGAGCAAATGTGTGTTACTATCATATAAAATGTTATTCTTTTGACATATATTCATTTATTTTTATAGAATAAATATTTTTATATAGTATAAAAATTAAATGTGTGTTACTATAATTATAAATATTAGTTTTTCATAAATATATTATTTATTTTTATAGAAATAATTATTTTTTTCATATAATAACATAAGAAACACATATTTATTCTTATACATTGATTTTAAGGGGATGATGAATAAATAAGAAACACATATTTATTCTTATAAAAATCATTTTTCCTTAAAGTAACACACATTTTGCCATGTAGTAACACAAATTGGGGAGCAAATTTGTGTTACAATTATAGCAAATGTGTGTTACAATTAAAACAAATGTGTGTTACTATAAAATTGAATGTGTGTTACTATATTTACAAATATTTATTTGTCCTTAGAAAAATATATATTGTACTTATATAACATATATAAGGTATTAAAAATGTATTATTATATTAACAACATATTAGTAACATAAATTAATAAAAAGAATTAAAAAAGAAATTAAATAATACATTGTATTTTTGCAAAATTATATATTCTTTTTATAGTTATTTTAAAAGTAAAAAAGATTAATTTTTTAAGGTTAGTAACACAAATTTTACTTTTTAGTAACACTCTTTTGTGTATATAGTAATATAATCTGAGAAAGAATTTTTATATTTATAATATAATATTACTTGAATTTTATTAAATTAATACACCAATTTTAAATAAATAAAAATAAAAATAAACTAAAAAGAAAAAGAAAAAGAAAATTAAAATATTACCTTGAGTCATGATCAGTAAGAATTGAAATGCTAGACAATATTAGCATATGCAGCCAATATCCAATCACCGAAAATTCAGCCGATACTTTAGTTAACAACTTCGCCGACAATGGATGGTCTCCATTCATAAGGGTAGCGGCGTCTTTTTGAGTATTTTTAGTAAAATTTCTACGGTAGAAACTTTTTCGCAAGTGTTGCTCTTTTTCTATTATATAGATGATGCATATATATAGGGGCACTAAGAGAAATGAATTGAGTTAATATTAAAAAAGAATGGAATATAAAAACATGTTCATCAAAAACTCCTATAAATACTACAATAAAATATATAAAAATCTTAGAGAATAAAAAAAAATTCATAAATAAAGGAATTAAAATAATTAAATTTCCTTTAAATAACAAATTATATTCTTAATTGAAGTCGTATTGTTTAAAATAAATAGATGAAGATATGATAAATATATTCTTAACTTTGATAGTTATGGATAATTGAAGCTCAACAATAAGAAGTATGATATGTTTGACAAAAAATGCATGAGAGAGATGTTATTAATATAGAATAATTATCACTGAATTTGATTGATTTATTCATATTAATTAATTTGTTTTCTTAATTTTGGAAATGAGTATATTTGATAATTTGAAATTTAATTAAAGGATCAAATTAATGAGAAGCTTAGATTTTTTTTTTAATGTAAAATTTTAGAATTTTTAGATGTGAAGTTTAGATAACGTAAAGCAAAATAAAGAATTAGTCAAGCAAAAAAAAAAAAATCTAGTGAGTTGTAAGATTGTAGGGATTTAATTTGTTAAAAGATAATGGACATGTGTATGCACAAATAAAAAGAAAAAGAATATATATGGACTTTAATTTATATATACCATATCAGCCATAAATATTCTATATTAATATTTAATAATCTATCTCTCTCATGCATCTTTTGTCAAAAAGATTATGTTATAAAAATTATTTTATAATCAAGGGGTATATACAGTTATACACTCAAAAACTATAGTGTGTTCTTAATCATATTTAAGATAGAAATTATTATAGTCAAGGAATACATACCACAACTATAATATAAGCAATTATGATTGGTTTTAAGATAATTGATCAATTCATTCCATTATTCCTTGATAGTTTGTATAGTTGAACCTCAATAATGAAAAAATATGGCATGGTTGACAAAAATTACAATGACAGAATAATTATGATTGATTTTAATTTTAATTAATTAATTCATTAATTCTTTAATAATTTTGGATAATTAAAGCTCAATAATAAGAAGTATGGTATGGTTGACGAAAGATGCATGAGAGAAAAATTATCAATATAGAATAATTATTGCGGATTTTAATTGATCTATTCATATTAATTTATTAGTTTTTTTTAATATTTCTAAGTTTTATAATTACATGCTAGTATTTTTTTAATTTTATTAATTAGTCATCTGCTCAAAATATCGATATTTAGATTGTAACAAAATCTCTTATAATTTTACAATATTAATAACATAATCTCAATTTTTATATTTATTTACTTTTATGATATAAAATAAAATATTGTGTGAAATTAGTCATAATCTCTTAAGATTATGTTATCAATTCACAAATGGAATTAATAAATTTTTCCTTAAATATTATTATTTTGAGTTTATTAATTAAGTTATTTACTTTGAATTGTCAAATGGTACTTCATAAAACATATAATATTGACATTAATTAGGGTATCGATTAAGTGAGTAATTGATAATTCTTTGTTTTATTTTTTATGATTGTAGATAATTACGTAAGCTGACTTCACGGATACATAAATTGCTTGACTTTAAGTAATTCTCGGATAAATTGTTATAAATTCACGGATAATTAAATTGCTTGACTTTAATTATGTAATGTCAAATTAGATAATTATGTAAGAAGGAATAAATTACTCCAATAAAATTATTTTTTGAATTAAATTATTTTTAGGAGTATAATAATGTGAATACTCATTAACTTAAATATTATATCTAAGGTGTGACAATCTTATAAAATTATTCTTTGGTCACGTAAAAATATTTTGATAAAGAAGAATAGGTGAAATATTTTCTTGTTTAAAATAAATACTTTTAATTGAAAATGATAATCATTTCATCCATAAAATTTGTGCTTATTTGTTTTGTTTATCTATCCATAAAAATATGTGTATTTCTTTTATGGATAAATTCATTTTATTACCATCTTTCAACTATAATTTAATTACACATATGCCATTGATTTTATATTCACATCAATTATTTTATTTATATTAATTAATTTATTCTATATATTTTATTGAATATATATATATATATATAAAGTATTTGAAAAGAGAACCATATTTGCTATGTTCCACTTATATTTACCCGAGTTTGAATTATTTAATTGCATGGAAATCAGAACTATACATTACAATTTACATTGTCAATAATCTACGCACGAAGCAACGTCGCTATTACAAATCAAGTTTTATTTTGTTTCATACAATCTCTAATACCTGAAAATTTAAATAATATAACATTTTTTAATCTTACCATATTTATAACATAATCTCCATTTATATTTATCTATTTTTATAAAATAAAATAAAATATTGCATGGAATTAGCCATAATATCTTAAAATTATTTTATCAATTCATGGATGGAATTAATAAATTTTTTCTTAAATATTAAAATTTGAACTTTAATAATTAGATGAAGATTTTGTTTAACAATTATTTTGAATTGTGAAATAGTACTTAGTAAAACATATAATGTTGACATTATTAAGGGTATTGACTTTTTCGTATTTTTGCACGTTTTAGAAATCAAGCAAATCTACCCAAAAGCGGATGGATAATTGTAGTATTGCAAGTATACGACCAAGTAGTATCGACCTAGGATTTAGTGTTGTGATGGAGCCCCAAGATTATGTGTCGGCATGATACTATAGTGACGAGCAAGGTTGACAAGAAATATAAACAAACAACAATTATCTAGAAAGCAAATAAAAATTATCAACTAACTTCCAAGACGAAAGTGCAAGAGAGATATATGCTTCGGGTGCTATCCTCATGATTTCAACTAATGTATTTGTGTCCTAATTACCTCTCAATTGCTATTTAATTGGGTGTGATAAGGGCTACCACTAAGCAAATGAAGACCGATCCATTTTGAGGCTTGAGTGATCAATTCTAGTTAACTAGCACCTAATTAACTACAAACGGCTCCTAGGATAGTGAACGCTAGGAGGTTCGCACAGATACCGTCCCTAGTTTCCCCCCTCACCAAACACCTTAATTCACAACCAAGGCATCTAATGTCCCTTAATGGTAATTCTAAGCAATCTACCCTCTCTCGGGTCAATAGACCACTAATTGAATCTAATTAATCACCCAATCTTTCTTCACATGACCAATTAACCACACACTCAACCCTAATTGCAACATGTAATCACCAATCATGGAATACTAAATCAAATAAATCAATTAAATCAAGGAAAACACATTAAGAAAATCAAATCACCAAATCCATAGCAAAATCATGATAATCAAAACACAATCACATCAATCTACATCATAATTCAAACACCCAAAGCATGAAACAATTAGTCCATAGCTAAAATCAACAAACCCATGATCAAAATAACAAAATAAAAACTAAACAAGAACATAACCATACAAGCTTAAATAAAAGAACAATATCACCTCAAGAGTTCCCAATGTCTTCAACACTTCAAGAAATAAAATGTCCAATCAAAATCCTAACTAAAAATTGCAAGAAAAGTAAATATCCTATCTAATGTGTGTAGTGTGTGGGGAGAGAAGCTCCCCACAAATTGTGAAGAAAAACTGTTGAACCCCTGCCTCTAATTCGTGTAAAAAAAAACTTCTCAAAGTGGTACTCAATATACAAGACAAATTCAAAGATTCTATCCACAAAAATGAATTTCCAAACCACAATCTCACAACTATTCACCATTGTTCTTCACAAATATCAACAATGCTCAACACCCATGAAAATCCCCTAAAAATCACAAGAACGTCAATTTTTACACATTTCCTTTCAATTTCACAAACAACCTATGGAGCAATTCAAGCATAAATCAAGCTTTCATTGCATAATCATATGAAATACAAGTAACTCATGCCTAAAGGAGTCCATTGAGTATAAACATTAAACCCTTTCATGAATATTCCACAAAATCCGAAAAATCCCCAAATTCCATAAACCCTAGGTTCCAATCTCCCCTAAATCAAGCAAATAAACGGTTAATCTTGTGAAATAATGAGAGGGAGAAGGATTACATACCTTGGAGTGGTGAAAAAATGGAAGAAAATGAGAATTTTGGAAGTGAAAAGTGCCAAGAAATCACCCCTGGATGCTGGCTGCTCGAACGAGGGAGAGGTGTGTGCTTTTGTGTGTGTTTCAGTGTGTGTGTGCGCCCTAAGTAAAACCTGATTTTTATATGCTGCTCGACCGAGTTGAGTTGCTCGACCAAAATGGTCGAGCAACTATTTTTCTCATTTCAGTTCGTAAATTTCAGAAGGCTACTCGATCGAGCAGTCGTGCTCGAGGCGGAGTCCTGATCGAGCACGCTTTCTTCAAAAACGTTTTGACACTTTTACCTTCCAGGTGCTCGATCGAGCAACCTTGCTCGATCGAAAAGGGTCGAGCAGCAATTCCTGAGAATTAGCTACGTAAAATCCTTAAGGCTGCTCGACAATGCAACCTTGCTCGAGCAAAAGTGCTCTAGCAACTTCAAAATTTTCTCAATTTCAATCAAAATTAACAACACAAACCACACTAACCTTTTGAACCCTCAATTGGAGCCAGGTCGCTCGTTCGACCGAGTAGATCGGGGTCTCTTCCTTTGCTTGCCCAATCACCGATTCACCAAATTCAAATGTTCACCAAATGCAATGCATTGAATTGTAAACATGAACATACCCCCCAAAATTTTATTATGCCAAGAAATCAAAATTTGGAAAGAGTGTTACAATGAAATGCTCAAAATCCAATAATCACTAACAATCAAACAAATAACCCCAAAGCATCATATAATGTGTGTGTGTCGGTGCAATGACATGCTCACTTCGTAAAAATAAAACTCCCCCAAACTTAGATGTTGCAAAGCAACTCTAAGTTCGAGCATGGAGTAACGAACCTTAATTCCCAAGCTCTTCAAACTAAGCTCTGCACGCACCTCGCAATCCTTATCTCCCACATCAAGTCCTCTTCCCAGCTCTAACTCTCTTTACCCTCATAGGTTGATAGGCTTGGATCTTTGACTCACCACTAAAACTCTTCATCATAGCATTGCACCACACAACCCTATCTCCCTCGTGTGTTTTGATTTTTGATTTTTGTGTGTTTTGATTTTTTAGAGCATACACTTCCTTGATACCACATTGACTTTTCGTCTTTTTGCACGTTTTTAAAGCAAATTGATCCAAAAGCGGATGGGTAAGCAAACGACCCAGTATTATCGACCTAGGACTAGAGAGAACTATGGAGCCCCGAAGTCATGTGTTGTCATAAGCATTATAGCAACGATTCCGGATTTTTGAAACAGAAAAATAATCAACAAACAAGCAATAACAAACAATTATCCTAACTTCGAGTTGAAGTGCGAGGTGAGAGATATGCTTCGGGTGTTATCCTTATGACTTAAACTAATGCAAAACGTGTTCTAATTACAAATCCTTTGCTATTTCATTGGTGATGATAAAGGCTACCACTAAGCAAATGAAGATCGATCCCTTTTGAGGCTTGGGTGATCAATTCTAGTTAACTAGGACCTAATTAACTACAAACGACACCTAGGATAGTGAACGCTAGGAGGTTTGCACAGATACCGTCCCTAGTTTTCCCCTTCACTAAACACCCCAATAGTCAATTAAGGTATCTAATGTCACTTGATGGTAATTCTAAGCAATCTACCCCCTCTCGGGTCAATAAACCACTAATTAAATCTAATCAATCACCTAATCTTTCTTCACATGACCAATTAACCACATACCCAACCCTAGTTGCAACATGTAATCATCAATCATGGAATAATCAATTAAATCAAGATAAACACATCAAGGGAATCATGTCACCAAATCCATAGCAAATTCAAGTTAATCAAAACACAAATACATCAATCTTCATCATAATTCAAACACCCAAAGCATGAAATGATTAGCCCATGGCTAATAACAACAAATTAAAGGAAATAAACAAGAAGTAGACAAAGCCCATACCAATTAGATAGAGAATCTTGCAAAATATAAAAGATATTACCAATAGATGAAGAGGAATTGCAATAAATCCAAAAACCCAATCTAATCCTTGCTTGATTCTTGAATTTAAACTCAAAATTAAGCTAATCTATGGAATCTAAATTAAACTATGGAAGAAATTGTGAAAGATTGAAGAAAAATGCTCTAATGGAAAGTTGGGAACCCTAACTCTTGCCTCCAATCTCTCTAAACCGAAAATTCTGATGCCAAAAACAATTTTTGTGCCTTTTATACACCTCTCAGGATCATGCCACGTGTCGTCATCTGAAGAAAAATATCTTTGGTTGCTCGAGCAAAATGTGCTCGAGCACGATTTCATGAAACGCTGAATGGGTTTTATTTTCCCTGATGCTCGATCGAGCAAGGTTGCTCGATCGACATTGGTCGAGAAGCTCTCTCCCTTAATTTGCTACGTAAATTTCTTCAGGCTGCTCGATTGAGCTGGGTTGCTCGACCATTGAGCCAAGTCGAGCACGACTTTTAGAAATCATTTCAGCACTTTCTTCCTGATGCTCGAGCATGCACACTTGCTCGACCGAAACTGCTCGAGCAGATCTTCAATTTTTCTCATTTAAACTTCTTCATCTCAATCTTGACCAAATTCCTCTCCGTTCTTCCAAAAATTTGCTCTTCTTCCAATTGTGTTTTTCCAAGTCTTTTTATCAACAAAATCTCCTATAAATCAAACATATCAAGTGTAAATCAATATGCACAATATTTCAATGAATTCTCACTTAATTAACAAATAAATCTATCAAATACCCACAAAAATATTTACAATTATATCAAAATCTATGGCTTAATCAACTCCCCCAAACTTTGCATGTTGCTAGTCCCTAGCAACTAAAGAATTTAAAACCATGGAGAAGGAGATTCAAACAATCAATCACAAGAGAGTAAACAATCATAAAGTCATCTCCATCTAGTCAATCCTTTAGGTCCAAAAATTAACAAGTTAATTCACAAGTGAAGATCAAACAATTGCAAGATCAAGTGCTTCAAGTCACCAATTTCCTCACAAGGAAGTGCATCACTCTTCACACAAAATTTATCAAGACAAGTAAGAGCTCTCCACAATCAAATCATAGAAGTGTATCACCATAAGCTTGCCAAGCAACTAAAATTCCAACCACAACAAAATGCTCAATTAAAGAATCAATGAGGGCTTATAAAGGTTGTAATGAGGGATCTTTGGTTAAGGTGGAAGCATTTGGATATGAGTGACTTGTGAACAAATGGAGCTAAAGTTAGAACAATTTAGTGAACTTTCCATAAGAACTTTTTACTCACCACTTACAACACTCAATCCCAAATCTTTCTTTTTGCTCATTGCTCTTCTTTTTCTTCTTTACCAATAACCTCAAGCTTTTCTTTCACTATTTTTCTTTAAAAATAAATCTTTTGCACAAGAGAGTGATTTTTCAATTTTCTTTCACTTTTCTTTTCTTTTCCTCACTTTTTTTCTTGCACAAGTTTTTCTCTTTTTCTCTTTCTTCTTTCAAACACTTCTCATCACTCAACCTTCATTTCACTTTTTACCACAATCATCCCCACCAAACAAACAATTAATATCATTCTCACCTCATCATCCACACTAAAGCTCCATTCATTCATAGGGAAAATCAAGCTTAAAAAGAAGGATAAATCGGTTTGAATTGTAGGTTGCCAAGAAAATGTCAATTAAGCACAAAATGGCTAACTACGGAAAACTTCTTTTAGTGCGGAGATTTTTGGGCTAAGTGACTTCTCAATCAAACATGGTTTCATATCATTTTCAAAAATATTGCACTTGTGTAGCAAGACTCAGTCACATGTCAAGTTCTAGAATACAAAAGCACAATTGATCCCCACCAAACAAAGAAATAGACATCAAACAATTTCAAGTCTATATGGCTCTAAAGCTCACGGGTAGATCATTTGTGAAATTAAGCACCAATCAAACAATATCTTCACATCCACAAGTGAATAAACAAGTATCTTTCCCAACCATTGGAACCAACCAAATTTCGACAACCTCATAATCATCAAAATTCAATCCAATCAACCAAAGCCTCAAATCATGCTAACCCTACGTGTCTACACGATAATCACAATAAAAAAATGCAATCATGAATATCCAAAGAGAATAACACCTAGATAGCAAATAACAATCTATAATCAAGGCACACATAACATCATCCTAAAAATTCAAACATCCCAACACAAATCAAGTCAAATCATGTCAAAGAAGTATCAAATCATACAATCCCCAAATAACATATGATAAAGAGATAGAGATAAGAGGTAAGAGGATATGGCCATCTGCCAAGTTCCATCAGTACGGAGGTGGGTCACGAGGGTCCTCTCTAGGGAATTGTGCCACGTACATTCTTCCCATCATCCTCATCATCACGTCCATGTTATCCTCAACACCATGCAGCCGAATTCCAAAGCCATTCCAATCCTCTTGAGTTAAACTCCATTCTCCAACATACGGCTGAGGTGGTACTGGACGTGGAGGTCATGCTGTCGAAGTTCCCTCTCCTGGATCTCCTCCTCTAGTCTCCTCAACCCCTATATCCATGCCATGTGCCTCTTCCTCCTCAGAATCCTCAATCATAACCTCCCTATCGGCTCCATGCACCCTATCCCCAGTGATGGGATCAACCATAGTAAGACCTCATCCACGAAGATGCATGAAAGTGCTCACGATCACCTCATGATGATTATTTCCAATTAGTGCCAGATTATTCTCCTTTCTTCTTCCAAACAAGCTAGTGATCTCGGTGTTGGGGAGTGGGAATAGAACTCCATCATAGAACTTGAAATACCATCTTCCAAGCTTTGTCTCAATAATCTGAGAACTCTTCAAATACCTCTCATCCATATCTCTTCCCTCCATAGGGTGCAAGATAGGAACTCCCAACTTCTTAGCCAACAAGCTGATCATCCCACCTACCCTCAAGCGTCGGCACGAGCGCTTAACGAGCCTTTCGATGTGGATCATGAACACTGCTCCTCCTTGAAACTTGATGCGGTTGTAACAACACCACAAGCAATAGAGTTGTTCATTCGTAATGGCTCCACCTTCTGCCCTTGCAAACAAAGTGTTAGATAGGTCTTTTTCGAAGTACCTCATTCCCGGGCTTCGGATGTAAGTGGCTCTAGCAGTTCTTGAGCTGTATCGAGGTACTTCATACCTTCCTCCAGATGTTAAGCTTTTCCAAAAAAATTCCTCGTTGTAGTTGTTGTGCTTGATGAAATTTCCATTCCAGTGTTGTATCCCCAAGGCTTGGCTAACATCATAGACGGTCATCGTGTATCTCACTCCTCTCATGTAGAAGGACATGGACTGAGGTTGATCCATATCATTCTTCACAACGTTAACGGTGCACATGAACTCAAGAGTGAGTCCTTTCTCGGTTTCCAACACTTCATCCTCAGGTAGGATAAGTTTGAACAGATTCCCATTTGTGACATGCTGAACAATTCCTTCACATCCTCGTATATTCCCATTTGTTGCATTTTTCTCCACCCGAGGGCAACGAGTCTTCTCAACAATATCCACGAACTTCTCCCATCTTTTTGCAACAAAGGGCCACAACGTCCCAAACTCAACACCAAAATCTCTTGGAATTTTTCCAATGAACTTCCTCTCTAAGGCCATGAGTTCTTGTGGGTGTAGCATTTCACGGTCCCCCATATCCTACATTCAAAAGAAAATTTTAAGCACAATTAGAAGTAGAGTCTTCCTTGAGAATCTAAAGTATTCAACCTACAATTTATCCCCAAAAATGCTTCTTTCACATTTCAAGAAAAATACCAAACACACCACATTCACAATACTCACAATATGCTCATATATCTTCACAAGAATCAATTCAACAAAAAATTGTGTCAATTTAAGACAAAGCTTCACAACTTCTCAAGCTTTTTATCTTTCAAGTCTTCCAACTCTTGCTTCTCTTTCCTCATATCTTTCTTCATCTCTTTTTCTTCTTCATCCTTCTCTTTACGATCAAATTCATTCTCTACTTCATACTCATCATGGTGTCGGCCAACTCCCTAAACCAATCCAAATGCTTGTGTGGATCATCAATGCCATCTCTTCCTTCAAATGGATGATCCTTCAAAAGTTTGATCATAGCGGTTGGAATCTCAAAATTGTTTGCCTCAATCGGTGGCCTATTCATCCCATCATAGAAGTCTCTCATTTGGGGCTCAAAGTAAGCCCGAATTGGTCTCTCTTCCCTTGGTGGTGGATCTTGGTTTTGAGATGGGTGATATGGTTGTGGTGGATTTTGTGGTTGTGGTTGTGGTAGTGGGAAGTAATTGTATGGAGGAGGGTAATAGTTTTGTGGATTTTGAGGATATGGGTAGGGATATTGATATGGATTCATGGCTTGATGATATGGGAAAGGGTAAGGGTTGAATGGATTTGGTTGAGCCACTTCACCTTGTTGTTGATTTTGAGGGTTAAGACCTCCTTGAGCTACTTGAACTCCATCTCCATTTCCATTAGCTCCTCCATCTCCATTCCCCCCTCCAACATCTTGTTGAGGAAGATCATTAGGTTGATTTCCTTCCATGTTCCGATTTTTAGCTTTTCTTCGATTTCTCCCTCGGTTTCTTCTCCTAGCGTGTGCCTCAATCTCAAGATCAATAGGTTCGATGTGTCCTCTTTGAGCTCTTGTGATCATACACCTAAGAAAGCAAACCAAGTATCAAATTCCAACAAAGAAAATAAAACAAAGCAATAAAATGTCACTAGTAACACCTACTCAACTAACAACAAGTCCCAATCAAAACTCTCAATCAAGTTCCCCGGCAACGGCACCATTAACTTTTTCATCTTTTTGCACGTTTTTTAATTCAAAGCAAATTGACCCAAAAGCGGATGGATAATTATAGTATGCAAGCAAACGACCCAGTATTATCGACCTAGGACTGGAGAGAGCTATGGAGCCCCGAAGTCATGTGTTGTCATAAGCATTATAGCAATGATTCCGGATTTTTGAAATAGAAAAATAATCAACAAGCAAACAATAACAAACAATTATCCTAACTTCGAGTTGAAGTGCGAGGTGAGAGATATGCTTCGGGTGTTATCATTATGACTTAAACTAATGCAAAACGTGTTCTAATTACCTATCCTTTGCTATTTCATTGGTGATGATAAAGGCTATCACTAAGCAAATGAAGACTGATCCCTTTTGAGGTTTGGGTGATCAATTCTAATTAACTAGCACCTAATTAACTACAAACGGCACCGAGGATAGTGAATGCTAGGAGGTTCGCACAGATACCGTCCCTAGTTTCCCCCTTCACTAAACACTCCAATAGTCAATTAAGGTATCTAATGTCACTTGATGGTAATTCTAAGCAATCTACCCCCTCTCGGGTCAATAAACCACTAATTAAATCTAATCAATCACCTAATCTTTCTTCACATGACCAATTAACCACATACCCAACCCTAGTTGCAACATGTAATCATCAATCATGGAATAATCAATTAAATAAATCAATTAAATCAAGACAAACACGTCAAGGGAATCATGTCACCAAATCCATAGCAAATTCAAGTTAAGCAAAATACAAATACATCAATCTCCATCATAATTCAAACACCCAAAGCATGAAATGATTAGCCCATGGATAATAACAACAAATTAAAGGAAATAAACAAGAAGTAGACAAAGCCCATACCAATTAGATAGAGAATCTTGTAAAATATAAAAGATATTACCAATAGATGAAGAGGAATTGCAATAAATCCAAAAACCCAATCCAATCATTGCTTGATTCTTGAAATTAAACTCAAAATTAAGCTAATCTATGGAAGAAATTGTGAAAGATTGAAGAAAAATGCTCCAATGGAAAGTTGGGAACCCTAACTCTTGCCTCCAATCTCTCTAAACCGAAAATTCTGATGCCAAAAACAATTTTTGTACCTTTTATACACCTCCCAGGATCATGCCACGTATCGTCATCTGAAGAAAAATATCTTGGGTTGCTCGACCTTGCAGGGTTGCTCGAGCAAAATGTGCTCGAGCACGATTTCATGAAAATCTGAATGGGTTTGATTTTCCCTGATGCTCGATCGAGCAAGGTTGCTCAGTCGACATTGGTCGAGCAGCTCTCTCCCTTAATTTGTTACGTAAATTTCTTCAGGCTGCTCGATCGAGCTGGGTTGCTCGACCACTGAGCCAAGTCGAGCACGACTTTCAGAAATCGTTTCAGCACTTTCTTCCTGATGCTCGAGCATGCACACTTGCTCGACCGAAACTGCTCGAGCAGATCTTCAATTTTTCTCATTTAAACTTCTTCATCTCAATCTTGACCAAATTCCTCTCAATTCTTCCAAAAATTTGCTCTTCTTCCAATTGTGCTTTTCCAAGTCTTTTTATCAACAAAATCTCATATAAATCAAACATATCAAGTGTAAATCAATATGCACAATATTTCAATGAATCCTCACTCAATTAACAAATAAATCTATCAAATACCCACAAAAATATTCACAATTATATCAAAATCTATGGCTTAATCAGGTATCAAGTGAGTAATTGATAATTCTTTGTTTTATTAGTTATGATGGTAGATAATTATGTAAGCTAATTTTACGGATAAATAACTTGTTTGATTTTAGGTAATTCACATATAAATTGTTATCAATTCATGGATAATTAAATTGCTTGACTTTATATGTAATGTCAAATTAGAAATTATATAAGAAGGAATAAATTACTCAAATAAAATTGTTTTTTGAATTAAATTATTTTTAAGAGTATAATAATGTGGATTGTCGTTTACTTAAATATTATATCTAAGTTGTGATCATCTTATAAAATTATACTTTGATCACATAAAAGTATTTTAATAAAGAAGAATAAGTGATATATTTTCTTTTTTAAAATAAATACTTTTAATTGAAAATGACACTCTTGGGTTCACTTGTTTTATTTATACATTCATAAACACATGTGTATTTCTTTTATGGAAACAATCATTTTATTATCATCTTCCGATTATAACTTAATTAAACATATGTCATTGGTTTTATATTCACATCAATTATTTTATTCATATTAATTAATTTATTCATATTATACATAAAATATTTGAAAAACAATGCAAATTTGCTATGTCCCACTTATATTTACCGGAGTTTGAATTATTTAATTTGCACGGGAATCAGAATTGTGTATTACATTAAAATTTATATTGTCAATAATCTACTCACGAATCAACGTCACTATTACAAACCAAGTTATATTTTGTTTCATACAGTCTCTAATAACCTTTCCTTTCTTTATAGGTAATTCAATCAAAATATTAAACTACTAAAACTATTAAATATAAAAATGAAAAAATAAAAATTGACTATGGACATAAACAAATGATATTAATATAAAAAAAATAGTTGTCACTGAATATTACATTAAAGTGTAATTTCTAACCATCCAAAATTTTAAAAATACAAAACAACTAAATCTAAACAAACGTACAATAGAGGATTTAAAAAAAAAAACCTTTCATTTATATTTTTAAAAAAATTAAACAAACAATAAAATACATGATTTTAAAAAATAACTCAACATACAATAAAAAAAATTATTAGATTTTTGAAGTGAAAATCGCCAGAGACGAATTCCGAGTTGTCTGTCGGACCCCATGACCTATCAACATGGCTTCTCCTGATTTGGGGATGCCCTCGTCTAAACTGCAACAATTTGAATGTTATCTCTGAAATCAAAATGTTATAATTGAATCATTGAAATTGAAAAATTAAAGATGGGGTTTGAAATGTGCAAAGAAAGGAGAAATGTTTGTGTGAGGTTAATTGTTAACTGAGAGAGATTATTTATAGATGAGAGATTTGTAACGTTTCCATAAATTAAGATATTCCATATAAAATAAATAGATAATCGAATTGTTGAAATAAAATTTGAAAAAATTATCAACGATCGTAATGAAATGGCGCCAAAATTATATAAGGTAAAACTCTTGCTATTATATATTTATAGATTAAATAACTGAATTGATTCAACACTCATCTATAAATTCAAACTTTCGATGAGGCGGAAATCTTTCACAATTCAAAACATGAAAGTTCTTAAAATTAATCATTTAGGATTTTTTTTTCAAAAAAAAAATTACCTAGTGAAAGATTTAGGATAAATTTTATTAAGGGGAATTTATTAAATCTAATTATAGTTGATCGTAATAATAAATATAGAAATTTTTAGAATTTTTTATAATCTTACGTATTTATTATTTATAAAAGTTAAATGCACGGTCAATTATTTAGAAGTTTTCTAAAATACCAAAAAAAATACACTAATATTATTAAAAAATATGTTTAGAATATTTTATTATAATCGGTATGTAATTTATTATTAATTAATTTCTTAGATTTTTTTCATATTAAATGTTTCAATTTTCTATTGGCATGGTCCTATTTTTAGAACAATAGAGTCGAACGAAAAGAAGCGGTTGAATGACACTGTCGTTGTCTTCTACGATGGTGGCAATCTGGTCAACGGCGGGACAGAGCAATTTTTATCAATTGGGGTCAAATATTTTGATCATGCGAATATGTGTGGTTGTTCGAGAACGAACATTATCGGCCATGGTAGCTTTGGGTGGAACTTCAATATTCATGACTTTTTTTTTTTTACTTTATTGTTGGAATTGAATAATATAATTAAATAATTTTAAGATTTTTAACACAACATAGTCGATCAAAATATTGCATAAATTACGTAATGTCAATCAATCTTTTTGCAATATATATATATATATATATATATATATTTAGGCACACTCATATGAAACATACCATATTAAAAATTCGCGGGTCCTTAACCGGGTCAGGTCAAATTTGGTCCTTTTTTTTTTTTAAATTTTCGCAACTATAATTCCAAATTTTTTCGCTTCTAGGTATATTACAATTTAGGCAAATGCATGTTACCATTAGACAAAATGTGTGTTACAATCAGATTAAATGTTATTTTCTTTACATATATTCATTTGTTTTTATAAAAATAATATTTTTTTCATAAAAACTAATGAAAATGTGTGTCACTATAAAAAAAAATATTATTTGTTCATAAATATTTATGAGAAAATAATATATTTTCTTATAGTAACACACATTTTGCTCTTGTATTATATGAAAAGTTATTTATTATATAAAAATAAATGAATATATAAAAAGAACAACATTTCATAAGATTGTAACACACAGTTTCTCCCCAGTTTGTGTTACAATATGGACAAATGTGTGTTACAATATGGGCAAATACGTGTTACACTATTACTGTAAGAGAAAATGTACTATATAAAAAATTGTTTATATGGTCAATATAGTTACACACATTTTGCTTTTGTATTATATGAAAAAATTATTTATTATATAAAAATAAATGAATATATATAAAAAGAACAACATTTCATAAGATTATAACATGCATTTGCTCTAATAGTAATACATATTTTCTCCCCAATTTGTGTTACAATGTGGGCAAATGTGTGTTACAATATTGACAAATACGTGTTACTGTAAGAGAAAATGTACTTTTATAAGAATGAATATGTCTTTTTTAATTTAATAATCATTCTTTTAAATCTAAGTATATTGATTCATATATTAACACATTTTTTTACTATTTTAGGGTATGTTTGGTTTGGAAGATAAAAGTATCTATCCGTAACGGATATATATTTTTATCTTCCAAACCAAACATACCCTTATACTACCTCCGTCCCATAAAAATTTACATATTTTTCTTTTTAGTCTGTCCCACAAAAGTTTGTTCACTCCCAAAATAAAAATATTCTTTTAAATCTTCACTTTTAAAATATTACCTCACAGTCTCTAGCATACATATTCTACTTATTATATTTTTCTTTAAAAGTCGTGCCCCCAAAAGTACCGCAAATTTTTGGGGGACGGAGGAGGTAGTTGATTGCATTTAGAGCCTTAATTGTTATCTATTTCATTAATAATCAATTGTGTTTGATTTAATTGAAAAGTTGTGATGTTGGAAGATTCATCCCTGGGCGAGTGCATCATAACTCGCTTTTTGGCATAGCCGTACGACACACGCGCATCTTTTTGACTATCAATGTAGCATATATGTAACTTAATTCAAAAAAATTAATTGGCCTCAGTGTAGCGATGTCTATGCAGATTTAAAGGTTATGTATTGGGTTGTGAATAATTTTCGTATGTTAATAATTTTTTTTGGGTTGTGAATAATTTTCGTATGTTAATAATTTTTAATTAAAAAAAATTTGTGCACATAATGCACGGTATATTTACTCAACAGTTAAACTATTTCCATTAAAAAATTTTAGTTTATTACAGTGAAAATTTGAATTAATTATACTAAAATTTTTATAATATTATTAGTTTTTGTGTAAATTTATTAGAATAATTAACTCACATTTTTTAATGTAATCAATCTATACTTTTCAATGTAAGCAATTTCAAATGTTTAGTGGGTGCACCATGTGCTTGGTGCATTTGATTTTTTTTTTTTTTGTTGGTTGTTATTGGGTAAATAGTATTAGTATTCCCTATTTGTTAATGTTGGTGACTTTTAAATTTATTTATTTTAGTTATTGCATTATAATGACTATTTTTGTGTTCACATTTATCATGTAATTATATTCCAGGTCTATGTTAGTCTTTAAGTTCTTATATTTTAAGAAATTAAATTATATATTTAATGATATAAAATAACCTAAAAGTTATGAAAATTAATTTAATCTGTATTTTATTATAACTATGTTACATATTAAATACATTTTTCTTAAAAAAATGTGGCATCCCGTAGGATGTAAATTCCTACAGGACGGGAGGAGTATTATGTTATTTAATATATATATTTTTAACTTAAATTTTATAGACCTAAAGTATTGTAAGTGAAGCATATTAATGAACCTAATGTAATGAATTTTTTAATTAATGTTCTACTAAAGTATACAAAATACGAAGTTATTAAATTATTTATTTAATTAAATAAAATAAATTGTTAAAAATATACACTTAACTATTGAGGAAAAAGATCATGTATTCACTAATGGACACAAATTTATATGCTCATCATTAGTGTTGGACTGGCGAACTAATGTAATTAGTATATGAACAATCGCCAAGGTTTGGCAGGTCGCCAGGACCCGCCTGGATCCACGGAGGTCCGGAGCTCGCCCACCTGGGGGCAGCTCGCCCACGCAGCTCGCCCAAGAGGCTTGCCCCTACCCCCACGAGGACCTCGCCCAGGTCCGTCATCGCATGGCACCCAGAAAATCACACAAGGCGTTGGAGCTCGCCCGTAAGCTCACCCAGGAGCTCGTCTTGTAGCCTGTTAGGTCCCGATGGTTGCACTCTTTTTCCCTCCGTCCGGTTTATCCACAAGGGTGGTTTACGGCGAGGTTTTTAATGAGGCTCATCTAGTCTAAGGCATAGTAGGATGAGGCATGATAAAGGAAGCAGTGTGAGAGACCAAGACGAGGGTAAGGAACCCTCGTCAACACCGGAAGCCACATAGGCTCGTAAGGTGCCGTCTCACACTCACACACCTATAAATAAGATCTCTCTTGTACTATTCACACAATTCTGAAAATTAATACAATCCCTACTGCAATATTTCTCTCTCTAAACTCTCTACTCTCCCTCCCCAAGAACATTAATTCAAAGATTATTGTTTGATAGGATTAATATGTTGTAAAGCCACATAAACAAACATCGATTAGTAAATTCTATCAACAATTTGGCGCTAGAAGGAGGGTGGCCATGAACCTGAAAAATTAAAAAATCCAAGAACAAAAAGTTAGGGTTTGTTTGAAGATTTGAAGATTTGAAGGTGTTCTTGATAAAACTCAAAGAACACTTGAAGATACACATACACCCTTATCCCTTGAACGAAGAACCCAGATTTCCAGACAAAAACCCGAGTCTTCGGATTTCACGAAATCGGTCCGGAACAAGTTTTCAAACGCGCGCGTGCACACGAATAAACTGAATTTCAGACAATTCGTTACACGCGAGGCTAGACGAAAACTTGCACAGCTCCGCCTAAGCTGGACGACAACCACTCTGGCGACCTCCACCACTCCGGCGACCTCCCTCCACTTCGACGCCCTTCAGCAAGTTACCCCCTCCGAAACCCAAAAATGGCTAACACTCGAGCCGCCAAGGGACAGGCCTCCGCAGCTGCGGGAAGGTCTAAAGGGGGCGATCAGAATCAGGCCGAGGTGGAGACCTCACGCCAGGTGGTGGAGACATCACAACCACCTCCCCAGAAGAGCACCGCAGCTCCGCGACCTCCGCGAATTGCGGTGACCCAGGAAGACTTGGCCCCCGCTCTGAGGGACCTGGTCAGCAATCCTGACGAGCTCCAACGCACCATCGCGACCCTACAAAGGTTGCAGCAGCGACAGCAGGACGAGCTCGCCTTAGTACCCAGGTGAGCTCCAGCAGCCAAAACTCAGGAGCAGACCAGGCCCACCCAGGGCACCCAAACCAGGGGGGACTACAGCGTACTCCACACCGAGCAGGAGGCGAGCTCGGCACAAGCTCGCCAGCGCAGGGAGAGGACCGGCAAGGCCAAAATGGTGGAGGAGGGTCCCGCTCCTTACACTGGAAGGGAGTCGGCCTACACCGGGGCATCTGGCACCCACTAATCTCAAAGGAGGGAAGTCCTCCAAGGCCACCTGGGCCCGAGGTACGAAGAAAATGAGCGTACGGCAGTCCCAGCTGCGTCCCATGGGGACTCCGACCAGCAGCCACGCAGGTCAGCCCACGAAAGGCTGAGGAGGCCCGCCACTGACCGGTTAGGCCCCCACGGTGGACGCCAGTTCCAGCCCGCCACTGAGAGGTCACCCCAGAGTGAGGCACCTCGGGGACGTGCGTCCGCAAGACGCACGACCTTTGAGCACCCTCCGCCGGAGGTAACCCGAGATGACGAGCTGGCCTCACTGAAAAAGGCCGTTGAAATGCTACAAGCACAAGTAGCAGCCAAGTCTGGCGGACCTGACGCCACGACTCTCCCCACCTCTCCATTGGCACCTGCCATCCTCCGCGCACCGGTCCAGAAAAAAATTCAATTCCCGGTGATGTCCGCATACGAAGGTGAATCGGACCCAAAAGTCCACCTGGCCAAGTACGCGGATTTCATGATTTCGGTCGGCGCCACTGACCCCACCCAGTGCCGGAACTTCCCACTGACCCTAGGGGACCGAGCTCACCGCTGGTTCTCTTCACTCGCCCCGGGGTCAATCTGCTCATTTGGCCAACTCTCGCGGGACCCAGAAGCACCTGCTCGCCAACATCCATCAAGGCGAGAGCGAAACTGACCAGCAGTACCTGGAAAGGTTCGACAAGATTCTGCTGGAAGGCGAGCCGGTAAGCGAAGATACCAAGGTCATCGCAGCGATGGCCGGACTTAGGAGAGGCACCGACCTCTGGAAGGAGATGCACCTCGCATGTCCCAACACTTACAGCGAATTCCGCCACAAGGCGGGGGTGTTTGTGGCTATGCAGGAGGCACTACTGAAAGAAGTTGGTGCCCACGAGGAAAGGAAGCCCTACGGGAAGAAGTCCGGGGGCACCTACAAAGCTCCCCGGAACTTAAAGGCCTTTGGCGAGGGAGACGAGCTCAAAGAAAAGCTCAACCAGGTCCTCACTGTCTCCGTCGACCATGTCTTCACTACCTTCAAAGGCAAGGCCATGCTGGAGGAGCCAAGGCGGATCCGCCAGGACCGCACGAAGCTCAACCCCAATAAGTTATGTGCCTACCATCAGGCCATCGGCCACTTTACCAGCGAGTGCCGAGACCTCCTCAAGCAACTCTGGAAATTTTACGAGGAGGGGAAATTGGCCGAGTTCGTGAAGAAGGCCCCAGCTAAGAGGCCGAGGTTCGAGAGGAGGGCTACCTCCGATGACGAGGAGGAGGAAGCAGACCAACCTGGTCCCCATCACAGACGGAGGGCACCTCCCCAACCTCAGCAAAACATGGAGCCGACTCGGGAACTCTTGGTTCTTGAGGAGGAGATCAGAGCTGCAGGAGGTCTCCAGGACGGGGGATCCTCCATATCCAGGAGAAAGAGGAAGGCCGAAATCTGGGCCATAAA
>JAPKLY010000181.1:504510-561136 GCA_026898435.1 Prunella vulgaris
GGTACTGATGCCCCACAACGACTCGTTGGTGATAACCGCCGACATCATGAAAGTCCGAGTTCACAGGCTACTTGTGGACACCGGCGCATTCACCAACATTCTCTTCAAATCCACCTTGGATGCTTTAGGTGATTTTGAGTCGTATCTGGAACCTAGCAATGCTAGGATAGTGGGGTTCGGAGAAGCTGTAACCGTCCCCCTAGGTAGTGTTAGGTTGAGCGTCCAGCTTGTATCGGCTGAGGACCCCGAAAGGAGACTGACTAGGCTCATAGATTTCTTAGTTGTCGACCAGCAGTCCTCCTACAACGGGTTCCTTGGTCGTCCGTTTATTAATGAATTCAAAGTGGCGTGTTCGACCTACTACTACTGTTTGAAATTCCCAACTCCAAAAGGTGCCGGAACTATAAAAGGTGACCAGAAAAAGGCCCGAGAGTGTTTACTCCAAATGAAAGATGGTCAGGTCAAAAAAGCGGTGACACGAGTCCAAGTCCTTGAAGAGGACACACAGATTCCTGCAAACGAGCCAAACATCCTGGACGTCATCTCGGTCGAAACTGAGATGATGGAGGCAGGTGATTTGTCAGAAATCAACCAAGGCAATGGACCTGTGCAAGACACACAACCGACACCAATGGAGGACTTGGAAGAAACCCAAGTGTTGAGACATGCGCAGGAGTCGGCACCTGCGCAGGAACAGCAGCCTACTCCCATGGAGGTAGCTGATGAGACCCAAGGTGGGGGACCTGTGGGAGGTCAAGAACCAACACCCATGGACGTTGACCCAACTCTCCAAGTCACCACACCATCCCAAGCTGACAGACCACTGGAGGTGTTCACAACCGACAAGCTCGCCCAAGCTGAAAGCCAACCCGATGACCTTGAACCGCGCATAGGCCACGAGCCTGTGCAGATGTCACAAGGGGAGTGGGACGAGTTCATCAGTGGCCCGAGATGGAAAAGTCAGAAGAGAAAGGCAACCCCCATGGAGGAATTGACGGCACTCCCGGTGGACCCGGAAAGGGACTTAGAACTTTTCATCGGTTCTGAGTTACCTGAACCGTACCGGTCGAGGATGGAGCTTTTCTTAATGACCAACTGGGACGTGTTTGCCTGGTCCCACGAAGACATGACGGGGATTCCGTTGGAACATGCTTGCCACAGACTTAACATAGATCCGACGAGGAGACCCGTACGCCAAAAGCGAAGAAAGTATGGACCAGACAAGTACGCAGCTCTAACAGTTGAGGTGGAGAAGTTGTTAGACAACAAGCTCATCAAGGAGGTTTTATGTCCGCAGTGGGTAGCGAACCCCGTCCTGGTGAAGAAACACAATGGGACGTGGAGACTCTGCATTGACTTCACAGACCTGAACAAAGCATGCCCGAAGGACAACTTCCCACTACCTCACATTGACCAGTTGGTGGACAACACCGCAGGTCATGAGATGATGACATTCATGGACGCTTTTGCGGGCTATCACCAAATAGCTCTACACCCAGATGACCAGGAACACACGGCGTTCTACACCAACAAGAACATGTATTGCTGGGAAAGGATGTCGTTCAGACTCATCAACCCCGGAGCTACCTACCAAAGATTGGTGAACAAAATGTTTGACCAACACATCGGTGAATCCATGGAGGTGTACGTGGACGACATAGTTGTCAAGAGTTTGAGAAAGGAGGACCACCTGGACCACTTGAAACAGACCTTCGACATACTGCGCCACTACAACATGAAGTTGAACCCCAAGAAGACCAGCTTCGGCGTACACTCTGGGAAGTTCCTGGGGCACCTAGTTAGCCAGCGGGGGATTGAGGTCAACCCAACACAGGTCCAATGCATAATTGAGATGGGGATACCCGACTCCATCCAAAAAATTCAAAGACTAACCGGGTGCATGGCAGCCCTGAACAGATTCATCTCCAGGTCCGGCGACAGAAATCGTCCATTTTTCGAGGCAATTAAAGCAAACACACGGAGGTACAAAGAGGCGGCCAAGGCCAACAAGCTCCACCTCAAAAACCACTTCGTCTGGACAAATGAATGCCAACGAGCCTTCGAAGATATCAAAACATACCTGGCGGATACACAGGTTCTGTCGAAGTCAATACCTGGAGAGAAGTTGTATCTGTACATAGCCGCGTCGGAGGTGGCCACCAGCTCCGTCCTGGTCCGAGAAGAGGCGAAAACACACCTCCCAGTGTACTACGTGAGCCAAGTCTTACATGAAGCTGAGTTGCGGTACACCCCAACAGAGAAGCTGGCTTATGCACTGGTGATGAGTGTTAGAAAATTGAGGCCTTACTTCTTTGACCATCCAGTAGAGGTGCTGACAACGTTCCCACTGCGTCAAATACTACAGCGCCCAGACACTGCCGGACGCCTGCTGAAATGGTCGCTGGAGATTAGCCAATACGGTATAACCTACGCACCCCGAACAGCGATCAAGGGACAAGCACTGGCCGACTTCATCGTCGAGCTAACTTTCCCACAAGATCCGACGAGGGGGCGTATAGCTCCGTGGCATCTCTACGTGGACGGGTCATCAACTAGCATGGCAGCAGGCGCCGGCGTGGTCCTGATCAGCCCAGACAGATAAGTCTTCACCTCCGCAATTCGGTTCGACTTTCGAGCAACCAACAATGAGGCGGAGTATGAAGCGTTGATAGCAGGACTTAGGCTATCATTAGCTGTGGGGGCAACAAATCTTCAAGTTTTGGGAGATTCCCAGCTAATAATATCCCAAGTCCGGGGGGAATTTGAAACAAAAGCCCAGCAGATGATGACCTACCAGAAGATAGTCGCGCATCTGATCTCGATGTTTACACAAGTTTACATCAATCAAATACCGCGGCTAGAAAACACACAAGCAGATGCTCTAGCCCGGCTAGCTACTAGCAACGGCGAAGCTGAATTCACGGAGGTTGTGATCACCACACTGAAAAACCCCTCGACGTCCGATTACAAGATAAATCAGACCTCGAGTGGGGGGCAAGAAGATGGTGAAGATTGGTGCACTCCAATCCGAAAATACTTAGCAGACGGAACAACCCCCGTAGACACCTGGGAAGCTAGCCGGTTAGTAAAGCAAGCTGCCAGATATACGTTGCTGGATGGCCAGCTCTATAAACGTGGATTCTCTCTACCCCTACTCAAATGCCTAACTAAGAAGCAGGGGTCCGAAGTGTTAGAAGAAATTCACGAAGGGATTTGTGGGAGTCACGCTGGGGGGCAAGCATTGGCATATAAAACGATCAGACAAGGCTACTACTGGCCCACCCTTCGCAAAGATGCCATCAGCTTCGCTCGAAGGTGCCGAAAGTGCCAACTTTTCGCACCTAACATCCACTCCCCAGCCAACCAGCTTAAGTCGGTTTTCAGCCCATGGCCTTTCGCGAAATGGGGTATCGACTTGATCGGCCCATTTCCACCTGGTAGAGGCGGTGTAAAGTTCGTTGTTGTAGCAGTAGACTACTACACTAAGTGGGCTGAGGCCGAAGCTCTCACAACCATAACCCAAGAAAGGATGATCGGCTTCATTTGGAAAAACCTGATCTGTAGGTTTGGACTCCCGCAGTCGGTCATCACTGATAATGGAAGGCAGTTCGACGGACAGAAGTTGAGGGACTTCTGCAGTTCATGGAACATCAAGAAGCACTACTCAACTCCGTATCACCCCCAGTCGAACGGCCAAGTCGAGGCGGTGAACAAGATCCTGAAACACATACTGAAGCTCCGCCTCGAGGAAAAGAAGGGGAGCTGGGCAGATGAACTCCCGGAGGTCCTATGGTCCTACAGAACTTCCTATAGGGCCAGCACCGGGGAGACCCCGTTTGCCCTAGCCTTCGGGACTGAAGCCGTGGTCCCGGTAGAAATCCAGAACAAGACTTGGAAGGTGGTGGGATATGATGAAGAAAAGAATGATGAAGCCTTGGCAGTAGAAAAAGATCTGATCGAAGAGACCAGAGCTTCATCAGAAATGAAAAACGCCACCTACAAGCGCAGAGCGGAAAAATATTACAACTCTCAGGTCCGAGACTGAAAGTTCAAGGTCGGAGACCTGGTGTTGAAAAAGAAATTGATGGCCCCACCAGGTGTATTCGGTTCAAATTGGGAAGGACCATTCCGGGTCACTGCAGCCTGGCCGAACGGTACCTATGATCTAGAAGACGCAGAAGGCAAAGCTTCGTCATACACCTGGAGCTCGACACATCTAAAAAAGTTCTACCAATAGACTAGAATTCTGTAATAGACTAGTCGAAGGTTGGCATCAGAAATGTAGATGGCAACCGATGTAAATTACGTTGCTGGAAAAATTCAGAAAAATTCTCAAGTGTTTGGACCTGCGCAGCTCCCCAACCAGGCGAGCTGCACTTGGTCGCCCACTACTCCTGGTAGCTCGCCAAACCTAGCTCGCCCACTTGCTCAAAAAATTTGCAATGCGCAAGGACCAAGGTCCCAAACGTTATAATTAAATAGCTCGAAGGCAAAGGCCAAAGTGCCCAAGGTCGCGAAGGTACCCTTATTAAAGGGTTGCTAAGCACCTACTGCCACAAGTTAGAAAAATTCGCGAAAAAGACAGGAACGTCTAAGGCAAGGTTCATGAAACCCAATGGCCCAACGTGAATCAATCGAAGTGCAGTTCGCGGCCCTAAGTGGCATAAGACGAAGAATACGCACTCTCAAAACAGAGGTACAATTCGTAGTCGAAAGTGACATAAAACGAACGATTCACTTCTCAAAGTAGAATAAGACGAACAATTACGTACCAGGAAAATAAACAAGAATGAGCTATTTTAATAAATTATAACGTAAAAGCGCAAAAACATAAATGAAAAAAGTTGGACAAAAAATGCTCGACTTATATTCAAAAGGATACTTAAGAGATTTTCAAGCCAAAAATATACTTGAAAAAATCCTAAGTATGAGTAGTGGTGCTGGCCACAAAGGCCGACCAGCTAGCCGTCTTTGAATTACAAAAAGCTCCTTCTGGGCGAGCTGCACGTGCTCGGCGAGCTAAATCCACTTGGACAAAAAGTAAAGACTACAAAAATGGAGCTCCTTCTGGGCGAGCTCCGCAACCCGCGACCTACTACAACTTGGAAAGTAAAAGCTAGTCTAAGAAAGCAAGGAAAAGCCTAAGTCTCGGGGGCATCAGCAGGGGCGGGGGCGACCTCGGTGGGGATAGGGGCGGCCTGGACACCAGGAAGGGCAAGTTCGGCCTCTGAAGTGATGTTGCCAGTAAGCCCGCTGGCATCGAACTCGCCCAGATTTAGCATGGCATCCCCACACGCCTCTTGGAGTTGCTCCATAGTGGGCGGAGTCCGCTCCTCTTGGTCGGCAACCTCTGTTTCGCCCAGATTCAGTTCCGGCACTGGGATAGTATTGATAATCTTGAACCGTGCCGGAACAAAATCCAGTAGAATTCCAAGTTCGGGGAGGTCGCCGATATCCAGCTCGGCATCATCAGGGAAGGGGACCCTGTCCAAGCATTCCTTAAACTCGCCCACTACCGCCTTCACCTCATCATCATGATGGGCTCGCGCCCACCAGAGGGCCCTTAGAACCTCGGCGTAACATTGCACGAAGCCCCGATCTGAGGCCTCGGCTTTTGCAGCTACCAAATCGGCCGAGGAGGCAGCACTGTTGCGTAGTTCGGTGACCTCAAGGGCCTTCGCCTCCAATTCGGCCCTTAGCCTCTCGCACTCGGCGTTGGAGCTCTTCACCAGACCCCACTGCAGTGCGAGGTCTTTCTTTGTAATCCCGTGGCTGCCGACCTCCTGGACGAGCTGGGTGGCGAGCTCCTCTTCCTTCGCCCTTATCCTTGCCTCAGTCTCCTCCTCGAGCCGGGTGAGCCGGCGTTGGATGGTCTCGAGCTGCTGAAGGGCGCTTTGCTCAGCGGCCAGCGATGCCTCGGCCCGTTCCTCGGCGAGCTGCGCCTGTTTCTTCACTTTGTCAGCGGAGTCCACCAGCGCCAGCATCCGCTTGTTCCTTTCGGAGCGACCCGCTTCCAACTCGGCAACCTGCTCGAGGGCCTTTTGATTGGCGAGCACCAATCTACTCGCATAGTGGCCCGAGAGAAGGAGGTTCTCCCTCAGGTCCTGACTGTTAATGCCCACCACCAACGGGGTCGTCCAATGCCTAGGCATCTCGCTCACAGCGTCCCGGGCTATGCCCGGAGGGAGATTTCGCATCGAAGTGAGAGAGCGAGATCGCTCAAAGGCATGCAGAACCTCGTGGCGGTTCGGGAAGGCGATTGGAGCATAACTGCAAGATCAAAACAGATGAAAACTGTTAGAAAAATAAAGGCCTGAAAAGCAATGAAAGTCAATTGGGCGAGCTACTTACTGAGCTCGGTCAGGATCCCAACCCAGTAGCGTGTCGTCGGTGGTCTGCACCCCGAACGGAGAAGGCGAAGGGGGCGAACTCCGAATGGGTGTGGCCGCCAGCGGGGCGGCGGATTGGACAGAGCCCCCCAGTCCTGACCTCGCCGAGGTCCTCTCAGCCCGGTCAGACTCCTCGTCAACCAGGCCGATGTATCTCATTCTTTTGCGAGCCGGGGGATCCTCCTCGCCAGCTCGGGAGCCACCACCACCTTGGGCCCCCCTCTTTCCTCGACCTCGCTCGGAGGGGGCAACAGCTCGTCCTCCACCTCGCCCCGCCCGGGCGACCTCCGATGCCTTGGACTTTTCAGGAGTCTTGGCTTTCTCCTTTTG
This sequence comes from Prunella vulgaris, assembly GCA_026898435.1. Classification (NCBI taxonomy): domain Eukaryota; kingdom Viridiplantae; phylum Streptophyta; class Magnoliopsida; order Lamiales; family Lamiaceae; genus Prunella; species Prunella vulgaris. The sequence goes on from JAPKLY010000181.1 coordinate 511,230, forward strand.
GGCTCCCGACCCACCTGCCTCGCCCTTTTTGGAGGCGAGCTCTGCCTTCTTGCTCGCCTCCAGCGCGAGCACAGACGGTGGTGCGAGTCTGTTGGGGTGAGGTGGGCCCATCTCAAATCGCTCTTTTACAAGTTGATAGGCCTTGGGGACCTCGGCGATCGGGATGGCAACGAAGCTACCACCTGCACAAAAATTGCAAATATTAGCATGATGGGCGAGCTCCCCCCCCATTGGCGAGCTGCAAAGAGTTGGACCTGGGAGCTCGGGACCATGGATGTCAAGGTGGTGCGGTAGTGTGAGGAGCCCGGCGAGTCGCAGGCAATGGTGCACGCACAGATGGGCGACCTGTCTGTCATTCTCGCTTCTCAAACAGCAAATGGCGCGCAACACGTCGAACTGCTCCGATACTTTAGGCCTGCCCCGGCTGGATTTGTGTCGCTTCAGAACTGCAAAAGGAAAGGAAATTAGAATTAGTATATCTAATTCAACCCACGCACACCGAAATAAGCGACCTACTGTTGGCTTCCCCATATCCCCCTGGGGTGGGAATACGGTCACCCCGTCCATGATACGTGCTGGAGGCTCGCCAATCTCCACCGATGAAGAAAAACTGCTTCTTCCATTCACGGGCTTTATTGGTCAGTTCCCCAAGAAATTTCTCCCCTGGACGAGCTTTCAGGTAATAATACCCCGCGCCGTCCTGCGCCCGCTTGGTCACGGCGAAGAGCTCGCCCAGGTCCGCCGAGGTTGTCGCGTTCTCATAACCCTCCAACCCAAAAACAGACAGGGCGGCGAGGAGGTTGCTCCATGCATTCGGTGTGAGCTGGGTGATGGCCAGATTATTGTCAGCAAGGTATTGGCCAAGGATCGGGTGCAGCGGCAAAGTAAGCCCGGCCCTCAGGACATCTACGTTCAAGGCGGTCATCCCCTCAGGAGGTGTGTCGGCTCGCTCATCCTTCATCGGGGCGTACATAAAAATATCCAGTGGGATGCGATACTCCCTGCGTATAATAGGCAGGTCGCATTCATCGATAAGGCTCATCACCTCGCTAGCCTTATACTCAGAAGGGACAACTTCTTCTAGGTCGGCGGGGTCAGCGCGAGGTACCCGATTCGGATAAGGGAAGCTCGCCGCGTACTCGGCGACATACTCGTTCCAATCAAATGGGTGAGCCACCTGGGCGGGGATCTGGTACTCAACCAGCTGAGGTTCAGGAAAACCAATGCGGCGAAACCATTCGAGCGTGACCTCCTCCAGCTCGCCACCCTCCTCACCGACCTCGGCAGCGCCCTCCTCAACCTCCTCGGGTCCCTCGTTGCCGCTGGCAACTCTTTCCTCTTGGGCGACCTCGCCACCTTCCTCCCATACCTCACGGTACACGGAACTGGAGGCTCCTTCCTCCGGATCGGGACGTAGCTCGCCAGGCAGCTCGCCAAGCGGCTCGCTGGAGACCTGGCGGGCTACCGAGGTCGCCTCGGAGCTGGAGCCAATCTCCACGTACGAAACTTGAGGTGGCTCATCCTCAATTATGGGCCGTTTATCAGGATTCCGGTCCGACATGGTTCTACTCGAAGAGCGTGTCGACATGGTCTCAGAGGAGTTCAAAGGTCTCAAAGTCCAAAGTCCAATAGTCCAAGAGTCAAGGAAATGCAAAGTTTTTCGATGCAATCCACGGTCCAAAACCCCGTAATCCCGAAGAAACAACAGAAAAATCAAATAAAAGATAGAAGAGAAGGGAAAAGAAATAGAATCCTACCTTGAAGAGCCTTCGAAAATCCGTCGAGCACAAGAAAAATCGGTCGTCGGGAAAGCTCTGAGAATTCGAAATGCAAGAAGTGAGAAAATGAATCCATTTCCCCCTATTTATAGACGTCGGGGCGAGGTGCGATATTCACAGAATACAGGGACCTGTTTGCAAGAAATTTGAAAGTTGATGTGATTGTGGGCGCGAACCAAGGTCTCAAAAGGCGTGCATGACCCCTGAATTCCCGCACCACCACGACCAGGAATAACCCCCCTCACCAAGCTCGCCTCATAGCTCGGCAATCACCCAGAGATAGTTCGCCGAATTTCAAGTTCTCCAGCTCGCCTGCACATTTGACGAGGTCATGACACATGCGAGCTGGAGGGCAAATATTGGACTGGCGAACTAATGTAATTAGTATATGAACAATCGCCAAGGTTTGGCAGGTCGCCAGGACCCGCCTGGATCCACGGAGGTCCGGAGCTCGCCCACCTGGGGGCAGCTCGCCCACGCAGCTCGCCCAAGAGGCTTGCCCCTACCCCCACGAGGACCTCGCCCAGGTCCGTCATCGCATGGCACCCAGAAAATCACACAAGGCGTTGGAGCTCGCCCGTAAGCTCACCCAGAAGCTCGTCTTGTAGCCTGTTAGGTCCCGATGGTTGCACTCTTTTTCCCTCCGTCTGGTTTATCCACAAGGGTGGTTTACGGCGAGGTTTTTAATGAGGCCCATCTAGTCTAAGGCATAGTAGTAGGATGAGGCATGATAAAGGAAGCAGTGTGAGAGACCAAGACGAGGGTAAGGAACCCTCGTCAACACCGGAAGTCACATAGGCTCGTAAGGTGTCGTCTCACACTCACACACCTATAAATAAGACATCTCTTGTACTATTCACACAATTCTAAAAATTAATACAATCCCTACTGCAATATTTCTCTCTCTAAACTCTCTACTCTCCCTCCCCAAGAACATTAATTCAAAGATTATTGTTTGATAGGATTAATATGTTGTAAAGCCACATAAACAAACATCGATTAGTAAATTCTATCAACAATTAGAGCTGGCAATTCCGGTCCGTCCCGACTGGCCTACCCGGCCTACCCGACGTATGGGCTGGGTTGGGCCGGAAAAATAGTGGCCCGGAAAAAATCGGGCCGTGGGCTGGATTCTAAGACTTTTGAGCTTTGGCGTGTACTGTTTTTATTTTTCAATACACCTCATAATTCAACAAACCCTAGTTTCCTAATTTTCAATAGTGGAACACACGACTCCCTTCTTCTCTACTTATGAACTGCTTTTATTATATTAGGACACTATGACTATGAGTAATGATCTTTATTTCTTTTTTAATTTATGTTTGAATTTGTGATTTTAGTTCTATTTTATGTTTGTATTGTTGGTTTGTGGATTGTAAAAGTATAAGTTAACAGTGATTATAGTATAATTTTTAAAATTATTATTTTAAAAAAAATGGGCCGGGCTGGCCCGTTAGCCCGTGGGCTAGATTGGGCTGGGCTGGGCTCAATTTTTATAGGCCCGACTGAAAAATGGGCTGGCCCGGCCCGGTGGACTGGGCTGGGCAGGCCCGGCCCGTTTGCCAGCTCTACTCATCATAAATGTGATAATAACACATAAGTAAGAGATTACTATTATTTTATTGATTGTTTAAATTTAATTATGTGTCATCATCACATTTAATTATGGATATATGATCATTTCTATATCAATTGTATATACACTTTTATGCAGGTTATGTAAAACAAATATTTCTTCATTATGTATAATTTTGTTTTATTTATTGATAAATTTCAAGTTAATTCAATATAAATTAAATGTTACTTTGTCATATCACCAAAATATTTATAAACTTTACATTTATTTTTCAAAAATAAAATTATATCGTACAAATTTATATATTTTATGAGAATTAAAAACTTATTAAAAATTATATATATTTAATATATTAATAAAATTATAGTCCGTGTTTTTCTCTCCTGAGAAAATACTAGTTTTTATAATTTCAGATTTAATTTTGGGATAAAAAGAAGATGTGGTAATTTCATCGGGAGCACAAATTCAAAAAAGATGCCACACCCTCTCTATTGATGCCCTGTTCTCCCTGGAAAGCACTTCCAACAACCACAACCTGTACCCTGTACATCACTCAATGCCATCGGAAATTGCAGACACTCGCCTGCCTCTGCCTACGCGTCCTACCCGTCCACAACCGTCGCTGTTCACCGCCGAAGACTTCGCGCACAGCGACGTCGTCCACCTCCGATCGCTTCTCCTCCACCGCCCGCAACACGTCCAATTCCACCGGAATCTGCTATTCCATTCGCCGATTAGAACCGCCTCTGTCCGCTGAGTCAACTCCACCGTCGACGAAGTCTCTGCAACCAGATCTGAAAATTGCGCAGCCGCCGTCCTCCCGGTGCCGTTCGCAATCCCACTATTATCAATTTTGTTCCAAAATTGATTTAAAAACTGCTAATTTCAACATAAACGTGTAGTTTGGATATAAAATGAAAAAGAGAATTGAATGGATTAAAAATATGTTTATTCTATCCTAATGAGAAGGTTTATATAATGAGAATACAAAGTAATCCCTAATTACTAATTTTGCTAACACTTTATAAAATGAATAGCAACTTTACAAATAAATGAAGAAGTGAGATAACACTTCTTTTACTCTTTAGACCCCCCCCCCCTCAAAATGAGAGTGAATGTTTTAAGAGCTTCATTTTGCACTTGAATGTGTTGAAAGGAGCTGGTAGAAGAGGCTTCGTCATTATATCTGCTAAGTTTTCTTCAGTGGGTATATGAATGACTTTGAGAGCTCCTTCCTTGATTTTTTCTCTTGTGAAGTGACAATCAATTGAAATGTGTTTGCTTTTGTCATGGAGACAAGGATTGTGAGCCATTTGATAAGCAGATTTGCTATCTGTGTAAAGAGTTGTTGGAAGTTGGACGGGAATCTTGAGATCTTTCAAGACATAAAGAATCCATTGAATTTCACAAGTAGTGGTGGTCATGGCTCTATACTCTGCTTCAGCTGATGATCTACTAACTGTATTCTGCTTCTTTGACTTCCATGAAATAAGAGAGTTTCCCAAGTATATAGTGTAACCTGTGACACTTTTTCTAGTTTCTATACATCTAGCCCAATCACTATCAGTATAAGAATGTAATTTAAAATCATTCATAGAGGAATAAAAGATACCCAAACCTGGTGTGCCCTTTAGGTATCGTAAAAGCCTGTGTACAGCAATCATATGTTCCTTGGATGGGTTGCTCATGAACTGGGATAGTGACTGAACTGCATAAGATATATCCGGCCTTGTGACTGTTAGATAAAGAAGTTTTCCAACAATTTTTCTGTAAAGTTTTGGATCAGTTTTGTTAGTTTCATCAGCCTGCACAAGTTGTAATTTTGAATCCATAGGTGTATTACAAGGTTTGCTGCCTAAATAACCAAAATCAGTTAAAAGATCTAATGTGTACTTTCTTTGACACAAGGTTAGTCCCTTTTCTGACCTTGCTACTTCAATACCAAGCATATACTTTAACACACCTAAATCTTTTATAGTAAACTTATTGTGCAGGTAACTTTTGACATTTGTTATTTCATCCATAGAGTTACCAGCTACAATAAGATCATCAACATAGCAAACAATAGCTGTGAATGATGTATCACTTTGTTTAGTAAATAAAGAATTATCAGCCAAAGATTGCACATAACCAATTTCAAATAAAGAATCTGAAAGTTTGGTAAACCATTGTTTTGATGCTTGCTTCAAACCATAGAGGCTTTTATTGAGCTTGCAAACTCTTGTGTCCGAATCAATACAATAACCAGGTGGAGGACTCATATATATTTCTTCAATTAAGTCTCCATGTAAAAAGGCATTATTTACATCTAATTGATGAATGTACCAGTTTCTAGCTGTTGCAACAGAAAGTAATATCCTAACAGTGGTAATTTTAGCAACATGACTAAATGTATCAAAGTAGTCAACACCTTCTTGTTGTGTATAACCTTTAGCAACCAATCGTGCTTTATATCTTTCAATAGACCCATCTTGTTTATACTTGATTTTATAAACCCACTTACAGCCAATACAATCTCAATTTGGTGGCAAGGAAACTAGAGTCCATGTATTAGTTCTTTCTAAAGCATCTAACTCGGTTTTCATAGCTTGCTGCCAATTAGGATTGTCTTTGGCCTTTTTATAAGATTTAGGCTCTAGATTTTGAGAAATAGATGCAGTAAAAACCTTATGAGCAGAGGAGAGTCTTACAGTAGATAAAAAATCAGAAATATCATATTGTTTTCCACTTGAAATAGTCAAATTAGTCTCTGAAATGTCATGATTTAAAGACTTAGGTAAAGAAGTCTCATAAACCTTTAAATAAGCAGGTTGAGACCTGGACCTAGTAGACTTTCTAATATGATTTTCATGCAAATTATCAACATGAGAACCAAGTTCAATAGCCTGACTATCAGAAATATCAGGTTCAATAGCCTGACTATCAGAAATATCAGGTTCAATAGCCTGTCTATTGGATACATCAGGTTCAATAGCCTGTCTATTAGATACATTAGGTTCAATAGCCTGTCTATTAGATACATCAGGTTCAATATCTGAAGAATCAACAAGTAAATGATCAAAAAACTCATCATGGATCTCTTGATGGATAACTTTATTATTATAAATAACAGAAGTTTGAGAAGTATCATCAACAAAGTCATTATTATGTTGTAAAAATAATTATTAGCAATTAAGAGCTGAACAAACTCATGAGCCCCCTTTTTATCGGCAAAAGGAAAAATATTTTCATAAAAACTAACATTTCTTGAAATAAAAACTTTGCCAGCATCTAAATCAAGTAATTTATAACCTTTGATACCAAATGGATATCCCAGAAACACATATTTAATGGCTCTTGGGGTCAAACTTATTTCTGTTGACAGAAAGAGTATTGGCAAAACATAAACAACCAAATGATCTTAGAAAAGAATAATCAGGTTTTCTACCATACAATTTTTCAAAAGTGGACAAATTATTTAGAACAGCAGTTGGTATTCTATTAATTATGTATGCAGCAGCCAAGATGCAATCACTCCAATATACAATAGGCAATGAAGATTGAAACAACAAGGCCCTAGCTACTTGTAAAAGGTGTTGGTGTTTTCTTTCAACCAAACCATTTTGTTGTGGGGTTTCCACACAAGATGTTTGATGAATTATTCCCAATTTATGATAAAAATCATATAGCAAGAACTCGGTACCATTATCACTCCTTAAAACCTTTATTTTCTTAAGAAATTGTGTCAACACCATGTTACAAAAATTTTCCAAAGAAGACCTGACATCAGACTTAGCTTTCAACATGTAAATCCAAGTACATCTTGAAAAATCATCAACAATAGTTAAAAAATACTTATAACCAGAATAAGAAGCAATAGAAAAAGGACCCCATATGTCACAATGTATTAGATCAAAGCAAGCAATTGAAGAAGAAACACTAATTGGAAAAGGTTTCTTTTTCTGTTTAGCAAGAGGGCAGATATTACAATGAGTAATAACATCTGAATGACTGAAACCTAAATCCTTTATATGTAACATACTAGAAGGAGACATATGACCTAATCTATTATGCCAAAGAGTAAAGGTACCAGAAGTAGCAGAACTAGCAATAGAATTTGCTGAATGTGAAACTCTAAGAAAGTATAATCCTCCATGTTGCTCAGCAGAACCAATCACCTTGAGGGAGTCCATGTGCTACAAAACACAACTTGATGCCATAAAACTAACTGTACAATTAGAGTATCTTGTTAAATGACTTATAGAAAGTAAATTATAAGCGAAGTCGGGAACATACAACACATTGTAAAGTGTTAAATACTCATTGATAATAACAGTTCCCATATGTGTCACAGTAGAAACATCATTATTAGGCAAACTTATCTTAATGTTGGCTATTGTTGGAGGCGAAGTAAAGCACTCCAAACTAGACACCATATGATCAGTAGCCCCAGTGTCCAAATCCAAGTAAAAGACGTACAATTAGAAAAAGAGTTAAAGCATAAATGAAGTCCCTCTTTACCTTGATTACCTTGACTATCAGAAACTGCAGGAATATGGGCAAATACACCAGCAGCAGAATGAATGGACTCAGTAGATGGTCTCGGATTTTGCTTAACTAAGGACAAGAGCTGTTCAAGAACCTCTTGAGTGATTAGAGGATTAGAACCTACAACTTTTTCAGGAGAGGAAACCAAAGCATTGGCAGACTTTCCTTTACCTTTATTACCTCTTGGACCCTTCCAACCAGATGGATAACCAATCAATTCAAAACATCTATCAATTGAATGTCCATTACCATCACAATGAGTACATTTTAACCCCTTCTTTTTATCCTTATAGAACCTGGATTTACTAGCTAACATAGCCACTGACTCGGGAAACACAGGATTAGGCATAACCACTGCCCATTGAGATTCTTCTTGCAACAATAGAGCATACACTTTAGCAAGTGGAGGAAAAGGTTTATGCAGCAAGAACTGACTACGGAGTGGAGCATAAGAGTCACTCAAACCAATAAGAAATTTCATCACACAATCTTGTTCTTGTGATGCAGCCAATTGCCGAGGAAGGTCACAAGTACAGTTGACCATAACACCACAATTACAAGCAAACACAGGCTTATGACTAACATGCTCATCCCACAAGTATTTTAACTCGTTATAGTAATTAACCAAAGATTTAGAACCTTGAGCAATATTAGTTAAAGACTTCTCTAGTTGAAATCTTAGATAAGTCAGAAAACTCATACCTAGTTATCAACTCATTCCAAACCTCCTTAGCCGTCTGAAAATATCTCAGAGTCTTCTTAATGTCAGGAGAAACCGAGTTGAGAATCCACTGCAAAACCAAGTTGTTGGCACACACGTACGCTGCATATACTACCCTATCAACATCAGGAGAAGAAACCGGAAGAGAATCATCCACAAGCGCCAACTTGTTCTTGACACTCAATACAAAATTGTGATGATTCGCACGATTCCACCAACTGGAAAATCACGAACAGGAACTCTGTCAATTGAAAAAAAAAATGCAAACTGGAAAATCCCCCAATTCGTCAATGTGAACAGGAAAATCCCGCAACGCGAATAGGAAACGGGAACAGGAATACCGCGAACAAGGAAATCGCCCAATTTGAACAAGAAACGCCCAATTTCTGGATAATCTGGAAACTGATGAAACGTGATAAAAATATGTTGCGAAGACGCGAACTGACCAAATCCGCCCAAATTCGCCGAGTATGTATGATTCCCAATATAAAACTCGAATCAAAAATTGAACGATGAACAAGAATCGTTCAAATCAAAATCAGTCGAGTATAAAACTCTAATCACACGCGGAAGAGATGAAGGATCGAATAGCATTAACAGCATAAAACTGATATCATATTATCAATTTTGGGACAAAATTGATTTAGAAACTGCTAATTTCAACATAAACGTGTAGTTTGGATATAAAATGGAAGAGAGAATTGAATGAATTAAAAAGATGTTTATTCTATCCTAATGTATAATGAGAATAAAAAGTAATCCCTAATTACTAATGTTGCTAACACTTTACAAAATGAATAACAACTTTACAAATAAATAAAAAAGTGAGATAACACTTCTTTTACTCTTTAGACCGAGAAGCTCTGTCGTCTTCAGCAACCGCCGTCCGTCGCACTAATTTCCGCCGACACCGCCTGAACCCACGCCTGCAACTCGCCGCTGATTCACGCACTCTCCGTCCAGTCGCCGATTGAAGTCCTGCCTGCCGCGCCGGTGATTCGATCCGCCACTCCAGCCCGCCGTCGCATTCATTCACGCCGGTAAATCGATCGCCTGAGTACAACTCCATCAGAAGCAGAAGCCGTAACCGTTCCTCTGGTAATTTGGAAACTCAGTTGGGCCGTTCCTAATTTCAATAATTTAGGCCCAATTATTTATTTAGCTTAATCCCAACACTTATTTGGTATAAGTCCAATTGCTGAATATATATATATTAGGGGAGTTAAGCAGCAGGAGTTACGACGTTTTAGTCAGTGCATTAGGCAGTAGGTTTTTAGAATTTATTTTTCACGCACAGTAGGCAGAGAAGGGGAGAAAACAATTTTCTTAGGGCTCATTTGGTTCGTAAGATAAAATTATCTATCCGTCGAAAACATGCATATTTTCGACGGATAGATAGTTTTATCTTACGAACCAAATGAGCCCTTAGTACTTTAATTTCAAGTTTTTAATTAAGTTTTATTTAATTTCTTGTTCTAATTAGTCTCATGCATATTATTTGAATTATTTTATGTTTAATTTATTTATGTTATTATTATTTATTTCTTTTATCTAAGTTAGTCATGTTCATCAAGAGTTAATCACTTTTGTTTTTTGTGGAATTCACCCGAAGCATGCACGTTTTTTTTTAAATTATTATTTTCGTATTTTTGCTTTATTTTATTTTTATTTCATTTTGTAATTAGATAGAAACTAAATCCTGCAATTTCATTTTTATTTATTTTATTCCCCAAATCACATAAATCTTAGGATTATATTGTCTAATTGCTTCCTGTGGAATCGATATTTATAACTTGGTCAACTTACCACTACACGATCCTATACACTTGTAGGAAAGTGTATTTTTGTGCAAACAGTAGTATATGTTATTATATAAAAAATAATTATTTCAATACAAATAAATAAATGTTTATGAAAAATCAATATATTTTCTTATAGTAACACACATGTTTTTTCTCTTATATTATGTTAAAAAATATTTATTCTATAAAAACATATAAATGCAAAATAACAATATTTTATAAGATTGTAACACACATTTACTCTAATAGTAACACATATTTGTTCCTCAATTTATGTTACTATATGGGCAAAATGTTACTATAGGATAAAATGTAATTTTCTTAAGAACAATTTTTTTTTATTTAATCATCATCCCTTACACCTAGATATAATGATTCATACGTTTTACTATTTTATGTGTTATTATAAAATAAAATAACTATTTATATACAAATAAATATAAACTTATGAAAAATGTAATGTTTTTTCTTATAATAACACACATTTTTCTGTTACATTGTATGAAAAATATTATTTCTACAAAAACAAGTTATATATATGTAAAACAACAACATTTGGTCTGATTGTAACACAATTTTGCCTTAAAGTAACATGCATTTGTCTAAAAAGTAACATATCTGGGAGCGATAAAATCTGAAAATTGTGCTTGCGCGAAAATTGGAGAAAATTACCTAAATTCGACCCGACCCAATCATGAATCCACAAATTCTTTTTATATAGTATGTTTCATACCGTGAAACATTTCATATAAATTTTTGTCTATATATATAATTCATTCAAAAAATTATTTACAACAAAAAATTATTCAATTCTTTCACTTTTTTAATTTAATCTCACTACGAGTTATGATAGTCCGATTACTTTGTCAGAATATATTTAATTTTCCTTTTCATGATTATAACTATTTGTTAATCCTTATTCATTTATATTAATTATTAAATTTATAATCAATATTTTTGTGAATATTTATTTCTACTTAATTTTATTGTAAGTCGTAACTAATCATAAAATTTTTCAATGTATTAAATCTAATTTTAGTTGATCGTGATAATAAATATAGAAAATTTTAAGATTTGCTATAATTTAACTATTTAATATTTATGAAAGTTAAATGCAGTGTCAATTATTTAGAAGTTTCCTAATACAAAAAAAAATAAAAAAAAATAGATACACTAATCTTATTAAAAAAAAATATGTATAAAAATATTTATTATAATCGGTGTGTAATTTACTAATTATTTTCTTAGATTTTTTTCATATTAAATGTTTCAATTTCCCATTGGAATAGTACTGATTTTTAGAAATTCAGAGTTGATCGAAGAGGAGTAGTTGAATGGTGTCTTTGTGATTTTTTACAATGGTGGAAATTCGGTCAACAACCAGGCATAGTAAGTTTTATCAATTGGACTCAAATATTTTGATCATGCGAAGAAGTGTTATTGTTTGAGCCAACATATATTTCACACATTTTTATTAAAATATGGAATAAATTTCGATAAAAATATATCAAAAATAGAATAAATATTTTTGAGTGGTGCATCTAATAATTTTGAAGGGTATATAGTTGGGCCCTTTAACATTTTGCATCTCCAAGTATTGCAATTTATTTAGGCCCAGGTTATTTGCAGTAACTTTTTGTAAATATACTTAGCCAGATTAATATACTATCTTTTTGTGAAATACACTATTCTATATTCAGTAATTTTTTTCAAAATTTTTTATATTTTCGTTATTTTTTTCGAACATAGTGTAAAAATAAAATTTTTGTCGAAAATTTATAAAAATTTCAAAAAAAAAAAATCAAACATATTAATGATAGTGTATTTCCCAAAATGATGAGTGTCAATGTGCCTTTATACGGGCGAATGTAAGGCCCAAGGAGACCTAATCTATCTAAATATAGTCTTAGAATTCTTTTGATCCATAATTCAACATTTTATCATTTAAAAAAAAGTCACATTTTTTATATTTTTAAAAGTATTTTAGGAGTCATAAAAAAAGTTTTTTACAGGATTTCTATTCCTTAATTATATTATCGTCCAATTATTTAATGGGATTAATATGGAAATTTAAAAATGGATATAAGGTCCATTAGAGACCTACTTGTGTCCAGACATGGTCTTATGGCAAATTTATTAATATAGAGTTGTTTTGACGACATATTATCAAAATAGGGAAAAAAAGAGGAGATTTATCAAAATAAAACCAGTCGGTACTGGTAGTACCGACTGGTGACGTGGACCACAGATATAATTATATATTTTTATTTTATTTTATTTTTCTTGCTAATTTTTTGAAAATTCTCATTAGTAATTATATGTTGATTCAGTCAAAGTAGTTGGGGTATATCACATTGAGCATTTGTAGGAAAATTTGTTACCATTTACCACGTTCATTTATTTCTCTTGAGATTTAATTGATTAATATTTTTTAATTTATATTCACTGTTTATTTAAATTATTCCGCAAGATTAAATGTGATTTAAGTTTAAGATTAGATTTTTTTTTTGACGAAAAGTTTAAGATTAGATTTGATTGAGGATGTATTTACATATTTTGACCACTAAATTAGCTCTTATCATAAATAAAATCATAAATAAATATTTTCAAATTGTTATTAGAAAATTGAATTATTATATAAAAAATATTGGAGTTTTCTTATAATTTTTTAATTCGGCATTCTTGCGCTTTTCTCGTTTGCAAAAATCCACAAAAAAAAATTTCATGTGTGTAACTCATGTTAACAAATTTCTCTATTTTTATGGAAAAAAATCAAGTTGAAAGTTTTTTATTAATATTAATATTTAAATTTAATGAATTGGACGGTTTCTAAGAAAAAATATAATATTAAAATATATAGGATGAGTAAAAATTCATAAATATGAGAGAATAAGATTTATTTATTTTTATTTTTATTTTTTGTTTTCGATCAATTTATGTTGATTTTAAGAATTATGATTGAAAATGCTTCATCCTCAAAAAACCACAATTAATGCTGCAACCAAGTTTTAGACGCCGGAAACTGCAAGGTTGCCTCATCAAGTCACTTACGGCCAATTTCGTCAAAATTGTCCACTTCACCCACGTCCATCTCAACCGACTTGTAAGAGTGATGCTCATGATTGCCAACTTAGCATTTTGTCTCCTCCAGTCGGTTGTGTGAGTGCCGACTGGAACACCTTCCCCGAGGTAAGAGAATCTAAGCTTGTCCACGTCACCAGTCGGTACTACCAGTACCGACTGGCTTTATTTTGATAAAGTTTATATTTCTTTCCCTATTTTGATAATAGATTCTGAAAACAACCCTATATAAATAAATTTGCCTATTTATCACTATACATTTAATCCATTATTACAACACCTTGATTATCATTTCAAAATTCACATTTCATGTATATATTCAAATTTATTTTCTTGATTTTTTTATTTTCTCACTTATTTTTCATCCAATTTATTTCGAATGGGATTATTACTTTTTACTAGAGGGCGAAATTTTGGGGCCCACCATAGACACACATGACATCTATTGTAGCCCAATAATATGAGATAAGCCCATTAATAGGCCCAATTTATTAAAGCCCAATACGTAATTAGGGTTTTTAGATCTCTTCCCATCACCCCAATGTAAATTCGCCTCTGCTCACAAAACCCTTTCTGTCTTTGGAGTGCACGCCCCTCACACATTTCGCACACTCGAAAAACACATAGAGATGAAGACCATTCTCTCCTCCGACACCATGGATCTCCCCGACGATGTCAAGATCAAGATTAAGGCCAAGGTGATCGAAGTAGAAGGACCAAGGGGTAAGCTATCGAGAAATTTCAAGCACTTGAATCTCGATTTTCAACTGATTACCGATGAAGCCACCGGAAAGAAGAAGCTCAAGATTGATGCGTGGTTTGGCAGCCGGAAAACCACCGCCGCCATCCGCACGGCGCTCAGCCACGTGCAGAACCTTATCAATGGCGTCACCAAGGGTTACCGCTACAAGATGCGTTTTGTGTACGCCCATTTCCCGATCAATGCCTCCATCACCAACAACGGAAAGGGTATTGAGATCCGAAACTTCCTTGGAGAGAAGAAGGTATTAGATTTACTGTTCTTTTTGGTTCAACTTTTTTTAAATTCTAGTTTGGTGGTCTGATGTCAAGTATTTATCCTCTTTCGTCACTTTGGCTTTGATTTATATCAAATTAGTAGTTGTCTGTGATTTTGATAGAACTAGTTTACATAGTTTTGCATGGTTTTTTGGGCTGAAATTATTTCAAAAACTTCATTGGGATGTCGTTGATAATTGAATGCTTATACTGAGTGTCTTTGTCTCTTTACTAGTTTCGATTCAATTAAAATCTCGATAAGATTGTATGTGCTGCAGAAAAAAGGAATATTTATTTGATTCTACAGAAATTTTGAAGAACATTATACTTGTTCATGTTCTCCGCCGTTCATAGCTTAAAATGTCAGCATATGTTTCTCGTCCTCAATAACAAAGATCTTAAGATAGGATTTAAAGGAGCATATGTTACTGTGTTGCGCTTGGATTTAACAATAACTGTATTATCTTTGGGTCTTGATACAATGTTTTTCTTGGTTTTATGCCTTATTGTAGCTACTCCAGTGTATACTTTGGATGAAAGTAATTGGCTCTCCTTTATCTTCATTTTTTCTCCTTTCTATATCAGGTGAGGAAGGTTGATATGCTTGACGGTGTTTCGATTGTGCGATCGGAGAAGGTTAAGGATGAGTTGGTTTTGGATGGAAACGACATTGAGCTGGTTTCTCGTTCTTGTGCCTTAATTAACCAGGTAATGCAAATAAACTTTGCAATTGGAAAATTTATTCCCCCTTGCTCAATTGTCCACCTTTCACTAAAAACTGCCCTTTTATTACAGAAATGTCATGTGAAGAAGAAGGATATTAGGAAGTTTCTTGATGGTATCTATGTGAGCGAGAAGGGAAAGATTGCCGTTGATGAGGAATGAGTAGTTAATCTGTAGGATTCTGCTTCCATGTTTACCTTTTTGCTTGATTTATTCTCTTTTTTGTCGTTAATTTTACTGCGTTCTCATAAGACTTGTCTGAAGATGAATCTACAAATTTTGTGTTGCAAGAAATGGTCGTTGATCTCAATGATTTGTGCCTGTTTGTTAATGTTAGTGTTCATGGATTTGTTTGTGAGCTTCATTGTATCTTTGTTTCCATGTGGTTATTTGTGCTAATTAGAACTGATCATTAGCATCTTATGCAGTTGATTTAGCATATGAACTAATCGTGGATTTAGCATTGTGTGTTGAACCCTCTTTTTAGTGTTATTTTGTGCACCAAAACAATAATGCTTAAAAAACATCACGCTTACTCAAATGATATTTATTGTCTTGTATATATGGAAGCCTCATAATCACCTCTGTGCAAGCACCTGATAAATGAAACCCATCCCGGGCTTTCTTGTCTTTTGATGTGATGCATACGTTTGCTCTTAAGTTATCTCTCATCTTTCTAATAGGTAATGACTACACAAGGTCTCTTGTGAACTATTGTGTACATCATTGCTATTTATATATATTACCACAGTTATATAACAATGTTTGATTTTCTTAATGGTGATATAGTATATATGAATAACAGTGATAATGTATTCACATTATAGTGTTAGTTGATAAAGTTGAGTTCACCGTGAAAATGAGCTTATGCAAATTTTTGTCTTGATTCATGCTCTTTTGTGTTATTTAGCTGAGGGTATGTTTGGTTCGTAAGATAAAATTATCTATCCGTTAAAAATATGCATGTTTTTTATGCATAGATACTTTTATCTTACGAACCAAATATACCCTGAATTGTTTGTGCTCTAAACTAAGCAAAATAAATGTAAATAAGTTAAGCTGTTCTATGTTAATTAATACTTCATCCGTCCGAAAATTACTTTTACACTTTTTTTATTTGGACGTTTCAATTCTACTTTCACACACACCTAAAAAGGTAACTTTTTACGCTTATAAAAGTCAACAAAGTACATTTTTTCTTATTTTATATTTAACTTTACATTCAAATTTTAATTTTTTTATTCATATGCCCAGAATTATTTTTAGTGGTTCTTGGACAGCAAATGGGCCCTTTACTTATTAGTAGGTAAACATATAATACCCTTATAAAGCAAATAATACTTTTGAAAATGTGCTAGTTAATTATGCATATATTATTATATGTAAATGATACATTAGGGGATTCACTATTCTTTTAAAGGGTTTAAAAGCATTTGCGATTGACATCGGTGAACAGATGATACTTTTGTACTATTATATATATATTGGCTAACTTCTCCACACATTCTAATGTTATGTGGAATTATTTTTCTTTCATATAGTTGAATGCAATTGTTGTTTCACAATTGGAATATTATAAATTGGAATTATTGTCATCGGGCATCAGTTAAAATCATATATTATGTCTGCTATACCCACTAAAAATAATGTGATAGTAGGTTACTTTATTTTAAAGGGAAAGTATTACTAAAATCTACTAATAAATCAGACCTAATTGATTTCGATAAGATTGCTTTTGGTGTCACTACACTACTAGGGCAGGGCAGTCACCTAAAAGATGAGGATTGCACAAGCTGCCAAACAATGTCGCACCATGGTAAAAGGTGGATATAAATTTGCAAATTTAATAATGACATTTAAATGGTTTACATGTGATTATTTCTATTTTTATCTTCATTAATATTAATTTCTGTAATCATAAATAATCATTTTAATAAAATACTTTAAAAGCTATATAAGATTTTAAAAGAAGTTTAATGAATTTTCTTTGCTGTAAAGGGGCATACAAAAACATTGGATTTCTATGGGTTTTTGGTGTCATTTTCATTTACAGTGTTTATACGCTTAAAAATGGATGATAGATCTCAATAGTGACACTCTTTACCCCCAAGAATCTTTTAAAATACCATTTTATAACTAGAGTACACATATGATCTTCACCTTTACATCAAAATGGACCCCCAACATTTTCCTGTTTAAAATTTTCTAACCAATATTGCAAAAATGAAACAAAATACAAATATTAAAATAATTGTATTTTTAATTGAATAGGTCTTTTGTGACTTTGAGATCATATAAACTTATATTACTATTATACATAAATTATTATCACTATTATGTTAATATATATAATAATAATATTATATACACATAACAGTGATAATTGACAAATTAAACTTACTATGAATTCGAATTTATATAAGTTTTTGTCCTATAATTTCATAGAACTTTTATTCACAACAATAATCTTCTTTTTCTTTTCTTATAGTAATTTTTTCCTTCAAAACTAGCAGTTCTATCTTTTCTTTAAAATCAAGTGATGGATTCAATTAAATAACTAAGTGTGGAGACCAAACTTGTAAAAAAATAAAAATAAAAAATTGACAGTTTTTCAAATCAGATACGGAAAAGTGTGAAAAAAGAAGTTAGCATTGCAATTTTACCCATTATAGAATCAAGGGTTTCTCAAATCAAAATAGAACACTAACTTGCATGTGATAACAATCTAGACAACATTATCATTATCATTATTAGAAGGACCACATCAAACTAAATGCCAAATCCCCTCCTTCACATGATCATAACCTGCAAACTTCCACACAAAATCCATAAAACACACACTTCACTTCATCATCTCTTCCCCAATCATGTTCCTCCACAAATTTCTCCTCCTCCTCCTCATCATCATCATCTTCACCACCACATCCTTACCCTCAGTCGAATCAGGACACAAGAAACCCGAACCCGGGCCCGAAATCAAAATCACAAAGCACCTCTCTTTCCCGGATTTCAGCCCGAACAACCCCACAACCATCAATCAAGAAATCACCCTACTGGGCAGTGCTTCAATCTCCAACGATGGTTGTATCCAAACCCCTGATAACAATCTCCAATCCTCCGCCGGAAGAGCAATCCACTCGTCTCCGATCCGCTTGTACGACCCGAATACCCGTTCCCCTGCCTCTTTCAACACCACCTTCTCCTTCCAATTCCAAAGCCCGTCCAACAGCTCGGGCTCATCCGGCGGGCTGAGCTTCATCATCGCCCCGGATGAGTTCACAGTCGGCAGGCCCGGCCCGTGGCTTGCCATGCTGAACGACGCATGCGAGGACGAGTACAAGCTAGTCGCCGTCGAATTGGACACCCGAATGAACCCGGAATTCGGCGACCCGAATGATAATCACGTGGGCATCAACCTCGGCAGCATAGTTTCCACCACATTAATCAACGCTTCCAGCTTTGGAATCGATCTTAATGATGGCAGGGCACATCGGGCCTGGATTTTCTACGACGGACACACAACGGGCCTGGAAATTTATCTCGGGCCCGATGGAACATCTCTTCCTAGCAAAGCTGTTTACTCTGGTAATCTTGATCTTTCACCCTACTTAAATGAATACATGTTTGTCGGATTTTCGGGCTCCACCGGAGATTCTCACACACAGATTCACAGAATCTGCTCATGGAATTTCACGTCAGTTAGTCGGGCTTTTCTCCGGGTTCCTTCAGCACAAAGCTGCGAAAGCAGGATCGCAGTCGACGAAGATCAACCCAAAATTTCGAGCAAAGCGCCCAGCAGTTTCTTCATTTTTCTAGCTGTGTTTGCTCTTGTCCTGGTGATCATGATCAATTTGTATCTAACTCGTAAGCCGAAAAGGAGGAGTGATCCCGACGAAATCGATATGGTTTCGTCGGAAAAACAGAGGCCCAGCCCGCCGAACAGGGCCCGGAAATTCAGCTTTGCTGAAATCTCCTCTGCCACGCGGGGGTTTGGCGAGTTGCAGGTCTTGGGAAGCGATGACAAGAGCGTCACATATAAGGGCACATTCTTGAATGGGAGTAATGTAGTTGTGAAGCGTTTCACTCAAGAATTTCTCAACTCGCGCGTGTCGGATACGCGTAGAATTATCAAAGAAGTTAAGGGGGTGTCCAAGATTAGGCACCCGAATTTGGTTCCTATCAGGGGATGGTGTTTTGATCATCAAGAAGCTATGGTTGTTTACGATTTTGTCCCTAATGGGAGCCTAGACCGGTGGCTATTCGGGTTCGGGGTTTTGCCCTGGACCCGGAGGTTCAAGGTTGTTAAGGATGTGGCTGATGCATTGGCCTATCTACATTGCAAAGGGTTGGCCCACAAGAATGTGAAAGCCAGTAGTGTTTTTGTTGATATTAGCTTTAGGGCTCTTTTAGGTGATTTCGGGTTGGTTTTGTTGTCGGCAGAATCGGCTCGATTCGAGTCGATGATTAGTCAAAAGGTCGATGTTTTCGAGTTCGGGGTATTGATATTGGAAGTTGTGTCGGGTCGGGGCAGGAAGTCGAACCCGGGGGAGCTGGACTTGTTGGATCTTGCGTGGGCCATGCATGAGTCTGATGAGAAGGCGAAGCTGGTGGATAAGAGGATGGGTACGGTTGTGAACCCGGGTCAAGCAATCCGGGTGTTGGATGTTGGGTTGATGTGCACTTTGAATGATAATAAAGGGAGGCCTAGCATGGAGGAAGTGGTTGAGTACTTGAATTTCGAGAGAACCGTGCCCGAGTTGCCATCGACCCGACCCGTATCATTGTTTCCTTATACAAGTACTACTGGTCTATGCAGTGGGTACTCTTGCGCTTCATTCAAGTGAGGCCACATGAGCCTCATTTTGCGTGGTGATTTGGTGTTCCACATGCAGTGGATGATAGAGAGAGAGATCCATTCAATTATTTGGGTCCTATATTAGAAAGTGATTTGGATGGGCATTGGACATAAAAGTGGTTGAAGTGTTTTGCACGATTGATCTTGCTACCGAAAATATTAGGAGGTAATTCTTGTAAAAACATTTGGAGTTTGGGATTGTAGTTTTTGGTATATAACTTATCCGAGTGTATAATGATTCGTCCAGGTTATATGCATCCACATGTATTTAGAGTACACACACCTAAACATATAATAATACACAATAATATATAAAATGACCAATATACCCTATTATTTGTCTGTTCACTCGCTGGTATTCATTCACACCGCAATCAATCCACACTCTACGCTAGTCATAGAAGTGTCTATGCTATGGAAAACTTAAAAAAAAATAATAGAAATTGGATGTGGGGTGTAATATGATCACATCACGTCAGATAAAACGCAGCAGAAAAATAAAAACAACAGCAGATAAATTTTCACAAGTTATATGAAATAACTTGTGAATGCCTCATGACAAAACTTATTCACTATTTGAATGTAAATTACAATGAGTCATTTGAAACTAACGAAATCTAGTTTAAGGACATTAAAACAAACTGAGTTGTAAAAGAAGAACAAAGAACGAATTTCTCTAAGCTATTATTAAAACTCAGTTAAACAAGTATAATTTTGCTCTCTCAAAATCTTGACTATCTCGATTGTGTGTTGGATGTGTCCTCTTCAATAATCCCATCAACTCTTTTATAGGCTCACAAAATATCCCACGTTCATGTCACGTTCTCCACTCTTCAAATATTATTCTCCACTTCTCCAAGTTTTCATCGTGTAGCTTAAAAATAGGAATAATGACCAAGCACATATTCTTCTAACTCCTCCTAAAATATCTAACAAAAAAATATCCTATTCAAAAAATAAATCTTAGTCAAATCTTTTCTCCTGCACAAATAAATCAAAATAGAAATATCAAATCTTAATTAATTAAATGTGAATAAAGGCAAAAATAATAAAATAAAGAATTATTAGAATTTAAAATTTAAACTCTAACAATTATCAGTCGCTTTCATTTCTCAGTTCTGATTATTTCCAGATGAATATAGATCTGTTAGTTACTCTAAGTGTAATTCATTACATTAATAATAGATAGGATTAAAGTTCAGCATTTGATTTCTTTTGCTGCTCAAGGCTCAACCGAACCAATGGCCTTGTGAAGAAGATGTCATCGTTTTAGCTCATTTATATCACCGAAAAAAAAAGAGAAAATTGTACACCATCCTCCTGCTGAAGTGTCCACGCGCTATTCAATTGCCGACAATCATTTGCATCGTCTCTAATCAACCACCATTAACACCAAATGAAGCTCTGTTCATAGACACCAGAGAGAAACTCTCCACCATAACTACCACCGAATTTCAGCCCTTAATTTGAAAAAAAAATCCATATGAACAATGCTCCCCCTTTTCAACATCTATGTCCACGTCCACCCTTCCACCAGAATCTCACCTCCTTGAGGTGTATTCACATGCCGATTCATCGCCGCAAATATTTCAGAAAATAATCATATATTTAGAAATAAAAATTATCTCTCTCTCTACTAAAAATTCACCTTTCCAATAAAAATATGGGATAAATAGATAAATATATTTAATTATAATTCATATCACACGCTTTTTTTTTGCGAGGTTTATTTACGTATTTAAAAATCACACATAAAAAATATACTTGGTGATTTTTCATTTATAATTTTTAAATTTATAAATGAGCTTCACAATATCTTATAATACCTTCCGATATATTATATTAAATTACGTGTAAGAAAAATGGTCTATTTATGTGTTAAGTGTAAAGATAAGCTGAGTTTGAGTACTGAAGATTAGTCAGGAATCCTGATCCTGCGTATTGGATCCGGAGGAATATTCCTGAGGAAAGCATCCTGAGCCTGAGCGAAGACTTGATCCTGAGTCAGGAGTGTTCTGATCCTGACACTCATCCTGAATGTCATCCTGAGTGGTCAGATCAGTGAAGACACTGAAGACTCAGTAGAACTGAAGGCAAATCCTGAGAGTTCATCCTGAGCTGAGAATCACCTACTCCCTGAGTCACTCAGCATGAAGCCAATCCTGAGCTGACAGTTATGAAAATAGAGCATGGCAAAGACGACTTAACCAGAGTGATAAAGTCGGTTATTTGGGCAGTTGGTGGAGCAATCTCATTGGACGCCGGAACAGTTATTCAAGGCGGTTATAACCATACGAATCTCGTTGATTGGTTAAGAGCTCAAAGGCGATTAAGGGTCTGATCTATAAATATGTATTCATTCCAGTTTTTCAGTGAGTGTTTCATTCTAAATCTTAGAGAGAGAAAGCTTGTATTCTGTAAATATTATTCATCATTTCAATTTGATCGAACCACGTAAATTGTTTTGTTCTTCAGATTTCTTGATTATTTCTGTTGAGTGTGTTCATACTGCAAATTTCCTATTGTTCTGATTACTTGAAGTCTTATTGAGCTCGATTCAGTTCCGGTCATATTTCACAACAATTGGCGCCGTCTGTGGGAAGGAAGGAAGAATCGACCGGTAAAATCATCAATCATGGCATCTACCAAGATGGAATTTGAGAAATTCACTGGAGCAAACGATTTTGGTTTGTGAAAGATCAAGATGAAGGCTCTCCTGACTCATCATGGGCTGGCCAATGCTCTGAAGCCTGAAGATCAATGGCCATCGTCTTCATCAGAAAATCCAGGCAAGAAACAAGAAATATTGGAAAAGGCTCATAGCACAATCATCTTGTGTCTGGGGGATAAACCTCTGAGGGAGGTGTGCAAGGAGAAGACTGCTATTGAGGTTTGGAGTAAGCTGGAGAAGGTGTATCAAACTAAGTCTGTCACCAACAAGTTGTTCATGAAGCAAAAACTGATGTCATTCAGGATGAATGAAAAGAAGGAGTTGATTGAACAACTTGAGGAATTCAACAAGGCTACTGATGGTCTTGAGAACCTGGGAGTAGAAATTGATGATGGTGATAAGGCTTTGATGCTCCTGAATTCTTTGCCTAAGTCATTTGGAAATTTCAGGGATACTTTGCTATTTGGGAGGCAGGATCAATTGTCCTTTGATGATATTCTGGGTGCACTGAAAACTAAGTCACTTCAGCTACAAGTTGATAAGAAAAATTCAGGTCAGGCTGAAGGATTGAATGTCAGGTTTAAGAAGGGCAAGAAAGGGTTTCAGAACAAGAAGAAGAATAACACAAAGGGGCCAAAATCTGGTGATTTTGTTGAGAAGAGGAAATGTTTGCTTGTCACAAAACTGGTCATCTCAAGAAGAATTGCCCTGACAAAAATAGGAATCAGGGAGAAGAACAAAAGGCTGATATAACTGCTGCTGCTGAAGGTGGGTATGATAGTGTTGAGGTGTTAACGGTTACTAACCTGAAACTGAATGATGAGTGGGTACTAGATTCTGGATGTTCATTTCATATGTGCCCTTATGAATCATTATTCAGGGAGTTGAGAAGGTTTGATGGAGGCTCAGTTGTGCTGGGCAATAATCAGACATGTAAGGTGAATGGGAGTGGTTCTGTCAGGATGAAGCTGGATGATGGAGTATATAAGATACTCTCAAATGTGAGGCTGGTGCCAGAACTGAAGAGAAATCTGATCTCCCTGGGTTCACTGAATCAACTGGGTTATGAGTTCAACGCTGAGGATGATTATATTCTGATAACCAAAGGCAAGAAGGTATACATGAAAGGCAAGAAAGTCAATGGGTTGTATATCCTGATTGGAAGCGCTTCTTCAGGGTCAGCCAACAATGTTATGGACAGCACTGAGGCAATGATATGGCATAAGAGGTTGGGCCATATTGGAGAAAGGGGGCTCCAATAACTTTCAAAGCAGAAGGCATTTGGGGAAGGAAATGTGATGAAATTGGATTTTTGTGACAATTGTGTCCTGGGCAAATCCAAGAAAATCTCATTCCCTAAAGGTAAGAAGACTACTGATGCACTTCTGGATTATGTTCATTCTTATATCTGGGGACCAGCTAAGGTGGAGACTCATGGAGGTAGAAGATACTTCATGACAGTCATTGATGACTTCAGCAGGAAAGTATGGGTATTCATACTGAAGCAGAAGAGTGAGGCCTTGGCAAGGTTCAAGGATTGGGTCAGTGAACAAGAAAATAAGAGAGGAAGATCCATTAAACATCTCAGGACTGATAATGGATTGGAGTATGTATCAGAGGAGTTCAACAATTTCTGCAAGGAAAGGGGATCACTAGACACAGGACTGTTCCTGCAAATCCTCAGCAAAATGGCTTGGCTGAGAGGATGAATAGGACAATCCTGGAAAAGGTCAGGAGTATGTTGTCAGATGCAAAGCTACCCAAGGTGTTTTGGGGGGAAGCAGTCAGTACAGCTTGTTATCTTATTAACAAATCACCTTCCTCAGCAATTGAGTTCAGGACACCTGATGAGGTGTGGTATGGGAGGATCTCGGACTACAATAACCTGAAGGTATTTGGTTGCTCAGCTTTTGCCCACATCAGGCAGGATAAGCTGGAACCTAGAGCACTGAGATGTATCTTCTTAGGATATCCTAAGGGAGTGAAAGGATACAAGTTATGGTGTTTGGAACATGGACATAAAAGGTGTATTTTCAGTAGAGATGTGACTTTCAACGAGAAAGTCATGGGATATAATCAGCCCATCAGCATACACGACTCAGATGGTATACTTTCAGGAGATGGATCTCAGGTTGAGGTGGAGACTCCTGAGAGGGACTCAGGACAAGGAATTTTTTAGGTAGGTGAAACCTCAGGAAGGACTCAAGAGGAGTCAGAGGAAAGTGATACTGACGATCATTCTGACCACTCAATTTCAGATACTGAAGGCCAAAATCTCAGGAACTATAGTCTAACAAGAGACAGACACCGGAGAAGCATACACCCTCCGACTAGATACGGTCATGCTGATATGGTATCCTATGCACTGATAACCGCTGAAGAGGTGGAGCATCAGGAACCACAAAGCTATGCTGAAGCTGTGTCAGGTAAAGACAAGGAGAGATGGATATTGGCCATGACTGAGGAACTTCAGTCATTAGAGAAGAATAACACTTGGACACTTGTGAACAAAGTTCAGGGACAGAAGGTAGTCAGTTCCAAGTGGATCTTCAAGAAAAAATCTGAAATGGGGTCAGGAGGAAGAGAGAAGCTGAGATATAAGGCAAGGCTTGTTGCCAGAGGCTTCACTCAGAGAGAGGGGGTAGACTTCAATGAGGTATTCTCACCAGTGGTGAAACACTGTTCAATCAGAATCCTATTGTCAAAGGTAGCTCAGGAGGACTTGGTTCTTCAGCAGTTAGATGTCAAGACAGTCTTTCTACACGGAGACCTGGAAGAAACTATACACATGCAACAACCTGAAGGTTTTATTCTACCTGGGAATCAGGATAAGGTGTGTCTACTGAAGAAATCATTATATGGACTGAAGCAAAGTCATAGGCAATGGTATAAGAAGTTTGATAGTTTTATGATCTCCATAGGCTTTACAAGATGCAGGTATGATAGTTGTGTCTATCTTGAAAAACATGGGAAGGAAGTACTCACATATCTGCTGCTCTATGTGGATGACATGTTGGTTGCAAGCAAGAGTCCTGAAAGAATTCAGAGGCTAAAGGAAAAGCTCAGTAGCACATTTGACATGAAGGATCTGGGGGGATGGAAATTATCAGAGATAAGGACAAAGGGAGGTTGTTCTTAACTCAGAAGGATTACATCCTGAAGATACTCAGGAGGTTCAACATGCATGAAGCCAGAGTTGTATCTACACCCCTTGGTCAACAGTTCAAACTGACATCAGGTCAATGTCCGAAGTCAGAAGAAAAGAAGGCACAAATGAGTAAAATCCCTTACTCAAATGGGATAAGTAGCATAATGTATGCTATGGTGTGCAGCAGGCCAGATTTAACACATTCAGTCATTGTGGTCAGTAGATTTATGGCAAATCCGGGAAAGACACACTGGGAGGCTTTTAAGTGGATCATGAGATACTTAAAGGGAACTGAAAATCTGGGGTTACTCTTCGAGAAGACTAAGGATGGCACTCAACCGCTTCAGGGATATGTGGACTCAGATTATGCTGGAAGCATTGATACGAGGAAATCCTTATCAGGATATGTGTTCACATTATATGGTACAGCAATCAGCTGGAGAGCAGTACTCCAGTCAGTAGTGACACTCTCAACTACTGAGGCTGAGTATATTGCGATGACTGAAGCAGTGAAGGAAGCAATATGGCTCAAGGGTATGATTAAAGAATTTAGAATCAGACAAAAGGAAGTTGCAGTTCAGTGTGGCAATCAGAGCACAATTCATTTGGTTAAGCATCAGGTCTTTCATGAAAGGTCAAAGCATATTGATGTCAGACTTCATTTTGTGAGAGATGTGGAGGAAAACAAAGTGATTTCAGTGCAGAAGGTTTCCACTGAGGACAATGTTGCGGATATGCTGACTAAGGTCTTACCTATTTCCAAATTCAGATATTGCTTGGAGCTGATCAAACTGCAGTCATGGGATGTACCATGAGCTAGGTCCTGAGAAGGAGTGTGGAATGGGGGGAAACTCACTTACTTTAAGGTGGAGAATTGTTAAATGTAAAGATAAGCTGAGTTTGAGTACTGAAGATTAGTCAGGAATCCTGATCCTGAGTATTGGATCAGGAGGAATATT
Organism: Prunella vulgaris; assembly: GCA_026898435.1. Lineage (NCBI taxonomy): Eukaryota > Viridiplantae > Streptophyta > Magnoliopsida > Lamiales > Lamiaceae > Prunella > Prunella vulgaris. The sequence goes on from JAPKLY010000181.1 coordinate 538,088, forward strand.
CCTGAGGAAAGCATCCTGAGCCTGAGCGAAGACTTGATCCTGAGTTAGGAGTGTTCTGATCCTGACACTCATCCTGAATGTCATCCTGAGTGGTCAGATCAGTGAAGACACTGAAGACTCAGTAGAATTGAAGGCAAATCCTGAGAGTTCATCCTGAGCTGAGAATCACCTACTCCCTGAGTCACTCAGCATGAAGGCGATCCTGAGCTGACAGTTATGAAAACAGAGCATGGCAAAGGCGACTTCACCAGAGTGATAAAGTCGGTTATTTGGGCAGTTGGCGGAGCAATCTCATTGGACGCCGGAACAGTTATTCAAGGCGGTTATAACCATACGAATCTCGTTGATTGGTTAAGAGCTCAAAGGCGGTTAAGGGCCTGATCTATAAATACGTATTCATTCCAGTTTTTCAGTGAGTGCTTCATTCTAAATCTTAGAGAGAGAAAGCTTGTATTCTGTAAACATTATTCATCATTTAGTGAAGTGAGTCAACCCCATCCGTGGACGTAGGTCAATTTGATAGAACCACGTAAATTGTTTTGTTCTTCAGGTTTCTTGATTATTTCTGTTGAGTGTGTTCATCCGGCAAATTTCCAATTGTTCTGATTACTTGAAGTCTTATTGAGCTCGATTCAGTTCCGGTCATATTTCACAACATTATGGATGGAGGAAGTAGAATTCATCTTGTAGTAGATATTTTGATTTGTTGCTTATACATTTTAATCAATTGTTTTTATGGTTTATAATTGTCTTTTTGTATCGCATTTTGGTTACCTCCTTTTCTAATTACTTTTGGGTAATGATTACAGGTCTAGTACTTGCATTTTATGATGATGAATAATATATTTACTGAGGGCTGTCACGATTGTCTATTTTATGGAAGCCAAATTAACCTGTGTTTTGTCTAAGAAACATGGACAGTTGCAATTTTGCATTAATTCACATACATATATATTCACAAATATGATTTGTTCCAAATTAAACGAAAACCTTTTTTAAAATCTGGGATACGTAGAAGAAAAGATTGTTTTCATAGTAATTATATTATTAGTATTGTGTTTTAATTTTAAGGAAAAAAAAACATAAGAAAGTTGTTGAATACGCAATGTATAGGAATGGTTAAGGATAAATGATTATAGGAGTGGTAGTTAATTAAAATGGAGCCATAATTAGAAAAAGTTGTGTCATGACCATTTTTTGATCTCGTGATCCACTACCAAAATTACTCTATTTTTATTTTCTTAAGAATTTTCAATTAAGCACCCCAAATATCTTTTTTGATAACTCTTGTTGTTCTATCAACTGATTTCTTGTGGAACTGGAGAAGAAACATAATCTCTCTCTATCTCCCTCTCCCTCTCATACACATACGTACGTTAACGTGAAGTTGATGTCACTTCTATTTGATCCACAAGAATTTTTAAAATGAAGTGGAATTTTTTTATTTTTTGTGTTTCTTTGATTAAGATGTGGTGATTCTTTTCTTTTTTCCAATCATTTAAGTTAATGCAGTGGCAATATAAGTCTGTTCTGTTTCAATTCTCTAATTCCAAATGATCATAATGAAGATGATGACTTGCCTCCTGCTATTGAACTTGGTTTGGTGGTTAGTACTTAGCTGATTATCAAGAACAAGATTGTTTCTATTCGTAAAAACGCTCAGGCATGTAGATATTGATCTAATAACTTCTATTTGATCCATAGGACCAAGATGATAAACCGCAGTTGCTCTTCTTCGAATTTCCTTCTAAGCTTCCGTTTGGCAGACCAGCCAGGAGAGAAACAGATTCTCAGTCAAAAGAACCAGAAAAATCATTCATAAATCTGAAAGGAAATGGAATAGATGGGCTGAATCCATCAGTTTTGGGCACAGAAAGGGAAAGAAAAACATGCAGTTTGGAGGAGTTACCAAAGGGATACCTGGGCAAAATGTTCGGTTGATTATACTGGAAAATTTACACACTTACAATTAATAGCAGTGTAATGTTTTCAATGTAATACCATTTCTATATTAAAATAGAAATTCTCGTGGACCTCTTTTCTAAGATTAAAGATTTGGGGGTAATGGTTAAGGAACTTTCCAAAGATTATACTAAATAGCTACAACTACCTTGGACGTCCATGTATAAACTAGCATAGTTTAATATAGCTCAAAAGCAGATCTGTCTCAAAGAATATAGAGGTCTTGTGCTGCTTTTTAAAATTAGGCCTCAAATATAATAATTGAAGCTAAATAATCAGAGAATATTAAACAATTACCAACAAAAAAAAATTAACTATTAAACACTATGAATTTGATGATTTTTTTGAGGAAAAATTAATTAAGATTAAATTGAAGAGGATAGTACAAGATTTTTTGCTCAAAAACTTTTCTTTATGTTGTAATATTTTTTTTTTGTGTGTAGTTGTAATAGTATATTTTTATAATTGAAGGAAAAAATATACTCCCTCCGTCCCACTATAAGTTGCTCATGTTGTCATTTTCGTCCGTCCCACTATATGTTGCTCATTGTTTTTTTACCTTTTTTGGAAACTACTATTCACTTCTTTATTACTCCCTCCGTCCCAAAACTACTTTCACACTTTCCTTATTTGGACGTCCCAACTCTTCATTCACACACCTAAAAAGGAAACTTTTTCTCTCACAAAAGTCAACAAAATACACTTTTTCTTATTTTATTATTTAACTTTACACTCACATATTTACTTTTCCTTGGTTCATGTGTCCGGGACTACTATGAAAGTAGTTCCGGGACGGAGGGAGTATTATTTTCAATATTTTTTACACTATTTTCATTACTTTTTCACTTTTCTCCATCACATCACTTATACTTTTTCACTTTTTCCATCACCTCACTCATACTTTTTCACTTTTACCTTAATTCATGTGCCCAAAAGCAACGGGCAATTTATAGCGGGACGGAGGGAGTATGTTTTAATATTTGAAAAATATAAAGTACAGAGGTATTTATAGATAAAATCACATATCCTAACTGACTAACAAACTTCCTAATTTTTTGTGATTTGAAATATTCAAAAAACGTTTGTATATAATCTAACAATAATTTCATTAAAATTTATCTATATTAAAATAATTTTTTTCAAGATTGGACCCCTGAATTTTGGAGGCCCTATAACATGTCACAGATGTCCATGTCAAAGGACGGCCCTGATCAAAAGATTTATTTAGGAAAAATGTAAATATTTTTTTTAAGGAGCTTATGTTAAATTATAAGAGTTCAAATTTGAAGGCCACGTAAACCTAAATCTCGAATCTACCTGCTAAACTGTTTTCTATTTGCTCTTGTAACCAAAAACAGAGTAATAAGTGAAAATTTGTCTTCCATAACTCAATTTTTATTTTATTTTTTCGAACACGAGTGCTCATGAACTGATTGGACTTAGACTCCTATCAAGAACAAAGTAATTTGGAATATCTGTTTCCCAGTTCCCACCGCTATTTTTTCCGGTTTTTTCTTTGCTCTGTAAATTTCCTTTAATTAAAGATGAGATTGGTGATAAACACCTTACTCAAAGTAAGTAGTACATAAAACGAGGTATAATCTAGGTACATTTAAATCACATAGATGCATTGACAACTCCAGTATAGATTTTACGCCTAATTATTCCAATCACAATAAAATAATGATCATTACCTCCACATTATGATCTATTCTGTATCACTTATAAAAGAAATAAAGTATATTAGAGTTAGAAACTAAAAATATAAAATCCATCAATTTAAATAGTTTACCTACTTAAACACAATCTTGGAATTTAAGGAACATTGATTAAAGCTCTTTTCTAACATATTAAGGAACCGGTGTTTATCATTTCAATGCAGGTTTATTCCCTGAGCTAAACACAGTCTAAATTTGCATCACAAGGAAAAAATTGTATCCCAAACTTCACCAATCCTATATGCTTATATGATAACACCATAAGGAGAGAAATCAGGCATCAAAGCCACATTAATTACTTCAGCAATCCATACCAGCAATGCAAAGACAATATCTTCATAACAATTTATAATAAACTCAGTTCACATGCACAACAAAAAGTCAATAGAAACCGGATTCTATGTCTCATACTATCACCAAAAAGACAAAAATGGAAAAAGCCTCATAATGGAGATCAGCGGTAACGACGAAGGGAGAGTGTCTGGTTCCTCTTCCAGGTAGCTCTTCTTGAAGGACGTGCTTTGTGATGAAGATGGCCCCTGCCCCTGAGACCCCTGTACTTCTTTCCAGCAGACGTGAGACCCCTTAGTTCCCTATGCTTGTGGACCGGATTGCAAATCCAGTTGATCCTTGGGTCGTTACGGATAGTAGTATGGGCTGGGTCAATCAATATCACTTCAAAATATTTGTAGGTTGAATCCTGCAATAAAAATCAGACTTGAAGCTTTATCGGGCAAAATTATGGATAATCAAATGGACGGGCTGCAGATATAGAGTTAAGGAGTTACGGCTAATAGGGTTCAGTAACACTTGACTAAATAAATGAAACAGCCTAATTTGCCAAATATAAAAAGGTGAACACAAATTCAACATCCATTTTGGCCACTATAAAAATAAAAATCATGACCTTTGCATTATGATGCAATTTGTATCACTAGTAAAAGACCTTATTTTGTAATACTGTTTAAAGGGCAATGCAATGTGCACACAAAAATTTCAAAAAGTGATTTGAATTGCAACTAATCATAAAGGCAGAGATTTATTTGCCAACACTGAAAAGTAGTGATAGATTTGCAAAGCACAAACAATGAGTATGAAGAAATTAGCTATCCAAGCCGCATAACATATCAGTAACTGTAATCCTCTACCGAGAAAGTGCAATAATGGCCTGGTAAATGAGAATGTGAAGACAATAAGCAACGTAATTCCAAACCTCATTGATCCAGTAAGAGCTAAGAACCCTAAGTCCACCAAGTTTCCTTCCAGCTCGTTCCTCTGCAACTGACCTCTTGCTGCGTTGGAATTTAAGCTGAGTAACTCCCTGGTTGGTGGGTTTACCATACACAATACCCTTGGGAACTGGCCTCTTCCTCCCACCACGTCTCACACGAACCCGGTAGATCACGTACCCCTGAAATGCAAGTCCATTTACTAAGCAAAACATGCGGGGGGGGAAAGAGCTAAAAAGATCAGGGCAAGTTATGAATTAATCAGAAAGAAATATATAGTCAGAAATAAGTTGAATGTATAAATTCTATTCGATCATGAACATGTTAGGCTACCACTCTATTATATAGATATAATTTTATGATGTGTAACAGAAAATAACACTACTCAGATAAGCATACATAAATGTATAAATAATTACATTGAACCAACATATACATATTAATTATAATGATTTATAAACATTTCTTAAATGATTGTGTTATGAAGATTATCTCATAAAAAAATGAACACCTGATAATTATGATTAGCCCAATTCCATAACTAGCTGGCATATTTGAATTAAAACATAGTAGACAATATCAATAAAGTTCACCCATCCATGGATTTCTGAATATTGTGTTCACTTTCAGATCAATATTTTAACAAAAGAAAAACAAAAATGTAGCTGAAATTCCTAAAGCATTAATCCTCTACCCTAACCCAGCTGGTACGGCGCATCATATATAGCCACAAACAATTTGCCACGCAGTGAATCGGTGAAACGATTCAGCAATAACATGAGAAGAAATGAAGAGTGACGGTACCTGCTTGGCCTTGTAGCCGAGGCGACGTGCCTTGTCGGGTCGGGTTGGGTGGGTCACCCGCACAATGGCCGGAAGCTGACGGTACTCCCAGCAACGAACCCTAAGCAGAAACCGCATCACATCTGACTGCTTCTTCTTCCATAGCTCCGAAACGTAAGTGTAAGCACCTGCAAATCAGAATCAACACAAAGAATACATAAACAGCATTCTGAGGAGTTGAATTAGAGTCTGCCAGAAAGAGAAGAGAGTATTACCCATAGCGTCGCGCCGATATTAGTGAGAGGAGTGCTCGAAATGAAGGAGGGTTAACCTGCTAGGGTTTTTGTAGTAACTAGTTAAATACTAATCAATCGTCTAGACGATGGGCTTGGCCCATGATTAATAATTGAAAAACGGCCCAACCTACCCAGTCATTTTAAGTAAGGCCCGGGTTGTTAGCATTACCCAAAATTATAAATTCACTACCCTTAAAAATTTTGTCAATTTTTTTTGAAATTTTCACAAATTTTCGGCAATATTTTTCGAACATTTTTTCGATTTTCACTGTATTCGAAAAGAATTGCCGAAAAATTGACAAAATTTCAAAAAAATTAATGAATGGAGGATAGTGCATTCATCCGGCCGGTAGTGTATTCACTAAATAGGCTAATGTCAATAACATTGGCCTTTAAGTAAAGCCACGGTAATACAAAGAAAGAACGAGATCGGAGAAAGTTGTGACGAGTCACTAGCTATTAGTGAAACAAGCTGGTGACGAGTCAGCGGCTTATAGTGAAGCAGACAACTGCTCATCAGACATCAGCTTATAGTGAAGCAGGTTGCTACCAGCAGCTTATGATAAAGCAGGCTGGTGATGATCCAACACCTTGTAATTTCTATATAATGTAAACGATTTCATTCGAATAAACGATACGAAATTTACCCCATAACGACGTGCTTAAATACAACATACATGCTTACATATAAAACTTCACATACACGTCTATTTCAGCTTATTGTTGGTGTAATCGAGGTAATTATAGCCACATAATCATCGTACTTATGAAAATTACATCAACAGTTGGGATGTTGGGTATCTATGGGAAAGAATTGATGCACTATGTCTAGAAGTGGAAAGTCGTACTGAGTTATTTATGAAATTACCCGAGTGTTTGATCAAAGAGATGTAGAGCATATCATGGGTATAGTGTGAGCTATTTGGCGGAGTAGGAACAAAATGGTATGGAATGATGTGATAACTTCGCGTGCACAAGTGGTTAATAATACACTTATGTTTATGGAGGAGTGTTAAGGGGTGAGAGTCAAGGCGGAGAAGAAGAGTTATTATAGATGTTGCAAACATTGGCATGCTCCGCAAGGAGGCTTTGTGAAAATTAATGTTGATGCTGGCCTCTTTGTGGACTCACTGCAAACAAGGGAGAGTGTGATTATATTTGATGATTTTGGAGAAATTTTACTTTGTAGAACGATGACGAGAGAAGGACTTCTGAATTGTGATGTGGCTTAGTCATGGAGAATTTTGGAGGCAATGAGATGAGCAAAGAATTTGAGGTTGCACAAAGTTCAAAAGGATATTGATTCTAAAAGTGTGGTGGATGCTATAAAAAATGGTTCGACTGACTCAACTTTATTTGGAGACATCATTTGGAAGTGTAAAAAAAATTGTTCAAGAGAGAATCTCAATATTTGATTAAGTGGATTTGTCGGGATACCAATAAAATTAATGACACATGTTCTTGCTAGGACTTCTAGAGATGTTGATAGTCCTCATTGTTGGATAGAACCACCGATCATTGTGGATCGTCTATTCGATAGATGAACATCTTGCATCTAATTTTATCCTTTGTTAAAAAAAAAAATCAAGAAATAATATTTTATAAGATTTATTTTATCTTTTATTTAAAAATAGAATATGATTTAGTCATATAATAAGTTAATAACAAAAAATGATTAAATTTGCAAATAATTTGTGAAAAATAATCATCTCATATTATTATAATTTGTTTGTACCACGATCTTATATATTCTAAAAACTAACTTTTTTTTTTATAAATAACAATATTATACCTTTAATATATAACAAATAATTAAGTAATTAAAAATAAATATGCACAACGCATACACTTAAGTAATTAAAAATTGGGGGTTTTCTTGCCCAATTTGGACATTAAAAATGATTCAATTTTTCTAATGAAAATGCAATTTTTGGAGTTAGAAAGTTTGATGTGATCTATATCATTTTTTTAGCAACTCATGTTTGTTTCATCCACTATTTTCAGAATCGGACCAAACCGGTCGGTTCAACCAAAAAACTGTTTTTATGGTTGAACCGGTCAAAACCCCTGAAAATCGGCCCAAATTGCTCAAAATTGGTAAAAACATGTCAAACCAGTTATTATTATTATTTTTAAATTATTAATATTTATTTGTCTTCCTAATTCTAATCAAACCAAAAGCCAAAAACTTACTTTTACTAAAAAAAAATATATTTAACAGTCGAAGAACTATAAAAAAAATAAAGAAAACCTGCTTTGATTGAGTTATTTTGTCTCTTTTGTATTGTTATTTTATGACTCTATTGTATTTATTTAATTTTATAAGTGAATATTTATCTTATTTAACATAAAAAATATTAAAAAATAGGTATAAACTATTTTAACGGTTGAACCGCCGGTCCAACCAGTTGAACTGTGAACCAGTTTTTGTCCGATTTGGTCACCAATTTGATTATGAAAACACTAGTTTCACCCACTCAATCATTTCATAAACTCGAGAAAAATATCATATCTATATTATTTATGTCATTATAAATTGTCCACTATTAATTGTACCGTCCACCCTTAGGGGGGTGTATTGGATTAGGATTTAAAAAAAATTAGCTGAAAAAAGTCCAGCAGATTTTAAAGATTTTGTTGGATTTTGATGACTTTTAAGATTTTGCACGATTTTGTAAGACTTTTAAAATAATGATATTAATAGATTATGTAGGAATTTATAGACTTTGCAAAATTTCATGGATTTGTGATATTCGATAAGAATTCAAGATTTTTTCATACCTTCAAATTAAAAAAAAGTCAAAGACAAACAAAAAAGGAATCATAATATAATGCCATCCTAAATAGCATTCCTCCACATATCTATAGCTATATTAGTCCTCCAAGCATTAGCGTCATGTTGTTCTTGCTTTTGTTATAACATTATTTAGCAGTTTGGAATCATGAGCTGAACCCTACTACACACTTAGAACGTACATGAACTCCAAATCAAAATTTAAAGAGTTGGGTTTATTATTATTATTATTTTCTATTATATTTTATTTTTACCAATGATAGCATGTGTTTTTTTGTTTTATTACATGGCCTTTTGGCACAGTATATAAGCAAAATTAATTTGGCCCAAACCATTGTTATAAAAAAATCCTACCTTAATTAATTCGTAATTTTATTAGAATTATATTATCATATATATATTATGATATACACACACATATATGTGTATGTTAAAAAGTATTGAAATTGAATAATCAAAACAACCAAAGTAAAAGATAACAAAACTCAAATTCCCCCAAAAATACTGTCAATGGAAAAATATTATCTAATGACATATGCAACATATAATATTAGTATTATAATAATACTAATATAAAAAATAAACATTTATCTTATGTATAAGTTAGGATGAACAATATTATTTTGCTGATAATAATTTTTTTAAATAAACCAATATGTATATATATACATATATATTTAATGAATTATTTATAATAATTATTTTTATTTATTCTAATATATATGTATGTATATATAATTTTATATTAGCTCTCGTCACTATAAATACTTTATCATTGATGTTCGTATTTTGACTAATAAAAGTAACCATATAATTAAATATAAATGCGACATAAAATTATAAGGTTAAAAATATTTTAGGTCTTAAAAATTAAAAAATCATACATAAATCAATTTGGGAATAGATAAAGTCACTAATTCAAAAAGTCCATCAATATCCATCAAACCCAACAATCCTTTAAAATTCTTATATTTTTTAATACAAGTGAATTATTTTTAAGACTTTTAAAATCCTAATTGAGTACCATTGGACAGTGGATTGTTTTTAAGTCTTGTAAAATTCAGAGTGAATACCATTAGATTGTTTTTAAATCCTTTAAAATTCTGATTGAATATCAAAAGACTTTTTTATAAGAAAAAAAGTCCTTAAAAATCCTAAACAAATACACCCTTAGATTTGATTAACCTAATTCTATTATTAAAAATCCTATCTGGTTTATCATTTTTAAATGACCACCTAATTTAATAAAATAATTTCGTATTTGTTTGTTTATAAAAACATTACATTTGATTATCAATTAAAAATTGGTCAGTTAAATAAAAAGGTTCACATTTAACAACTGTATTTTATAATTATTTTCCTTTTTAAATGACCACCTCATTTAATAAAATTATTTCGTATTTGTTTGTTTATAAAAAGAGTCCATTTGATTATCAATTAAAAATTGGCCAGTTAAATAAAACGTTCACATTTAACAACTGCAGTTTATACTTGCATAGAAAGTTAGGTTGGTTGAGTTTTCCGGTGGGTTTAACTAGGGCTTTTCCTATTTCCCCAATTCCCCAGTTTCCTTCTACCAGTTTCCAACGAATTGGAGGTCTAGGTCACGAGAGAACCAAGAAATGAACATCGTCAAATCAAATTCTCTCAATAAGCTTCGAGCAGTGAGAAATCTCGTCGCCGCTCAGTCGGCGATCACCTGCCGCGCAATCTCCACTGCTCCTCCGCCGCTTCTCTATCAACCTTCTGGTCATGGTACTCCGTCTCCGTTCTTCTCCACCGTCCGTCACATACGCCAGTCTCGTGACCCTAGCACTAGGTATTGTTTATCGACATTTTTATTTAGATTCGTAGTATGTTCGGTAGTAAATTCTATGTGCATTTGATGTCACTGTTGATGATTGCTATAGATTACTAATTGAATTTTCTGTGGCATTCTTTGTTACTTTTCTTTCATATCTGATTTTGTGCGTGTGTGCATTTTGTTTTAGTAGCTTATAAGAACTCTCATTCACTTGTTACTTTTTTAGGTAATTGTATCTGTTGAAGATGTTCAATTCGTGTTGAAGATGTTCAATTCGTCATTCATTTATGTCTTCTTTACGTTTTCCTTTTCTGATAGATCGTTTTATGTACTCAGTGTGTACTGACTTTTGCCAATTGTTTTATTGCCGCTCCAAAATACATAGAAGCATTCCTGCTATCTCAGTATTTGGTTACATGTGTTAAGCGTTTAGTTTAACATCTATTTCCATAGTATACAGATTCACCGAATTCCCTTTTTTAATACTCACATGCTAAGATAATATGCTAAAACTCCTAGAATTTTGCTAGCGATGTCAAAATACAATGAATAAAACCACCAAATATTTCGAAGGATAATGAGACACTGAAGAGGAGTTAATAAAATGAAATTATATTAAAAGCCTGAGGCTGAACTTCAACTGAATCCTTAAGTTTTCTAATGATAATGTCAGGATCTTCTAAATAATTCGAAGAAATTTATGTGAATGTTAATGTAGGTATGAAGCATCACCACCAATGAATTGGGGTGTTCGTATTGTGCCAGAAAAGAAGGCATATGTTGTTGAGCGGTTTGGAAAGTATGCGAAGACTTTGACTCCTGGCATCCACTTGCTGATTCCATTTGTTGATAGAATTGCTTATGTGCATTCGCTTAAAGAAGAGGCGATTCCCATTCCTGACCAGTCTGCTATTACCAAGGACAATGTTAGCATTTTAATTGATGGAGTCCTCTATGTCAAGGCATGTATGCATTCTGTTCTCTGGTTTGAGTTCCAATATTCAGAACAACGTTGAACCTCTGAAATATTCACATTTTTCTTTGATAATATAAATTCAGATAGTGGATCCAAAGTTAGCATCATATGGAGTTGAGAATCCATTGTATGCTGTGATTCAACTTGCACAGACTACCATGCGGAGTGAGCTAGGTAAGATCACTCTTGACAAGACTTTTGAGGAAAGGGACACTCTCAATGAGAAGATAGTGGTGAGTATTTCATATTTAATCTTGATAATCTGATTTTTGTGTATAGCTGGAAATATATTATGGTTATTCGACCTACGAGTTTATATTAAGAGTTACCTGAGGTACTTAGAGACGATGTGGCTGGAAATGAAGCTTGTAGATATTGCATGTAGCCTTTAATTTCACTATTGACCCTTGCCGCAACAAGTTGTATTGCTTTCGCTGCATCATCCATGTGTAGTTGGGTTAAGTGGATTGATCAGTTAATTAGGTGGAGCATCTGGTTGTTGTGGCTGGTTTTTGACTTCCAAGTTGAAGAACAAAAGTGAAAGATGTGGTTGGGAGAGTTAACTTCGTAAGACCAAAGATAGCAATAGCCGCTTTGAAATGACCTAATTTAGACTAGCATTGGATTGACCAAATGAGATGCAATACATTGATTCTTGGTTAAAAAAGTTAAAAAGTACATGTAATTTTACGTAAGTCATGCTCATGTCTGGACCTTTCTGATAGCTGTGTTGTTCATCATCTTACATCCTGCGGATGCATCAGATAAAGTGTGTCTGACAGTTGGCCGTTGGAAAATAATGGACAGCATTATCATGTGCAACTATATGTGTTTAGCATCATTTCATTTTGCATTTGGTCTGGTGGTTGATTAACTTGCACCTATGCATGGATTTTGGATCGACTGTTTGCATGTGTTGGGTGCAGATTTCCATTAATGAAGCTGCAAGAGACTGGGGCTTGCAATGCCTTCGTTATGAAATAAGTGGGTAAATCTTATCAGAAGAAATATATGTTTGTTTGATTTAATAAAACCTTCTGGATTTTCTGCTTCCACTTATCTACTATTATCTGCACCAAATCAGGGGACATATCTCCTCCAAGAGGAGTTAGGGCTGCTATGGAAATGCAAGCTGAAGCTGAGCGCAAAAGAAGAGCTCAAGTTTTAGAATCTGAAGGTAATTTTTTTAATACTCCTGCTCTCTGGATAAGTTAGTTTACATTTATCTTGGCCATGAAATGTAAACCTTGCTTGATAGATATTACAGAAATGTAATGTCCTTTGGTTTGTACTTGGGGAACACTTGGGTTAGGAGAAATGACTCAATCTCCAAGAACAACCTTATGGTTGTGATAGCCTAATAATTTCATAGAAACAACTTTAACTTTACTAGACCTTCCAGAAATATAATGACTAAATCTTTGTGTTGTTCTTGAATTGTACTTACTTTGAATCCTCTCCTTTTTTGGACCAAAGCATGCCTTCATGATGACTTTATTTATTCTAGTCGTAGCCAATTTGACTGTGTAAGAGGTGCTTGCATATGGATTAGAATCTCAAATTTTAACTACTATATTCATTTCTTGATACATGCTGCAGAAAGTTATGTAGACATTACTCTCTTTTAGGATGAAAATAGAACTGTTATGGCTGCTCCGTCCTCATCACATGACTGGAAAAATTCTGATATTCAAAATGTTTTTTAATTTTCATCTCCAAGCTCTGATGTGCTCTCTATAGAAGTGCATTGGAGCAACATCGATTGTTGATCTAATTCTCTCTTACTGTTCAAGTACTGCATATTAATTACTCCCTTCGTCCCATAATTGTTTGCACACTTTCCTTTTTTGTCCGTCCCACAATTGTTTTCACATCTTATAAATGGAAACTACTATTTTAATTTTATCCTCACAATATTCACATATTTACACAAAATGCCATTACTTTTAATAATATAATTTCACACTATCCTACTTTTCTTAATAAATGTGCACTTGTTAAGGTGAAAGCAACTCTGGGCCGGAAGGAGTATTAAGTATACAAGTCCATTAAGAGCCGTAGTTGCCAAGGGTTGATTTTTTGGTCTTGACTTGTGACATATAATGTTCAATTCACTTGGTTTTTTTTATAGCTATGGCAGTACTGCAGCAGTAAATATGTTGTTATGCAATTATTTTCCTACTGTGAATTGATAAATTTGTAGTTTCTATTATTAGATTTGATGAATTTATTCATTGAAAGGGTAAACGAGTATTTTAATGCTAGCTGGTAAAAAATGAATACACTGCGTACGACGTTGGTTCTACGAAGTTCCTCAGAGATTCAAGCTTATTCGTATGCTTTCTATTCATGAATCGATGTTTGTCCAATACAGGAGAAAGGCAGGCAAATATTAATATCGCAGATGGAAAGAAGAGCTCAGTAATTCTTGCATCAGAAGCTGCAAAGATGGACCAGGTCAACAGAGCTCAAGGTTTGCTATCACATTTCATTGGGTTGCTATATTTGATATGAATAGTTAATTATGTTTGAAAGCAAAAAAGCCGAACAGGGAGAGCATGCTAGACACCTGTTGGTCATTTATGTACTAAGTTTTCTATTAAATTTTTTTTTAAGTTGTGTCCAGTGAGCAATTTGAGAAAATTACATATGTTCTCTCTTTCACATTTAATTTCAACATCTACTTTTTTTTTTTTCTTTTAATCATCCTCATCTGTCACTATATCAGGAGAAGCAGAAGCTATCCTTGCTAGAGCACAAGCAACTGCAAAAGGTATAACTCTGGTATCAAAAGCCCTCGAGGGAAGTGGGGGTGTGGAGGTGAGGTTTTCATTTCTTTATCGAACCAAATTTAAGCAACCATTTTTAATTTTGTTTCTAAAATTTTAATGCACTAGCGTCCATATTTGTATCCTTTGAAGAGGAAGTTTAGAAAATTTATGATTTCTAACTTTTAGGAAAGCTATTTTTTATACACGATATGCATTGTTTTTGCAGGCAGCTAGTCTAAGAATTGCTGAGCAATATATTCAGGCTTTCAGTATGATTGCTAAGGAGGTAAACATTGCCAATCTCACTTAATGCCATATTATAATCTTTGTTGAACCAAAAGGTTCAAAAAAAATTCTGTTAAATCAAAGGTCAAATAAATTTTATGTTGAGTTCATTCTTTCCACTCCATTCGTCTAGGGAACGACGGTGTTACTTCCCGCCAATGCTTCGAACCCTGCCAACATGACTGCCCAAATAATTTCTATATACAAGAACTTGATTGGTAAAAGGTCTGGCAATGAGATTATGGACAGTTCCAAAGGTTGTTCAGTTGATCAAGGTAGACTTGAGGCTTCATCTGTGGAATATGGTGATGAGAGTCCCTCAACAACTGAACCTGCTGATGAAGACCATGAAGGTGGGCCTGTTTTCTCTCTACAACGCACAAAGAAGGATGACAAGTAGATATGCATCCATGTCAACAAAGGTATTTCCTCGTTGCACTATAACTTTGAGGGTTTCGTTGCGAAACAGTTTGTTCATCTGAGGCTAAAGAATTGGCATCTGTGGACTTAGTGGTGAACTCGTTCGTGCTAGCCTATTTTTTGTGCGTTGAATCTGTGTTGCATTCATTGTAATTGGCAAAGCACTTGAACCATTTGAGGAAATGCAGAAATTTTAGGAAATAATTTGCGATTTCTATCAGGATTCGATATGCTTACACAGACCAAAGATTATGTTTGATATGCTTACACAGACCAAAGATTGTGTTTGATATGCTTACACAGACCAAAGATTATGTTCTCTTTCACTCTCATCTGAATCGATCACTTGATAATAATCGATACCCATGTAGAGACTTCTCTTGGGCTCTCACTCTAAACTGTCGTGTGATTTTGCCCAAGAACATGGTGGGGTGCACTGCTACACACTTCTTTGACTTTCAGTTGAGCTGGCAGTTTCGATTCCTGTCATCATCATAAATCTGGTTTTTTTTTTTTACAAGCACAATTAAGCTGCCTACCTACATGTTCTTGTGATGTACGCGTATGATTTACTTCCTACATCAATACCTTAAGACATGAGTGAGTGATGGATGGCAGGATGGGCCTCCCAAGAACTGGGTTCACCCTATTTTTATGATATCATGTTAGTTGGCTAGCTTTATATATAAAGTAGAAGTCTAAGACTGAAAAAAATGGCATTTATTGGAGCAAGTGAAGAGCAATTGTGAGTTAGTTTTATTAAAAAAAAAAAAACTCTTTTACTAAATGCCAATAATTTTTAATTTTTAATCTATTTTCGACAACTAAATATCAAATTATTTATATTCTAAAACATTTTATTTAATATATATTGCATATATAAAAATAAAATTTAAATCCTAAATATATATTTTATTATTTTAAAAGTAATTATTTATTGACTTTAATTATACAATTCAAATTTAAATATTTGATTTTTTTTTATGAATTTTAGTACATAATTAAAAATTATATGATTGGTTAAATATTTTACTCATATAAATATGATCTTTTCACATTAAAAAAAATAATGGTAAAAGAAATTTTATAAAATTAATAGGTGTATTGATAAAATAAATTTAATTTATACTTATTTTTGTTGATAAAAAATATTTTATTAAAAAACAAAAATTGGATATGAGAACTACTTAATCCTATTAAAATTTACATTTTACTTAATTTAAATATTTATTATAATTTATTATTTATATAATTTTATATTTAAAATTTACAACATTTAATTTGATTGCACGGAAGAGTCACTACTTATTTTTTAATTAGGCAAGTAAAAAATTCGTGGGACAGTTCATTTTTAATCGAATTATAAGGAGACATTTGATTGGGCTAAATTTTATGTAAATTCGTAAAAAATGATTGTTTTGCCAATGTAGTTCACTGGATGCAGTGCTCATAAGATGTTGTTTTCTTGATTCGTGGCCGGCCAGCCGGCAGTTCCTACTACTTCAAACTGGTGACGCCAATAAATTATCTCCAGAAATCGTCCGGCTATATTCCAAATTTGATTGAGACTTTAATAAGCCCACTCTTATTGTTGAATAGCACTTCATTTTCTTGTGCCCAGATAACATATACTCTCTCCGTTCCAGAGGAACTTGCAAGTTTCCTTTTCGGGACGTCCCAAAGGAACTTGCAGACCCAAAATAAAAAACTCTTTTATAAACTCCACCCTCACAATATCTATATATTTACACAAAATATCATTAATTTTTTATTTTTTGGGCCCACATTACACTCAATCCAACTAACTTTTTCACTTTTTACATAAAATTTTACCAAATTAACCCTCAAAACACTATTTTTTCTACTTTATTTTACTTTTTTCTTAATTTGTGTGCCACTTCCCCCTTGCAAATTGCTCTGGGACGGAGGGAGTATAAAATATACTTATTAACGTAGCATTTGGTTAGAAAATCTTTACTAATGTAATTGGGGAAATATATAGTAATTATAATAATATTTTAGAATAAAATATTATTCAAATACTATTTTTCTTTATAAATAAGCTAATCTCTTATGTTATTTGATTGCTCATCTCTCTTATAATTGTCCTTATCACTCATTTTTAGGCTATAGCCAATAATTTTCATTTTGTCAATTTTTGTTAATATAAATTAGAGCACTACATTAATGTTATAAATATAATATTATTATGGAAACAATGATTCATATAAAGTACTCAAAGTTCGAGAGAAAAAATAAAATTTATTTTTATTGACGAGTTGAAAACAAATGCAGTCTAGTAACGCTATTAAGTACTCTTTCCGTTTCATTTTTTTTATTTTATTGTTTGTACAAATTAAAAAAAAATAATGTGATATATTATTGATAAAAGTAAATGTTATAATAAAGTGGTAAAGTGATAAAGTGATGCTATCTATGTTTCTCAAAAGTTTGCGGTACTTTTGAAGATACAATTTTAAAAAAAAATGTTGATATCGAATTGAGATATCCCGAGAAGAGAAAATGGAGAATTTGGCATTGATACATCTGATTGTGATGAAGTATTTTTTTTTTTTTTGCATCGTTGATCTGTGAAATGAAACTAACGATATTTGAGGGGGCGAATCCGACCCCTAGTGATATCCGCTTTAAGCACTTTCGCAATATCCAGATTGTTATTCCCCAAATCCACGGTGTCTCTCACTTTGGTAAACACATGATCAAACTTAAATTCTTTGTCATACTTTAGATCACTCATCAACAGATAACAACGACATTTCGTATTCTAGCATATGCGGTTACAACAAACGCTACCGATGAATATATAAAAACTGGAGAGTCTACTGCAATTGAATGTATGAAACGATTTTTGTCGTGCCATTGTAGAGGTTTTCTCAGAGAAGTATTTAAGATCGCCGACTGCTGATGATATTGCAAGGCTACTACTGATAGGTGAGTAACGATGGTTTCTGGGAATGTTAGGTAGCCTTGACTGTATGCATTGGACGTGGAAAAGTTGTCCTACAGCGTGGACTGGACAATATACAAGCCATAGTGGTTAGACATCTATCATTCTTAAAGCTGTTGTTGATTATGATCTTTGGATATGACATACATATTTTGGTATGTCGAGATCTAATAATGATATGAATGTGTTGGAGAGATCTCACCTTTTCTCTGATCTAATTAGAGGTATTTCTTATCCTGCGCATTATGTTATCCAAGAAAAAAAATACAACACGGGGTATTATTTAGCAGATGTCATATACCCCAAATGATCAACCCTTGTACAAATAATTCGTGAACCACGTAGACCAAATAATAAATATTTTGCACGAAAGCAAGAAGAGTGTAGAAAAGATGTGGAACGTGCATTTGGAGTTCTCCAAAGTCTTATTTGCAATTATAGAAAATCCTGTTCATTTTTTTTTTCAACTAATGATTTAAATGATATGATGACTACATGCATCATAATGCATAATATGACAATTGAAGATGAACAAGATCTTAGTACTCCGATTGTTGAAGCAAGAGCAGTGACAACTTCACAGGTGCAGTGGACAAATAATTCCAATTCGAGATTTCAAAATTTTCTTAATCGATGTACACAAGTCAAGAATGCAGATGCTCATTACGAACTCCACAATGCTCTGATTGAACATCTCTGGGAAGAATATTCTAATTCATAGAATTTATGATTGCCAATACGTAAATTATATTATTATCATTATCTTGTAACATTTCTAAATTTGCATTATGTATTATTAGATGTGTAATTTTTCTATATTAATATTTAATGTGATGTATTATGTTATTGGACTTTAGTGTGATTTATATCATTAAATCATTGTTATTTAATTTTTCTTATTAAATATATTGTATTTTTATTGATTTAATTTTTTACATTTTAAATATGAATATCAAATTATAAAATTAATTATATGTAATTATGTAAATAATGCTAATTTTTTTTTTTTTATTAAAGTAAGAATATTCACATTGATTTAAGATTTGAGTTTTATGATTGGGGGGTGATTTTACTGTTGGTGGCAAATTTAGTGGCAAATAGATGATTTTGGTTGCAAATTTACCACCAACCGTTGGGAATGCTCTAAGAGTGGCCGTTACGACATACCGAAATTTTTTTCGTCATATTGTTACTGTACCAAAATTTTCAATAGCGAAAAAAGTCATATAATTGTCATACCGAAAATTTTGGTATACCGAAATGTTTAGTATGACAACAGTATACTGAAAATTGACAAAAAATTGTATGGCCCAAGTTTACGATGAACTCGATTTTGTCAACTATCACTATTATGTATATTTACTATCACTGTTATGCATATACAATATCACAATTAAGAAAATTAAGCATATTTTATACTCCCTTCATTTCAGAAGGAGACAATGAGGTTTCTTTTGGGCACATAATTTAAGAAAATGATATAATAAGTATATTTTATTAATATTATATATGTATTGTGAAAATGGAGTTTAATAAATAATTTTCACTTTTATGCATACAAACTTCTTGTGGGACAGACCAAAATAAAAAATATACAATGTCTTTTAGGATGAAGTGAGTAATAGTGATTACATATGTAAATAACAGTGATAGTGATTATACATAATAGTAATATGAGTTCATGCAAACTAGAGTTCCCAAGAAACAAACTCTCTAAAATTATTGTATTTTTAGTATAACAAAATTATCATTATGTCAATATATTATTTTAGAAAAATATATGAAATTTCAATATAAAAGTTTTGGTATATCACAATATACAAAAAAAAGTTTTAATATATTATCATGATATACCGAAATTCTTATATTTACATATCCACAAATTCTTATATACAATATTGCACCAAACCTGACCCGTACAATATATCCAGATAAAAATTTGCGGATCCTTAGTGGATAAAATCGGGTCAAATAAAATTTTCAAGGAAAATTCTCGGCAGTCCCAGAATGTATACTGAATAAACATATGTATGATACTGTAAGACAAAATGTGTGTTACTACATCTTTAAAATTTTATTTTATTTTTACTTTAAAAGTAACTATAAGGATAATATGTATTTTTACAAGAGTAAATATGTATTTCTTAATTTATTTTCATTTTTTATTGATTTTATGTTAATAATATGTTCTTAATGTAATAATACCTTACATGTGTTACTATATCTCGACATTCCCACAATGTATATTACATGAACATATGTGTGTTATTGTAAGGCAAACATGTGTTACTACATCTTAAAAATTTAAAATTTTGTACTTTTATAGTAACTATAAGGATAATATTTATTTTAACAAGAACAAATATGTGTTTCTTAATTAATTTTTTAATTTTTATTTAATTTTATATTGATAATATGTTGTTAACGTAATAATACCTTACATTGCAGTTCCAAAATTTATACTACATGAACATATATGTGTTACTATAAGACTAAATGAGTGTTACTACATCTTAAAAAATAATGATTTCGATAAAAATCAATAAATATTTATGAAACACTAATATTTTTTCTTATAGTAACACACATATTACTCTTACATTGTATTAAAAGAGTTTGTTTCTACAAAAATAAATGAATATATGTAAAAAAAATATTTGTTCTTATAGTAGTACACATTTGGTCTTAGAGTAACATATATTTGCTCATACAGTAACACTAACTGGGAGCAAAAATCCTGGAATTTGAAAATTGTCCAGATCCGATCCGATCCGATCAAGATCCGCGAATTTTGTTATTTTGACCGGCGAATTTTCGATTTTTTACTTTTTAGAGCAATATTGCACCGTACAATATTGGACAAAAAACTTACTCTTATATATCATATTGTTCTAATTTTTTTTTGGTGCGGTAAGTACAATATATCAATATTTCGTCCGCCCCTACTTATAACTATTTTTTTCTTTCTATTTTTACATTAGTAGTTATTATTTGCCGTACAAAGTTCAATATCAGTATAAAAAAAACACGGGTTTCTTATAAATGTTAGTATCAACATAAAACACATTAATACAAGTGATTTATGCTTATAGTCAATTAAAAAAAAGAAATGTTATAAAGATAATTATTATGAATAAATTACGAAATACTACTACATTAGAGGAAAGTGCAGTTTCAGTCCCACAAGACACAGTCTTGATCGCTTTTGGTCCCAAAGTGTGCAAAATTAGTCTCATTCTCATATTTTTGTAGCATTTTTTTGTCCCAACCTCCAAAACCTAACGGTTCCGTTAGTTGTGGCACTTTTGGTCCCATTGTTTATTTGGCACTTTTGGTTCCAAATTTCTTTTCACTCAAATTTCAGATTTCAAGCTTAGTTTATGTACTGAATTTGAATTCTAATTTGACTGAATTATGGTGTTTATGTACTCCTTTATGAATTTGGATTCTAAACTTTGTATTTTGGATTATGGTTTTATTATGTACTAGTTATTCTCTCGTGCGATGGACGATTATATGTTGATAACATAATATGAGATAAAATATAATATAAATTTAAATTGAATTTATTTTGTTCTCCCACTAATTACTACTTTCATGTCACACAAAAGTTTGCATATTTTCCTTTTTAGTTTGTCCACAAAAATTTGTATATTCCCATAATGAAAATATTTCTTTAAATCTCCACCCTCAAAATCTCTACTTCACTATCTTCATCCTACACATTCTACTCATTACACTTTTTCTTAAAAATCGTGCCCCAAAGGTATTTCAGACTTTTGGGGGACGAAGGTAGTATTATTTATTAATTTTTATGAATATATGATTTATTTGAGATAATATATATATTAGTGTTTCACATTTATTTAAATAATTATATATATTAGTGTTTCACAAAATATTAGTGTTTTTTAAGATATTGTACCCATTTAAAAATAGTTCATTATTTTTGTACCATTTTGTAACTGACCATGATATTAATATTGAAACACTAATAATTTTTTTTTAAACTAAAGTATTCAACTATACATATTTTTAAAATAAAAATAATTCATATTTTAGATTTAAATTTCATTTAATATATAGAATTTGAATGTGAATTAAAAATTAAAAATTAAAAAAAGACATTTAATTTGAATAATATAAGAGATGCCACGATTGAACACAAAAAATATTGCATTAAAAATATAAGTCGCAACACAAGAAATGTAGATAGTAAGTTGCAAAACAATAGATTGAACACACATTTTTGTAACGAGGAAGATGATGACATAGTTTATTTGATTTGTGGTGTTTGATGGTGAATGAGAATTGGATTTGAGGTATATATATTGCCTATTTTTCCTTCTATATTCAACTCATCAAGTTTTTCCTCCAAATTAAACTTGAAATCTAAAATTTGAGTGAAAAGAAATTTGGGGACCAAAAATGCCAAATAAACAATGGGATCAAAAGTGTCACAATTAATAGAACTTTTAATTTTTTGACGTTGGGACAAAAATATTACGGAAATATGCATGAGACTAATTTTACACATCTCGGGACCAAAAACGATAAAGGGCGTGTCCTACAACAACAACAAAGGATTCATATTAGTTGTGGAATTGATAGAGATTCAAAATAACATCGGTTTAATCCGTCATTTTCAATTGAGCTATCGAAAGATGACTTTTGGGTGGATATATTTCCATGCATTTTCCATAACATTAATTTGTGTAGGACAGCAATTATAGACAGGAACTTTAACTCATTCTGGATTATGTATATATAAGGTTATATCGGATATATTATGACAAATTCTAAATATATATACTGGATATATTATGACACATTCGTCGTGTTTGATTAAATTTATTTTAAATATTTTATAAGTTACTTTAAAATTTTATAAGATATTATTTATAAGTAATTTATAAATTGTTTAAATATTTGGCTTATACAACTTATAAATTTTTTGATAATTTATCTTAATTTAAAAAAATTACTTTTAATAAAAAAATAAATATTTTAGAATTTTTTTGTTGAGATAGATGACCTGGAGTG
>JAPKLY010000181.1:561146-624814 GCA_026898435.1 Prunella vulgaris
AGAGAGAAAATGTGAGAGCTAGAGTGAGAAAATATTGTTTGGATTATGGAACTTAGAGAGAGAAAATACAAATTGGAGACCTATTTATAGGTATGCATGTGGTGAGGTGGCACCTTGTAAGCCCACTTGGCTTTAGGTGCTGACAAGTGTCCTTGACACATGTCCTTACTCACTACTATGCTACATTTACATTGCTTCGACCTACTACATCTCTACTTACTTCTTATACAACCGATGTCTATTCCTGGGACCTAGGCAAGCTTCTGTGTGAGCTTCACTGCCTTGTGTCATTCTGGAGCAATGTAGAGGTAGACTTCAACTTGGTCTTCTTGGACACAGGACGGGCTACCCTGCGAGCTTCTCCTTCTTTGGCTGTATGGCATCCGGGCGAGCTTCTCTAGGTTGACTTTGGTCAAAGCTGGAGATGTACCTCCTAAGTAGGTCGGCGACCTTCTTAGCCTTGGCCAATTAATCTCGTAATTAACATCGAGTAGTTCGCCTATCAATAGTGTGTTACTATATGGACAAAATATATTTTTATGAGAATAAATTCGCCATTAGATTTTTGCAAATACATATATTCTGAAAAGTTTTCACCATGAATATCAATCTATTTTCGAGGAATTATCTACAAGTACTAAAATAAATATATATATGCTAATAAAATAATTTATTTTAAATAACATACCAAATTTTTATTAAAGATGTGAAAAAAATGGAAATAAAATAATTTTTTCTAAGTTCTCCTACAACAAAGAAATATATAAATATTCATATATACAAATATATATATTTCTAAAAAAACAAACTTACAATAAATATTATATACATAAGATTTGAGTTACCAATATCATTTAGAACGCCAATACGATGATAAACTTTGATATATATTTTATAAAAATCATACACTATTAAATACTATATCAAACAAACATCCAAATTTTTTGACGTATATTAAATACACAATAATTATTATTAAATGTCATAAACTTCAATTTACAATTACATTTAGTAACCAAACAACATATAAACAGAAAATATATAACCACAAAATTGAATGTTAACATTATCCGCTCAATTTTCATGATTACTAAAAAGTTCTAAAATTTACTGGACAAATAACAAATTGCATAATCATGTAGAATATGTGATGCCTAGTTACATGACGTATAAATTCTTAATCTTTAACTAACTTCTTTATTTCTATTTTCTTTAATTTTTAAGAAGTCAAAATATATAGGCAGATAAGTATACAACAATAATCAACATTATTATATTTAAAAAAACTTTTTAAGCGTAATAATTAATATCAATTAGACAATATTAAAACACCAATTAATTATAACACAAGATAATATCTTTATATTATATAAAGACGAAGTTATGAAATCAACCAGAATGCTCGATTTTGAAATTCAGCTCATCTCATTAACTCTGACAAAAAACATTTATTTCGACCTTATATTTTAAGTGTTATAATTTTGACCCTACATTTTAATATTATATATATATATCTCATAAATATATATATAATATCAAATTCTATATCTAATTTTTAATCTCAACCGTTTATTTTAATTTCTATACTTCTATAAATTCCAACTCTATAAAAATTATTATTCTTATATTTTAATCTTATTTCTGCGTGCGTCTCTTTCTTCTTTTTATTTCTTTTCTGATGTTCTTATTTATAGTATTCTGATATTTGGATCATTTATTTATCTTTTTATGTTCGTTTTTTTTTTTTTTTGCAGGTTCATGTTTTACATCTAATAATTTGGTGAAATAATATTTTTTTATTGCAACACAATTTTTGTAGTTTTCTTTTGGATGTAATGTTTAATTGCTACAATTGTACATCTATTTGATTTAAAATTTTGATGTTTGAATTGTTTATTTGTCTTTTTAATATTTTTTTTATGTTTTTAATATTTTGATATTATTTATTTAGTTCACATTAAAATCATTGTGTCTGCGGCATACATACCGTAAGTTATTTATAATTCTAGAAAAAAAATATGTTCTAAAGCATAATATTGTGTATGTGTACATATTTTTTAATTACTTAATTTATTTGCCTCTTTAATAATTTTTTTCCACGTTCTTAATATTGTGATATCATTTATTTATTTTTGTATATTCTATTTATTTACAGGTTCGCATTAAAATTATTGTGTGTGCGCCATAGATACCATAAGTTATTTATAATTTCGAAAAAATATGTTCTAGAGCATAATATTGTATACACATTGTACATGTGTACATATTTTTAATTACTTAATTTATTTACCGCAATATTGTGTATGCGTTATGCATGTGTAAATCATTGATACATGTATATGTTAAATTCTAGAAACCACACACACACATATTCTTGATTTTCTTTAAATATATGTATTTTGTTTCATACCACGAAATTTGTGGGTATACATCCTAGTATATATATATATATATATATATATATATATATTCACATACGTTATATATAACATATATCAATAAACATCAATTAAAGATTAATGTTTTAACAATTACATAAACAAAACAAAAAAGTTCAATGCATTATACATATATGTATATATTAATCCAATAAGTTTATTTTATTTTTTAGTTTCTTGTATTTTCATTATGATATATGATGATATACCAAAATTCTTATATTTATATATTATATTGTACTAACTTTTTTGGTACGGTAAGTACAATAAATCGATATTTCCTCCTCCTACTTATGACTATTTTTTTCTATGTTTACATTAGTAGTTATTATATGCCGTACAAAGTTTAATACCAGTATAAAAAAACATGGGTTTCTTATAAGGCAAAGTATTGTATGAAAATAGTTCATGATAAGCTTATCATGAATAAGTTTTAAAGTATCAAACATTTAACTAGTTGAATCAAAAATCTCATTAAGCATTTGACACATTGAAAAATAAAATATCTGATAGTTATATCAAACAAAAATATATGATAGTTATATGTTTTGATACACTTAATTAGATATATGATACATTGAAACAATTTCATGATAAGCTTATCATGAACTATTTTCACACAAATACCTACTTTTCTTATAAATGTCAGCATCAACATAAAACACATTAATACAAGTGACTTATGCTGATAGTCGGTTAAAAGAAATGTTATAAATATAATTATTATGAATAAATTACGAAATACTCCCTCTGTCCCAAGATAAATTTCACACTTTCCTTATATGGACGTCTCAACTCTTTTTTCACACCCAAAAAAGGAAATAATTTACACTCACAAAAGTCAATAAAATATAATTTTTATATTTTATTATTTAACTTCAGACTCACATACTTTACTTTTTTTTAATATGCGTAAAACTTAACTTATGAAGAAAATATTAGAACGGAAGGAGTACTACATTAGAATACTAGACGAACGAGAATCTACTAATAATAATTCTAACGGAGGATTCATATTAGTTGTCGAATTGATGGAGATTCAAAATAACATCCGGTTATTCTTTTTTGTCATTTTCAATTGAGCTATCCAAGGATGACTTTTGGGTGGATATATTTCCATAACATTAATTTGCATAGGACAGCGATTATAGACAGGAATTTTAATTTTTAACTCATTCTGGATTAAGTATATGTAAGGTTATACTGGATATATTATGATATATTTGTCATGTTTAGAGTTTGTTTGACTAAACTTATTTTAAATATTTTATAAGTTTTAATATTTTATAAATTTTTTTAAGAATTTAAAAGATATTATTTAAGTAATCTATAAAGAGCAACACTTGTGTAGAAATTTCTACCGTAGAAATATCCATGTTTGAAAAATTCGTGGGTCTAAATCGGGTCGGGTCAGATTTGGATATTTTTTTCCAAAATTCGTGCAACTTGTAGTTCCAGGTTTTTTCGCTCCCAGGTATGTTACAATTTGGGCAAAGACGTGTTACAATTAGGCAAAATTTGTGTTACAAGTTCTTAAAAAATTATTTTTTTGTACTTTTCAAGTAACTATAAAGAAAATATGTATTTCTGCAAGTATAAATATGTGTTACTTAATTTATTTTTTATTTTCTTTGTTGATTTATGTTAATAATATGTTTTTTCGCTCCCAGGTATGTTACAATTTGGGCAAAGACGTGTTACAATTAGACAAAATCTGTGTTACAAGTTCTTAAAAAATTAATTTTTTGTACTTTTCAAGTACCTATAAAGAAAATATTTATTTCTGCAAGTATAAATATGTGTTACTTAATTTATTTTTTATTCTCTTTGTTGATTTATGTTAATAATATGTTATTAATGTACTTAATACATCATTTAATACCTTATATATGTTATATAAAATATAATATATATTTTTATAAGGATAAATAAATGTTTGTGCATACAGTAACACACATTTGATTTTGCAGTAACACACATTTACTCTAATTGTAACATACATTTGCAGTAACACACATTTACTCTAATTGTAACACACATTTACTCTAGATGTAACACACATTTGCAGTAACACAAATTTACTCCAATTGTAACATAAATTTATAGTAATACATATTTACTCTAATTGTAACACATATTTGTTCCTCAATTTGTGTTATTATATGAACATATATGTGTTACTATAGGATAAAATGTATTTTTATTAAGAATAAATATGTGTTACACATACAATGTAACACATACATGTTTTACATTGCTTGAAAAATATTTACTTCTATAAAAATAAATGAATATGTGTAGAAAACAACATTTAATCTGGTTGTAACACACGTTTTGCCTTAAAGTAACATGCATTTACCCCGACTGTAACATATCTGGGAACGAAAATCACTATCTGCGCGAATTTTGGAAAAAAATACTCAAATTCGGCCCGACCCGATTTTGACCCGCGAATTTTCGAAAATGGATATTTCTACGGATCTTTGACCCGTAGAAATTTCTATTTGAGTGTTTGCCATCTATAAATTGTTGAAGTATTTGACTAATATAATTTATAAATATTTTTATGATTTATCTTAATTTTAAAAAATAATTTTAACAAAAATAAATATTTTATAACTTTTTATGTTGAGATAGATGATATGGAATGGTGACGGTGTTTGGGGTGAGGCAGGTGAATTGGATAGAAGTGTTGAGATAAATAAGTTATAATATTTCAACTTTTTTTACTGTTTATAAAATTTATTTTAAAATTTTATAAACTTATCAGATATTTTATTTTGACAAACACTTTAAAATAAATTTATAAGATTTTTTTAAAAAATAAACACAGTCAAACATCCCCTGCTTATGCCACTCATCTACCCAATCAATTCAATATATGCACGAGTTTACTATTTTACTTTAAAGAAAACATATATTTTAATAGAGTAGATCTCTTGTGAACTCGTATCACTGTTATGCATAATCACTATCACTGCTATCCATATATACTATCACTGTTATATAAATAGACTTGATATTTTAACAGTGATAATATATATGCATAATAGTGATAGTGAATATACATAACAATGATAATTAATAACTTGAGTTCATCGTAAACTCGGGTTCATACAATTTTTTGTCATTTAAATATATATTATAGGGTGACTTACATATTGGTTAAAAAAAATAGCTATATTTACAAATTGGTTCACAATTTCTGCACATAAGTATAATTTTTTTCTGCACAGAAGCATATTTTTTTCTGCACAGAAACCTATTTGTAATTTATGTCAATTTTGTAAACTATTTTGTAATTTTCCCTATATTATATAGTTTTAAAATAAGTGAAGCTGGTCATTTAAAATAAATATCCAAACAAAAAAAGTGATATATAATATGAAAAAAAATCAATAATTATGCCGTATACCAAAAAATCGTGTTTCAAATTATTTTTTAAAGGATTAATACATAAAAGATTTCATTATATGAATTTGGCAGGTATAGTTTGGGTAATATAGAAACCGAGAAATAAAAATATTTTTGACGATATACCATTTAGAGGGTGTTTATTTTAAATTTTTAAATAGCAATGAGAATAAAATTTTATTTTCTGTTTTTAATATTTTATTCTTTCATATGTTGAATTAGTGTTTATCTGTATGACAAGGGTGCAAATGACGCTTGACGATAGTCGAATGGTTGAGTGATACTAAACGTCTAGACCATCTAGGCAATGTCAAGTTTTTTTTTTTCTACTAATATTAAATTCTTTCTAAATATATATCAATAAAAATGCACATTATACAATAAATTATAAATTTATAACATAGTTAATAACCAAATACATTTTTTCGCAAAATGTTAAAACTATCATTATACCGTATTGTCCAACTTCTAAATGAAACACAAAAATAGCAAAATATATATTACAAATAAATTATGAAGTAGTTCAATTAAATTTCCTTTTTTAGTAATTTAGTTTCTATTTTTAGCTTTAATTTTAACTTTAACTTGAAATTAAAAGAAAATAGTAATGATCTTCTAGGCGGCTTTGGTGGTGTCAAATGTGTTGAGGAATTTTTATCGACGATTTGGCCTTGACGGCGGCGGTCGAGTGCCACCAAGCGCTTAGGCGGTCTCGTCGACCACTATTTACATTACTGTTTAATAGTGATTACACTATTAATTAGTGTTGTATTCTAATTTTAAAACATGTACTGTTGGTTGTGCCATGAATAATTGATTGAAAATGATGATTATACAATAAGAGGGGTTTAATAAAATTGGGGTAATAATTATTTTATTTTAAAAAATAATATTATAGGATTAGTCTTCTATGCACCACTTATAGAGATGTTAAACGGGCTGACCCTAACCCTACAGGGCCAGCCCTACAGGGCTCCGGGCCTAAACGGTCCCGGGCCTTAGCGGTTCATCCTTAACGGGCCGCTAAATGCTCGGACCTAACCCTAACTCTAGCGGTCCGCGGGCTAAACGGGCCACTAACGGGCTCGTGGTAATTTTTTTTTTACAAATTTAAAATTTAATATAAAATAGAACTAATGATTTAATAACTAAAGTTCACACATCCCTAAAATTTTTGAATTAATTGAGATCTAACTTATTTATTTATTTTTCTATTTTAATCTGTAGTTAAGTTATTAGTTAATAATGAATTAGTAATTAATAATTAATAAAAATATAATTAATAAAGTTTACAATTACGTAACACAAGTGAGGAGAAATCAGGCCAGCCCACAGCCACAGCACACAGGCCCACACCTCCACGACCCACAATCACATTCAAATTTAATTAACTTATATTATATATTAATTATTTAATTTAATTAAAAAAAAACTGGGCTACCGGGCCAGCTCGGTTAACCGGCGGGCTAGCCCGTTTAGCCCGCGGGCTAACCGGTCCGGGCCAAAAAGGCCCGGTTTTATACGGGCCACCATATGCTCGGACCTAACCCTGTAAAAAACAGGGTTAAACGGGCCGGCCCGCCAGCCCGCGGCCCGTTTAACATCTCTAACCACTTACACGGTACAACTCAAGTTTATTTTTAAAAAGTTAAACAGTTTATAACTGAAAAGTTAAACAGTTTATTACTGAAAAGTTAAACTATAAAAGATACACTTTTCAGTAATAAACTGTTTAACTTTTTAAAAATGAACTAGAATTGCACCGTGTTGGTGCACAAGAGACTTACTCAATATTATATATACATTTTTTTATCTTCATTAACTATTATCATTCTTATATATTTATTTTGGTTCATTACTATTTAAAAAAAAATTATACCAAGAACCCCTTAGCGAGGAGAAGATCGTGGAGGGGTTAAAAGGAAAATAATGAAATTGGTTTGTTGTCAAAAATATAAACTCTTCTTTAAATTCTTGGCTCGTGACTCTTATTTTTTTGATAGACTCTTGAATTCAAAACTTTATATCTGTCAGACTTTGGCATGCTTTGTTGCCTAAACTCATATTATTAGTAATAAAGTTTATTTTTCCCGATCAAAACAAAAATTATATGAATTTGGTCGGCCTAAAAAAAATTACTTTGATCATAAAAAGAAACCTGAAATTAAATCAAAACAAAAATTATATGAATTTTTGGTAGGCCTAAAAAAAATTACTTTGTCCATAAAAAGAAATCTGAAATTAAAGATGAGTGTACGCATGTTACATTGTATTCGCAGTTTAATTCTATTTCAACATGAAATTAATGTATTATGCTTTTTAAAAATTTCTTACTCCCGCACCCTGAATAATCAAATCTATTCTTAAAACAGAAAAAGAATCGGTCTTCAAATCTATTTTCACATATTTACAATTTTTTTTTTATAATTAGTCCGATAATAAATTTATAATATTTTTATTTTATTTATTTACTGAGAAATGGTGTCATGTCAATAAAAATAAAAAACTACTGTAACTAATTATTTTAAAACATGATTATAATTAATTAAAAATAAAATTGGCGTGGGGAATTATAATTTTATGCATGTTTAAAATAGGAAAAAGAATCTGTCGTGCCGTGGAACGGGCAATCGTTAACATTAACTAACGTATAAAATTTTAATAATATGAAATAGTCAAAGATTATGACATAATAGGGATCAAAGCCCCATGTAGCGTTTATAGTAAAAAAACAAATGAGTTGAACTATGCAGTATCTTTTATCTTTTGAATTCTGGCAAAGATTTTAATGATTTAAATCCGATAGTTTCCATTTGGCAGTAGCTGCCCAGTTGCAGTTCTTGTCATTCAGCATTGTTAATTCACTCCCCTATCAACTTAAATCCCCATTTAAACGCCCACTTTTTCCCACTTCAAATCCTCTGTAATTCCGCCCAGTTTATTGATCAAAATCCAGTCTTTCGAATGGGTTTCGAATTAGATGAAGAAACGGGAAAAGGGTCGTCGGAAACCCCCTTTAAACCCTCCATTTTCCGATACAATTCTCCGTTGATTCAAATAGTTCTGATAGGGCTGGTGTGCTTCTGCTGCCCCGGCATGTTCAACGCACTTTCCGGCATGGGAGGCGGCGGCCAGAGGGACCCCACGGCGGCCAACAACGCCAACACCGCCCTCTACACCACCTTCGCGGTGTTCGGCATCTTAGGCGGCGGAATTTACAACATTTTAGGCCCTAAATTGACCCTGTTTTGCGGCTGTTCTACCTATGTTATGTACTCTGGTTCTTTTCTCTACTATAATCATTACCACCACCAGGCCCTCGCCATCGTCTCCGGTGGGTTTCTTGGCATCGGCGCCGGCCTCTTGTGGGCGGCGGAAGGGGCAATTATGACATCTTACCCCCCACATGACAGAAAGGGTACCTACATTTCCTTGTTTTGGAGTATCTTTAACATGGGGGGTGTGATTGGGGGTTTAATTCCTTTTGCACTGAATTACAATAGGACTACTGCTGTTTCTGTGAATGATGGCACATATATAGGTTTTATGGTGTTTATGTCTATTGGGGCTGTTCTTTCTTTGTCGATTTTGCATCCTAGTCGAGTCATTCGTGATGATGGGTCACGATGCACGAACATGAAGTATTCAAAGGTTGGAATCGAGGTCCGAGAGATCTTGAAGTTGTTTCGTGATTGGAGAATGTTGTTAATGGTGCCAGCTTCTTGGGCTAGTAATTTCTTTTATAGTTACCAGTTTACAAATGTGAATGGTGCATTGTTCAATCTCAGGACTAGAGGATTTAACAATATATTCTATTGGGGGGCACAGATGATTGGCTCTGTGTTTATAGGCTATGTTATGGATTTCAGTTTCAAAAGTAGGAGGGCTCGGGGGTTGCTTGGGATCGCGATTGTTGCTGTGTTTGGTACGGCTATTTGGGGCGGAGGGCTCGCGAAACAGCTTGATTATTCTCGCGAAAACTTGCCTAGTGAGACTGAGACGTTGGATTTCAAGGATGGTCACCAATTTGCAGGGCCGTTTGTGTTGTACTTTAGTTATGGTTTGCTTGATGCTATGTTTCAGAGTATGGTTTACTGGGTAATCGGAGCTTTGGCCGATGATACTCAGATCCTTAGCAGGTGAGTTTTCTTGTTTGTATGTATGGGATTTTCATTTGTGTTAATTAGAATTGATCTGATTGTTTGTATACTTCAGGTACACTGGATTCTACAAGGGAGTGCAGAGTGCAGGGGCAGCTATAGCTTGGCAAATCGACACCCAAAAAGTTCCACTTCTGAACGAATTGATAATTAATTGGGTACTTATGACAGTGAGTTTTCCTTTGTTAGCTTTGCTGATCATACGAGCTGTGAAAGATGACGACGAAGAGGAAGAAAAATCGAAGGAGGGGGGAGCAGTCCCAGGAATTCATTGATGATACTAATGCTTATGTTAATCAAGAAAGTTGGCTTGCTTATGGAGTTGTATTTTTAGTTTCTAGTGTATCATAATCAAAGTATATGAATCCCTGCAGGACGTATGATCTTTTTGCAAAATGTTGCATACTTTGTTTTCCACATGTTATGTAATCCACCTGGTGTTAAGTTTTTCTAGTTTTAATCGACTAAAGAGTCGCGATTAGGTTCCTGTATATGATGTAGTCACAAAATCTTGTTAATTGCAGTTGCTTTCCCTGTCTTTGTCACTATTTTGCAAATGTCGATGAGTTCAAAGAGCTAGATTACAATGGCCTGCACAAGAGACAACATTAAAGAAAGTTGGAATTAAAAGGTCCACTCTGTTTGTCTCTACATCTGTCTTCAAAATGGTATGCTTTCGTCGTGACTCTTCTGTCCTATCCATACGCGTTAGTTTATGGAGAATTATATTGAGGATGGGTACTTGAATCTTGTTTATCGACATTAAGAATAAGGTTCTCGTTTTCTTGTTGTTCCGACATGAATTGCTTCACAACCCCAAACTGTTCCAATCTCTCATCAGATAGTCCATATGAATGATTAATCAGTTTAGAGAATTCTCACATGATGATGAATGTTTATTCAGTCCACTTATTAAGGACAAAAAGATAATAATTTGAGG
The DNA here is from genome assembly GCA_026898435.1 of Prunella vulgaris. NCBI lineage: Eukaryota > Viridiplantae > Streptophyta > Magnoliopsida > Lamiales > Lamiaceae > Prunella > Prunella vulgaris. The sequence continues at coordinate 572,099 of JAPKLY010000181.1, forward strand.
AAATAAGTACTAAATTTACTGGATTTTCATTTATGTTTTCAGAATAATTACAAGAAATTGAAGTAAGGTGGTTGTTATACAAGGGAGATTTTAATTACTTGAGCCTCAACGAAACAAGCATTGAAAATATAGCTCCCTCGCACGAACACAAACCAAAATGAAACCTAACAAGTTATATCCATTACTAATGTTGCATCATATTTTTGCAGCAACTTCAGCTGCTGCTCGTTTTTAGGCGACCACCTCTTTCTTCTCCTCGTTGGCCTCAGCAACAACCTTGGCTTCCGATTCAGCTGGCTTGCTCTCGGCCTCGACTGGAACAACTTCTTCCTTCGCTTCCTCGGCTTTTGGTGCCACTTCAGCAGGCTCAGACAAGTCTACCAAAGGTGCGTTTGCCTCAGCTTCATCTGTCTTCTCCTGAAATAATTAAAGATAGATTATATCATTACAATCTGAGTATAAATATATCAACATGATATCAAAATATAAAGCGTGGCAAATAGAAAACAAGTAGTTGTAATTTCAGTTTTCTTGCGACTTTTGCACCCTATACTTTATAATTTGTTTACTTTTGCTCCCTATATTTTTTCACGTCTTTCTTTGACTTTGATGCGGCCAGAAGTATGTTGTATTCCAAGGAAGAATGTATCTTCTCCTTCTTGTCGTTTTTACATTATTTAATTTTGACAAAAACTTACGAGACCATTAGACTACTGTAATAATGTAAATAATGAGTTATGTTTAATTCAAAACTATCTCTTTATTTTTGTATCTGTATTTTATTTTTTACTCATTTCATCACGGGATAGTCTTGACAGGAGTGAGGATACACAAATTGAAAAAGTGGAGAATGATCAATAGAGATTTAAGAGGTAATTTCTCAAATTATTTTGTATAAAGTAAAACAAAAGAATTTAATTGTGTGTATGCATTGATAAAAAGTAACGACATTTTATGTATAATTGAGAATGTTATAAGGGATATTTATGAAAAATAATATTTTAAAGAAATAAAATATATTGCTAGACAAATAAAAAGTAAAGTCATGTAAACGATGAAAATAGTATATTACTTGTGTAACAGACTCGGGCTTGGCCTCGACAGCGGCGACTGGCACCTCGACGGGGGCAGGTGCTGCGTCGGTGTCCAAGTCCTTTGGTCTGCTTGCACAGCCTCCCATTATTATGTTTCGATTAGGTTGGCGAGGGAGAGGCTGGGCAATCAACAATGGGTGGGGGTGAGAAAACTTTTTCTTGCAATCTACTCTTTTATTATGCTTTCTTGATTGAGGCTGATTTTAGAGAGAGGGAGAAGAACAAGTTATATAGGGGGTGGAGGCCTTTTTTTAGCCATTGAAAATTGTGTGATGAGAATTTACGTTTTTCCTTATTATTTTTTCATGGGCTATGCGTAATTTTCGTCTTGGGGCTCTTGTTTTTTTGGAAGTTTGTTATGACCGTTGAAAAGCTTTTTTATTTTTTATTTTGGCGAAATAGTTGGGGATGAACATATATAGTAAGTAGGAAATTTGATATCACGTTTTGTTTGTGGGGTTATATCCTAAGCATGTTTGGATAAATAATTTATATATAAGTTTACGAGTGACATTGTCTCAGCGTAGATTTTTGGTGTTACTTATTTGAATGATATGATATTTATGACATTAGGTTTATTGATTGATATTAATATTAGATGTATTTATGGAAATCAAAATATTTTACACTGTAATTTCAGTTTATAAATTTATTGATATTAGTGAATTGAACGTTTGATTTGAATATTCTTCAATGACAATAAAAATGATAACGTATATATAAATATTTATAGTGATTAATGAGAATATAAAGTGTGCATATGTATAAAAAATAAATATATTTATCTTTATGAGGTATAATTAATTAAATCTACCAATGTTTATATTTCACCGATGCTCCTTCCCAACACAAGATCTAAATTTAATCATAATCCGAAATCAAACAGCAACCACACTAGCTCCAGAGTAGTCACTATTGCCATCGTCATGAGAATTCGAAGCACAGACACTTCCCTGATCAGAGGCCACATCCAAAAAATAGAGCAAAAACACCAACACAAGACATGACAAAAACATAGGAATTGGTCCAAATATCCACAAAAAGAGTGGAAAAGATATGTAAAATGCATGAATCCCTAATGACCAAAAATAACCCCCTTTGTTCACTGTCCTCCACACATACTCTGCGGAATTATCAAGATCTGAGGGCCCCATTTTCTTGATATGATTAGGCACATTTATGAGCATACTTGCATGGCTATAGTACCTAATTGATTGCACATTTAGCATGAATGCACTCAAAAAACACACCAAAATAGAGAATGTCTTTATTGAGAGCCCCAGCGGGCTACTGTCCCCGTAAACCAAGGCGAGGGGGTGCAGGTCCCCATTCGACATCCACACGACGATGATCGAGCTCAGCGTCACCGCCGCCGTTGCCAACACGGTGGGTGCCATTATGTTGTTTCTAAGCGTTTGAACTGCCAAAACGCCGTTCTTGGATGTGTCCTGCCGCATCATATTGCTTTTAGTTTTAGGAATTAATTGGCCTTCCGTTTTGTGGCAATTTACATCTTATGGGTTGATACATTTATTAAAAATATATATATTTTTTATATATAAAATATTGTCATATGGATAAATATGCGTGCAGATAATAGGGTTGTGAACGTACAAACAAAACAATGCTTTCTTTTTTAAGTGCATGTTTGCAATTTCTAGTAGAATTGAAAAAGTGATATTAAGTAATTTTGGTAGTAAAATGAAAAATAAGGAGTGTTTTAAATTTAAGTGATTTTAAAAATTAATTAAGAAAAATGTGTTTACAAAAGAAGTGCTTCTAAAAAGGGTATTGAGTATTATTTTCAGGGGGAATGTGTTAAAGTGCTTAAGTAGAAGTTAAAAGTTAAAAATTGTTATTTGACCAAAAGTAGTAATAAGCACTTAAAATAGTTGTTAAATACATGTTTTAAGTGTTTTTTTTAAAAAGCACTTTTACTTTTTATGTTGTATTTGAAAACAGACACTTAGTAGTATACAAATTTGTGTGAGATATCAAAATAAGAAAATTGTATAAATTAATTTTTATGGAACATGTGGAGTATTATTTTTTGCATGCATGATTAAATTATTAAATATGGAATAGGTCTCACTATAAATTTTTATGGATCATGTGGAGTATTATTTTTTGCATGCATGATTAAATTATTAAATATGGAATAAGTCTAATGTGAGACCGTCTCATAATAAGAAACCTGTAATTTTTAATAAAATGTGATAAAATTTATTTTAAGAAGTGAAAAAGCTGTAATTTTTAATAAAATGTGATAAAATTTATTTTAAGAAGTGAAAAAGTTTTAATAAAAGTGACAGTTTTAATTAAAAACGACAAAATTTTAAAAAGTAATAAATTTATTAATAAAAGGTAGCAATTTTTTTTTTATTAGAAGTGATAATTTTTTATTAATAAATATTTCATTAAATTTTTTTTCTTAAAAATGTAAACTGGGGTTTACACAATTTTGACCTATTAAATCGATTTCGTGAAATCTCGATTGGATTTTCAAGATTTAAAATTCGGAAAGAACAACTCATGAAGAAGTAACAAGAGCGAGATCATCTTAATTTTCAATTTCAAAATCCCAACTATCACCCACAGAATCTAATTTTGTGAATTGCTTTCGAAAAAATAATCTAATTCTGTGAATTAAAGAAAAAGAAATTAAAAAATCAAGATCAAAATAAGAAAAAAAAAGAAGAAAAGAAATCAATTAATGAAGGCAGGTGATCATAAATGGAATTAATTATATACCTCCATCATGGCGCGGACCCACAAGCGGCGGTTGAAGGCGTTGATACCGATGACGGTGGTGGAGGGGCGGCGCCTGATCCGGCGGAGCAGCCATAGGTGATAAAAGAACATCACCAGAAGCCCCAGTGGCACCAACACAATATCAAGAATTTGTTTATGCATCTGATAATTGACCAAAATGAAATATTTTTTTCTAGAAATTAAATGAAATGTTGAAATTGAAATGGTACAAAATAATTAAAATCTGATGATTAGTAATTTATGCAAAAGAGTATTAGCTTGGACCAGAAGAAAAAGTTGGTGAAAGCTTTTGCTTCTTTGGTTTGTGAAGTCCGTGTGCAGTAACCTGAGATATAAATACACCCTGCATATTGTGCTCCTCAGTGGAGACACATTTTAATTGCATCACGAATTGATTAATTGCTTTTCCAACAAAATAATATTTCTCCGCCCTCGACAAAGTTTAATTCTTTTATATTTTGTTAATAGTACCCCGTCCATCCCAAATGTCACAATTTTTAAGAAAATAAGAGTAATGTGTAAATTTATATTATTAAAATAATGATATTATTTGGATTAAATGTAAAAGTAATGACATTTGTGTAAATATATGAATATAGTGAGGATAAAATTTAAAAAATAGTTTCTATTTATAGGATGTGAAAATAATTATGGGACGGACGTAAAAAGAAATTGTGAAAACAATTATGGGACAAAGGAAGTAATATTTTTTGTTCATCTTTTAATCATGATTATAATTATTTGATATGTCATTAATTTTATATGTAGAAATTAAATTGATCATACACATATATATTTAGGTGACTTACATATAGGTTTAAAAAAATTACTATATTTACAAATAGGTGCTGTGCAGAAAAAAAAAGTGCTTCTGTGCAGAAAAAAAATACTTATGTGCAAATATTTTGAACCTATTTATAAATATAGTGACTTTCTTGAACTTATATGTAAATCATCCTATATATTTCAAGTGGAAATACCTTGAAATACACACTTTCAACTTATAGTAATTTATTTTACCCATTTTACATAAAATAAATTTATTTTACACACACTTTCCTTTTTATAAATTTGAGACATGAATGCCTTTTAAAATGGGTAGAATAAAAATTTTACAAATTGAGATGTTCCTCCCATTAGATACCCATCCATCTTACTTCCACAACACTTCTTTCATTAATTTTGGTGCTAATAGTGTGAAACTTATACTGTAAAAAAAATAGTGTGAAACTTATATTTGATTGTTAATTAATAAAAATATGTAGTATTAATGATTATTAATTTAGTATTATCAACCAGGAATAAAAATATTGTAATAACAACAAATAAGATCAATTAGTAGTCAAATAATTATTCATCAAGTAAAATAGAGGTAAGATGAAATTAAGATTTTTGAATTATAGTGTGAGGAAAAGATTTTTCAAATAATGGTATTTTGATGATAAAGTGGGTAAAAAAGATTTTAGGATGATTTATATATAGATTCAAAAAAATCATTATATTTACAAATAGATTCAAAATATTTGTACATAAGTACTTTTTTTTCTGCACATAAGCACATTTTTTTTTCTGCGCAACACCTACTTGTATATATATTGACTTTTTGAACCTATACGTAAGTCACCCCAGATTTTATACACTTGAAGTAAGTAAAATAAATTTAAAGTTTATGAAAGTGAATATTTTAAATTGTCTCTCATATTCCATAATGAAAAGAGATAGTACTTTTTCCGACCCCATTTTATTTGCAAAAGGTTTATTTTTTTAAATATGATTGTCATTTTGCATTTTAAGAGAATTAGATTTTGTATTCTAATTTGACGGATTAAAACCAAAAATGACATTTAATATTTTATTTTTATTGAAATGATTAATTTTTATCCTTTCTTTTATTAATTTAGTTCTGTATATTTTTTAAATTTGTCTATTTTGTCCCATAGACTGGAAATTGCGTAAAATTGTATCCTTTTCCGATAAAATTGTATGATGTGAAACATTTTTTCAACTTTGCGCACCGAGTGGAACATTTTGCAACAACAAAAAAAAAAAGATGAACTAGATTAAAATTTTCAACAAATTTAATATAATAAAAAACAAAATAAAATACTTTAAATAAATTTACAAAACTAAAACTTGGAAAGCAAATTTCAAACGCGATACACTTTAAATTAAATAAATTAAAATTTAAAATTTTTTATTTAATTTTAATTTACTTTATATATTTAATTTGTTTAAAGTGTCTTGAATTTGTAATTGTGTTCCAAGTTTTTTTAAAAATTTATTTAAAGTATTTTATTTTATGTTTATTTTATTAATACTAAATGGGTACGAATTTTTAATATAGTTCATGTTTTTAATGGCACATTATCTCACTAAGTGTGCCATGTCGAAAAAGATGCCACATTGTATAGTTTCACCAAAAATAACATTATTTATACAACTTTCGGCTAATAGGATAAAATTTGTGAATTTTAAAAACATATATACAGAACTAAACTTATAAAGCAAATAAATAAAGGATTATATCAATATAAGAAAAAAAAGTTGCATAACATTTTTGGTTTAAAACACTAATTTTACTTTTTTTTTTTGGTGATAGTATGTGTTATGACACGAATATTTCAAGATTCAAGGTTCAGCCCGAATTCAATTTGGATCGGGTTGAGGGCAGCACAATTAATCTATCTTCATTACGCGAGGTCCAAATCTCCACCTTGAGAGATCAACAGAAGATTGAAATCCCAGAATCCAGCGAGCTTGAAGAAAGAACTCTCCATAAGTCCAGGGGAAGTTCAAGACACCAGCGAAGAGCTCGACCTCGCTTGAAAATCCGTCAAGAAAAAGATCTCCCAGACTAATGGAATTAGCTCATATTAAGGAAAAAAGAATCAAATTATCATAGATAGGATATATACATATATATCTTACTATATTAAGGAAAAAATCAACTTTTATAAGGTGATCTTATAACATCATCCACGCGACTAACCATTCGTTGAGATATGTCCATAAAAACATACTTCATGCACAAGTCAAGCTTTTAAGCGAACTCTAATGCAAACATGAAGACACTATAAATAGTGCCTCAAATGATCAAATAAAGGATCACAACTTCAAATGAGGACCTAAGCAAACCCAACAATTCTCTTTTGCATTTATATATAGTTCTCATTTTGTGTTCATTATTGAACATTATAAAAATGTCTAAGAACATTTATATCACAACCGTTTATTGTATTTATTAGTATATAAAATCATGCATAATAATCATGCAGCAAAATCAACATATGGTCCTTAATTCTTGTGAAATATTTACAGATGATTAATAAAATGGGTCAGAGGTAATACTAGATATTACGATAATCAATTGACCTTGTTTGTTTTACAAAATTGGTGTCGATGAATAACATAATCCTTGGTAAATATTTGGTTGCTGGTTCACGGGATGGAGGCTCAAGACGTCCAAAGCAAAGTGCAGGTTTTAAAAACAACTTTAGCCTTAATTAGGTTTGAGAATAAAAATAGAACTAAATGCAAGGATAGGATGATATTTTCTCATTTATTATTCAAACTAATTACGAAAATAAACTTTGAATTTGTAATCAAACACCCAAGCACAAGCAGATTTTATCACAACTAATTCATTGCATCATCCAAACTAAATCATCTCATTGTGAAGCAAATAAGCCTAAGAGTGCGTAAAATATGAAGTTAATAATTTTATTAAGCTCAAATCTTCTATGAAAAAATTTAATGGTACAATATTACTATACATATTTATTGAGGGTAAATTACAAAACATGACCACTTGTAATAGCATATTTACCAAGTGGAATACCAAAAATCTCATGTTACCAAGAAGATCATTTTATTTCCCAAAAGAACACTTTTGTAATGATTATATGACCCACAACCTATAAAATATTAATATCTATCGCATCACAAATCTCTCTCACTCCACTCTCACATGTTCTCTCACCTCACTCTTTGTTGACTTTTTCTTTTCTTTTTTAAAATTCAAAATCTTCTCTTTTTTTCATATCATTGATTTTGCCAGCTTTTTTTTTTTAAATTTGTATATTTTTTTGTTTTAAATTTTTAAATTGAAATGTCAGTTTTTAATTTTTTTTTTAATTTTTATTTGTTTCAGTTTTTGATTAATTTTTTGTTTGTTTCAGTTTTTAATATTTTTTTGTTTGTTTTCAGTTTAAATTTTAAATTCTAATTCAAATACTTAATTCACATTTTTTGTTGTAACTGTCATCCATTCTCATTTTATTAGACTACTTTTTCATTTTTTTTCTTTTTTTTTAAATTTATTCTGATTTATTTTATAATTTCTTTTTTTTTAACGAATTCAAACTTATCTCTTTTTATTATTTTATTACAAATTCACAAATTTTATTATTTTTTTCTATTTAATATTAATTTTTTTAATTTCTATTCACTATTAATATGCATGTATGCAAATTTCAATTTTTGCAGATTTTTGTTTTTCTATTTTTTCAGTATTTATATATATTCATTTTTATATATATATTTATTCCGCATATACCCAAAATCTTTTCAAAATGTCGATTCTGAATAGCAATAATATATTTTTGCATATAAAAAAATGGGATTCTAAATGCAAAGCAATAAATCAATTACTATTTTCTGAGATTTCATTAAAACTTTAACAGCAATCACAAGAACTATTTACAGAATATAGAAAAAAAATCTTAACAAACCTGTAACAAAAATCACAAAATCAAAGAGAATCCATAAATTCTTTAAAAATGTTAAAAATATGTTAAAAAAAGGGAAAATCTGTAACAAAAAAAAAATTATATTTTTTTAAAAAATCTGTAACATAATCTGTATCAACCCAGCATAATCTGTAACACAAAAAATTAATATGAAAACCGAAAAAAAATCTTGAAAAAAATAGGAAAACTCTTGAAAAAAAAACTTGCAGCACAATTATCCCAAAAATCTTGTAAAAACCATCGTAACACAAAAAACCTTGCAGCAAAACTATGGAAAAAAAAACTTGCAGCAAAATTTTGGAAAAAAAAACTTGCAGAACAATTATCCAAAAATCTTGAAAAAACTATCGTAACACAAAAAACCTTGCAGCATTTTTCTGGAATTTTTTTTGAAAATCCATGCGGGCCCAAGCGTAATCAACGGGCTCCAATTTGCAGCAAAATTTTCCCCCAATTTTCGTCATCCGGGCTCATCGGGCCCAGGCTACCAGAAAACACTATGCCAAAAACAGGTTAAGACAACAGGGAAAAGACAACAGGTATTGGTTCTACCCGTTGTCTTAAGATCAAAACTCGTTGTCTTAAAAATACCCGTTGTGGTAATTTTAAAAAAGCGTCGAAAGACAACGGATTTAATCCCCCGTTGTCTTTCTCCGTTGTCGTAGGTTATTTAATTTTTTTTTAAATAATTAGTATTTAGTATAAAAGAAACACTTGAAAAAAATTAATCTTATTTTTTATGCCCTCTTCTCTGTTCCTCTTCCCTATTCTCTACGTTCGCCCCTTTTTATTCAGTCGTGCCCTAGTTTCACTGCAACAATTGAAACGGTAGGCGGTTTATGGGGGTTAGTTCCGGCAGTGCATAGAACAGGAACAGGGGCGACAATCGACGGTAATAGGTGGAATCGAGCATGGGCTCCGGTGAGATAGACTGTAGAGATGGGCGACAGCGTGAGATTTTCGGCTTAAAGAGGTGACTCAGAATGGCGCGATGGTGAGTAGCGATGAAAGGTGTCGGATGGAGGTTTGATTTCACGGCTTCCTTCAAGTCGGCGAAGGGCTGTGCGAAATGTGAGTATGGTGGCTGTGACGATTACGACTGTAATCGAAGCGGCGGGCTTCGAGTAGAGCAGTTTTCGGCTTTGTTGCAGAGTGGTGGTGCGACATCGTCAACAGTCACGAGTCATCTGTGTCGTCTACTGTTAGGATATCTGTATTAGATGTTTTGATGATATAATAAACCAATCAGTTTGTAATAGGACCAGCTGAACCTGTTAGTCAGCTGATGAGTAATTATGATTGGATAGGTTCGAGTGAGGGGGAATCTACCTTGCTGCCTAGAAGATCCGAAGCTATCATAGAGAAGAAGACCAGCTGAGACCTTGAGGACTTAGCCGATTTTAGAAGACAGAAGATTTAAGCAGCTGACACTGGAGTATCAAGAGCAGATCATCAGAGGAGTTAACATCAACTGATATCAGAAGAGTCAGATCAGTTGTTATCAGATGAGACAGATCAGCTGACATCAGAAGATCAGCTGATCAGCTGAAAGCACGTCGCAGACAAGACAAAGACCATGGATAAAAGACATATTCAGACGAAGTCAAGAAGACCAGTTGAGGTGCACACCAGCAGACTTGCACATCAACTGAGGTCCAAGTATCAGCAGACTGGTACACCAGCTGAGGAGACAGATCAACTGAGGTCTTGTGCTCAGCCCAGATTCTTCGGAATCATCTTAAGGGTTGACTTACGACATAGAAGGAAGATTCCCAGAATAGAAGATCAATCAATCAAGGGGACAAACTTGATTGATTGAAGATCGCGAAGATTGACGGGAATCAAGATGGAGATTCAATCAATCACAATGATTGATTGAATACGAGTCCATTACAACGGCTAGTTATTTGACCCTATAAATTAGAGTAACAATGATAATTTCAGGATCGGATTTTACATGCATATTAAGTTAGCCGAAACTCTGTCAGAATTATCCCTTGCACTCAAAAACCCATTCATACTTATTATTTGTAAAAGCTTTGTAGAAGCTGTGAGAAGTCAATTGCGTTTGTAGCATTGACAAGATTCTAAGAGAGTAGTACTCTCGAACTGTGTAAGTGAGCAAGTAAGTGAGTTAGTGGAGAGCCCCTCAAGTCCAAGTTGGATTGAGGAGAGTGGATGTAGGACAGTTGGTCCGAACCACTATAAATCCCTTGTGTCTTGTCGTATTTCTTTCTGCTCTTAATTTGTGCACACCACCTAAAACTGATTTTCATTAAAAACATTTCCGCACTATTCACAGCGCACTACTTTCAAATTAAGACTACTTCAAATAGTCTGCTGGTTTTCTGAATAATCCAAATAATTTGAAAAAGAATTTTTGAATCCTTACAAGTCTATTCAACCCCCCTTCTAGACTTGTTCAAAGGCATTCTTCCCTAAAATCTGCCTTTTGGACCAACATCTACCACCATAAATCGTCATTTGTAGCCATAAACCATGTTTGTCCACAGCCGTGAATTGTCTCAATATCCAAAGTCGTGCGCAGTCCACAACCGTGAATCATTTCACTATCCAATTGAAGGTATTATTTATTGGATGCACACCACCTATTTGATATTATTCCTGAGTTGGATTTTATTTCTCTCTATTTCGTGAGACTGAAACTCTGTTCTCGTATTAGAGTGATTGTATTGTGTGTTAGCGATGGTTAAACAATTTCTATTTGTATGGCTATCATAAGATCATCTAGAAAGGATAGTTATATTTTGGAAGTATCATTCTCCTTTTGGGTAAAATTGGCCGGGTTGATGCATTGTCTGGGTTGAGTTAATAACAAGATATGGTAACAAACTTAACACCTGTCCCAGAGTTTTTGTCTATATGTATCAATGTATTAGTGCTACAAATATGCTTCCACAACAACATAAGAGCATGCAAACCAGTACAATGTGAGTTAAGACTGGTGCAGTTCGCATGGGATCCGACTCATTTTGCAGTGTGTACAACTTTTAGGTGATTTGGTTTTACGACATCTTAATGATTTGAGTACATATTCTGATGGTGATGAATCATGAGTTTAGTTGCTTATGTGCCTAGTATGTGTAGTTTCTTTTGAGCGACTTATTTGTTCCCTTGAAATTGTGGTAGTGAGAGCAACTGTTGGTTTCCGACTATGCATAGGTTCTATTTTCAGTTACACCCATATGGTAATTATGAAATAGGCATTGATAAAATATAGGAATAAAGCTTCTGACATTTATATAGTTGGATGACTTCAATGTGACAAAAAAATGATGCATGAAACATGGTTAATTTAAAAAAAACAATGTCAATATATAAGTCATTAAGTTATAATTTTTACTGATTAATTAATTACTTCTATTCTTAAATTTATTTATTAATTAATTAATAACACTAAGTCAATGATCTTCAATAATTAATTCATTATAGCATGACCAAGTTGCCTCTGTGCTATAATATATATTTATGATAGATAGTACATCTTTAATTAGTTAATATTAGAAAAATAAATTAGTCCAATACTGATGAAATCTAAATCAGATCGATTAAAGGAAAATATTTCAATTAACTAATGATATAACTTGTTGATGTGTTATTTGGTTTTGACAAACATATTTTTTAATATAATTTTCTTACACATATTTGGATCAGGTGCCGTTGTTGAGGTAACTTGTACAGCGGGTCACAAACAAGTACTGGCATACGTAAAACTAAGAACAATGGTAAATTCAGCATTGTTGTTGAAGGATTTGAATATGTGTACAAGCAATATAGTAGGGAAGCCGGAGATTCAGATTTGGTAGAGCCAGAGTAGGACTTTAAGCAAAAAATTAGTGGGTTATTGCATATATAGTTGATGTGATATAATTATTTGTTTGTTGATTTCAAGCCAGCAGTGTTAATGAGATTATCCAATATTTAACAAATCATTCATCAGTTTGGTTATCTGCTTTAGAAAGCAGTCTGTGAACTTTTGTTTTTATGGATTGAAGGATAACAATTGTCATTTTTTTCTGGGATAAGGCTCTGTAACGATTGGCACATTCATTTTTCCTTTTTTAATAAGCTTATGCTTTTTTTTTTCCTCAGGAGAATGGCACATTAATTGAAGAAGTATTAACCTACCCAGGGGTCTTGATCTGTTCCCAAAATTCAGTGGTGTCATATGTATACAATTGGTTCTTACCAGCAAGAGGTGACAATATATCTTGGTCCAACCTAACAAAATCTATAGGAAGAGACCTAAATGAAAGATAAATCAACATGTGAGTTTGAATTGCTACATTGCATATCAAAGAATGAGTGATGGAATTGAGTGCAGAGTTTTATGATGAGTCTGTTTCTGAAATGGAGTTTTATCTATTTGCACTCCAGAGATATCCTCAAATTCGACAAATAAATAATAAATTGTAATGGAGTTTTATGCAGCTGACAGATTTGGTAAATTGGTTATTTTGTTTGAAGCTCATGCTAATGTTCTAAATGTGTAGGAATTGATACACATGGAATACTTCTGTTTAGGACTCTAGGTGGAAAGGTCTGGTGCATTTCTATGCTTGGTTCTTTGATTGTAATTAATTCTTATGTGAATGTTTACAATTTACTCATTTCATAGATTTTTGTCAGCATAGGGTCTGTGGGAGGTGGCCTAATAATTGGGAAAGAAGGTCCACTTATAAATATTGGTGATTGTATTGCTTCATTGCTTGGACAAGTAATTGTGTAGTTACTTGTAAATATGTTTCTGTTAATATCTTGGGCATCACATACATGTTTGCAATTTAAATTCCTGATTAAGATGCCTTTTAATTTTTCTATATTATCTTGAAGTACTAAGGCTTTTTTATATGGCTGGTAGATACTCACTACAGTTTTTTAGGTCAGAGCAACCTTCACTCCAATTGCTTATTTACCTCAGAGCAACCTTCACTCCAAGATCCATTCTTCAGCTCTAGTTCGAGATCAAGGTTTCTATATGAAGTCTTCCATAGTATGTGATCACATATAAGCCACTTCTTGTACTGTACATGATTACAGTTGGACGGATAAGTGTAAACTCATTATATCTTAATTGTTGTCGAAAGTTGCAGGTTGCTAAAGCACAATCTACTCCAGCTGTGGCTTCTCAATTGTCCTATAACAAGCCTGCTACACCAGACTGGCAACATATACTTGAAACCCTACTCAGACTTTGGATGCTTCATCAAACCCACTTGGAAGGTCATCAAACCCATTTTGGTTCTTAGGTTATCATATACAGATATTGCATTAGTTGCTATTGAGTATTGTGGCTGTTATATCCATGTAGAATGTCTATATATATATGTGTATTCAAGGGGCTTTGTGGTCTGACTATTCACTGCCCAGCTATCTCATCGAGAGATTGTCACACTAGGACATTCCATAGTATCTTTTTCTGCATGCTATTCCTTAAATTATTTGTTCAAAGTATCAAGACATCTTCTTGCTTGTTGTGATGGTTGGATAGAGGAATGTAGTGTGTGATGTTAAGAGGTGGTTTCATCATAGTGAATTGTTGAAATGCACTGAAGAATGATAAGGGCAGAGGAGGGGGATTGAAAAATAAAAATTGCTTGTTGAAACCAAAAGAATTACCCTAGTCCCTCTGCCAATTTCTTGTTTTAAAAAAGGCATATGCTTATGATATCTCTGAACCATTCTCCTGCCAGCTCTCATAAGCCCTTCTGAATTTATTTCTCTTTCTGTTGAATACACTCTGCATCCGGCGAATTTGCTCCTATAAAAGCATAATTATTCGTCAATTTGGTGATACAAGTTGGTTAAAATTACCCAAATATTCCAGCAAAACTTCATTAGAAAGAAAGCTGGTATAGCCCGGATAGATGAACTTTCATCAAACAATGCAGCTGTGGTTGTTCTAAAAAACAAGAAAATTGTCTTTTTTTACAAAATGCTTTAGCCTAGTACCTAATTAATGCTAATGTTTTTCAGGAAATTGATATCAGAAAGCTGGTGTATCTATTCAAAAAGCAGCTTAAAAACCAAGGAGAGTGCTGAACACGCCCTGCTAAACTCACTCAGGAACAGGTTCGTGTTCTTACTACACTGCAATACACTTTCAGAATTTTTCCCTGAGTTCATGTTGAATGAAATGATGGAATATCGTTCTATAGTTGCTTTAAAATTTCTCACTTTTGATTAGTTAAATTGCTTTAAATTACTATTGCCATGGATTGAGATGCGTTACAATATTAGTATTGGTTGTGGTGCCATTTTTACTTATAAAATTTTGAATGCGAACAAACGCTGGCAGGGGAGTCTGTTTGGTTTCAGGGGTGGGTGCCCCAAGTTTTTGTGTCTTTTTTATGCTTGGTATAGAAAAAGGAAGTGTAAGTATCATAATGGAATATTAGGTAATTTTTTGTATAAGTAGAAGAAAGTTTCAGATTTTCATTGCATTTTGTAATAAAATGAATTTAAACTGGGAAGTCTAAGCATGGTTAATCATTAACAAAATAATTGTTCATTCTCATTTACATGACTTCGTGTAGGTTAATATTATTGTTTTTCTCGGTATATTTTTAGAACTGACAGGATTTTACTCTGTTATAGATTGGCTAAATTTGTTTAATAAGAGATATTATTAGATTTAGATTTAGATTTATTATTTGTAAATAATAAAGATAGTTTAAGAACCAAAGGTTGACACTGATAAACTTGATAATAATATATAAATAGAACAACTATCAATATTTCAATTAATTACTTATATGCCATCATCTTATTAAAAATGGAGATATAAGTTTATTATATTATAACTCTTCCATCATCATCACTACCACCACAAAAACAATCAGTGCCAAACAAACTGTTATAATTGAGTTTGATGGAGTTGTAAAAGCGGATTCGTTGTAATTAGTGGTAAAAATAGTTTATGTTGATGATATTGTTATGTTTTGGTCTTTAGAATTTGTCTGATTATTGAGTTATGAAGGAGCTATTAGTTTTAGATTTTTTTATGATTGGTCTTACAAGAGAACATTTGAAAATCTGTTCAATTTGTGATTCTGCATTCTCTTGTCTGCCTATAGAAAGATATATCTTAGACATTTATTAAAAGCTTTTACGATCTTGTGATTGAGTTGCGTGTGATCTATTTATGAATTTTACAGCAAGTAATGTGCTTCCTGTGAAGGAGATGATAACTTTACGAATTTTACAGCAAATAATGTGCTTCTTGTTAAGTGTATCATTATTCATCATCAGTTGATTTTAACCATCCTTTACTTATTTTATTGTTTGTATTTTAACAGTTTCCACAGAAGAACTACTCTAGAAAAGAAATTGATGATGTGCGGGAGGAATGAGCTATCTGTGTTTCTAAATACATGGACAACTAATTTACTAGAAGTGGTCAGAAGTTGAAGTTGATCGATTTCTTTTTTATTATTTTGAACATGTTGAAGTTGGAAGATTTGAAGTTGAAAGATTAGCAACATGTTATTAAAATTGGAAGATTTGTCGATTGTCGTTCGAAAACTATGTATGAATTAATGTGGTTTTTGAATTGTGGAGATATTTTATGATGATTACATTCCTATTGGTTCTTAATTTATGGCATGAAAAATATCTATATATAATATTAATAAGCTACGACAAAAGAAATAAAAAAAAGAGTAAAATATAGTTTTGACAACGGGTATATACCGTTGTTGTAAATATTTAACACAACAGGTATAAAAAGTAAAAATTACGGACAAAATGTGTTGTCGTAGGTATTTACCACAACGGTTTTAAAACTCTATAACAACGGTTATACACCGTTGTCGTAAATACTTAAGACAACGGGTATAAAAAGTAAAAATTACGGACAAAACGCGTTGTTGTAGGTATTTACCACAACGGTTTTAAAACTCTATAACAACGGTTATACACCGTTGTCGTAAATACTTAAGACAACAGGTATAAAAGGTAAACACAACGGTAGTTATCAGTTGTCATATGCTTTAGACAACGGTTAATAAACAGTAAAGACAACCGGTATTCACCGTTGTCATAAATACTTAAGACAACGGTGAGAAACCCGTTGTCAAAAGTCTGGACCTACCACAACGAGTCGATCCACAACGGTGGAAAAACACTTACGACAACGGGGAATCCCCGTTGTCGTAGCCCTTTTCTGGCATTCATGATAAATTTTATGGCGATGTACAACTTCATATAATTATTGCGGTGTTGAACCTAAATTTTTGTGGCCCGGATCACAGGCCCGTTAAGTAATGGGCCTAGAAAATTAAAATAAAAACTGGCCCAACTTACTTAACAAAGAATGGAACGGTTCCGTTGTGATTCAAGGTTGTTCGGACTCAGAAATCCGACGGCGGCAAAACAGAGCTACGAATGGTGGCTTCCATGGCAGAAATCCGGCGGCGAAACAGAGGGAGTTCGGCGGCTTCCATGGCAGAAATCCGGCAGCTTCCAGGGCTGAGCTACAGCGGCTTCCATGGCAGAAATCAATCGGCGGCTTCCATGGCAAAAATCCGGCGGTTGCTGGGGCTTTGAGATGCGGCGAGGTTTCTCAGAATTCCGGCCCGATGATTTGGATGGCGCTGCTTCGATCGGGGAGGGCGCCGTCGCATGGTGAATGCGCTGCTCCGGTGGTGAGGCGGCGAGGAGAGATAGAATTTAGGGTAGGGAGGATTTGGGTTTCAAAATTTTTTGAATCTGAAAATGTGGTTGGGTTCTTTATTGTGAGAGAGAGAGAGAGAGAGAGAGAGAGAGAGAGAGAGAGAGAGATTTTCAAAGTGGGTTGTCAGATTTTTGTTTGGGTGGTGTCCATTTGTGACCCTCCTGGTAACATGAGGTTTTTTGGTGTTTCTCTAGCGAAAAACACTCTTATAACAGACTTTATATGTAACTTACTCATATTGTAATATACACCCACCGATATCATTAGATTTATAAACTGAAATCACAACATAAAATAGTATGATATAAGTGAATACATTTGACTGGTATCAAGCAATGCATTTAATGTATACGTTTTATACTATAAACAAGACACGTCTATTTTTATTACTGTGTGAATGTATATTGATTTATAAGGACACACCTATATTAAAATAAGGGGCATTTAGATTTTGGTTTAGAAAAATGACTATATTTATAAATTGGTTCACAATATTTGCACAGAAGTACAAATTTTTGCTGCGCATAAACATATTTTTTTATGCACAAAACTAATTTGTAATTAGTGTCAATTTTGTGAACCATTTTGTAATTTTCCCTTTTAACAAAGAGTAGTATTTCTGTGAAATTTATTCATAGTATAAAATTTATACCACAAGATATATTTATAGATATCATAGTATAAAATGTATATTGTATCAATAAATATAAATAATAGTATCAGTTATTATATCATATAGTATAAGTCTTATATTATAAAACTTGGACATAAAAAGGTTCTTGTGTTTAATAAATGGCGTATATTACGGTAATTCTCTTATCTAAATTGAGGTGGTGTAATGTTCGACCTACTTTTTTTTAGATGGATTAAATTAATCACATTACTTGCTTAAGCATTAATCTCGCATGCATCCTTTCTTTAGTGAAAATTGAGGTGGTGTGTTTCTCTTGTAAGAGTGCACCTGCAGATCAATCATTATCATGATAAATAAAATTTCAAAACGAAAACAAGAATCAAAATTAAATTGATTCTACAGAAAAAACCAACAAAATATTGAAATAGGGAAAAATTATAAACGTAATAGGACATTTTTTTTGGGAAAAGTACAAAATGATTCAATAAATTGATAAAAGTTACATATTGGTCTCGTGCAAAAAAAAAAAAAAAACTACCGTTCAAATTTTTTGAACAAATTTGTAAATATAGTGATTTTTTTAACCAAAATGTAAGTGATTTTTTTTTTTAATGATAACAGCAATACAATATATGAAGGGGAACATCACGAGTAGTAACGTACTTTTGGTGAAACCCTATACATATAATAGGGGTAAAGGAAAAATATTTACAAATGAGAAATGCACTAAATATTTATATATTTTATTAATTGCATAAAATTAATTTCTTATATATAAAAAAATTATGAACAAAAATTTTATTAAAAAGAATACTAATGACGCAAAATTAAAACATAAATCTATTATCATTTATTTAAACAAAAACACTCATATGATCATATATAGACAAATATATAGATACAAAATAATACAATATCAAATGAGTTAAAGAAGTGGACCATGAGAATTTAGTGCGTTGTTTTAGCAAATGCATTTAATGAAATATAAATGAGATTTTGTATATACATTTATTAAATATAAAAAAGGTATATATATTTTTATCAAATATTTTATATATTTTCCAACAAACATATTAGGGTTTTTTGTTTTTTAGTCGGACATAATACGTACTAATAATATCATTAGATCCTATAGCAGGATGCAGACCTATGTTGTATGGGTGCGGATACGCAGATGCGGGTGTGATACGATACAAGTTTTTTAAAAAATTAGGGTGCGATTCGTTAAAGATACGTCTATTTATTTATATTTTATTATATATAATATCTAAAAAATATATTTTTCATAAAAATTTTATAAATCAATTATATTTTTTATTACCTAAATTTGAGTATATTCAATAATATAATATAATTAGGGTGGCTTCCCGTGGGGTACTAAGTATTAAGACATTTTTCTATGGACACACAACGAAGAAATTTTTTACTGCCCAATGCAAAAAGTACCTAAAACCTTCCACATGTGCCCCTAGTTCTGAAAAGGTTGGGGTAACCATCTAACCCACCCACCTGACACTATCTTTATCTCTCTCCTCTCTCTTCAACCTATTAAATATATATCCACCTTTGACTTTCTCTTCTCACTTCTATCATCCCCTTCACTCTCCTCTCTCTTCCCTTTTATCCTCTCCTCTCTCTTTCCTCTTTCAAAAATGGTGAATAGAGCTTCCAGCTGCGGCCGATTTTCAGCGTGGTGGTTGGGAACGGTGGCTTAAACAGAGGTAGGCGGATTTCCGGTTCAAGAGAGGTAGGCGGATTCTAGCGGTTGGGTGCGTCTGTGGAGTACGACTTTGTAGTTTCCGGCGGCTTAGTTTCGGATGCGGCGGTTTGGTAGTTGAGCATTGAACTCCATTTTTCGGCATTGTCGAATTTGAGCAGTAACAGGGGAAAACTTGCTACAGCGAAGGCGACGACTTTAAGCAGTAACTAAATATTTTTCTTGATTAAGGCACAAATCTGCTTTTCATAAGATTTTTTATTGATGCCCTGCTGATTTTTTTCATAAGATTTCTTTATTGATGCCCTGCTTATTTCTCTTGTTTTTTATTGAGCAGTAACTAAATGTTTTTCTTGTTTTTATTGATGCCTGCTGATTTTTTCATAAGATTTCTTTATTTTTTCATGGGATTTATTCTTAGAATTTTCCAAAATGGTATTAAAAGTTATATGTAAATAATTTGGAGAAGGTAGAGTAGATCATTTGCATTAAAAATCCAATTTTGCTATATGTTTTGGGTTTGAGTCAGTGTACATGCATAGGCATGTCCGCCATTATTGTTTTGGTTGGGTTTTTTAAAATGGGAATTTTCCCCTCCCTCTGCAGTGGAGTAGTATAATTCTGGATTCGAAGAAATTGAATTTGGGCAAGGGTTTGAATTTAGATCTCTCTCTCTCTCTCGTTTCATTTTTACATTTAACTTGATGATGACCTGGAGTAGTAGTTTTTGGTATATGGACTGAAAATATATGAATACTTCTTTTTTTTCTGACAGTTATTTTGAGATATACACTCCAATTTTAATTCTATTATTAAAATACTTTCTTTTCTTGTTGGTTTTAGATCTCAATGCCTTCATTTCATTATTTAGTTATTTGTGCTCTGTTTTTGTCTATCTTAATTTGGAAGCAGTGGCACTTCCATTACAAGAAAATGGGGTCGACTTATTTTAGCTCTGTTTTAATGAATTTTCAATTTTGATCATAGTGTTTTACTTTTCTTATAATGAAATTTTACATATTTTATGAAGATTTTTATGAACTCTTACTCTCTTACTTTTATTTATTTTTTGCTAGTTTTAATTAAAGACATGATGACTTACATTAAAAATCTTGTTTTTGTTAACAACAGATTGAAAAGCAAGACCTCCCCGGAAGTGAAGCAGCCAAACCAAGACCACAGTGATACATTATCTTTCAATTTTTTTTCTTTCTTTAAATGACTGTTACTGTTTTTGGGCTACAAAAATGTGTAAATCAACTAAATATTTTCCTTTATTTTGCTTGTTTTGTTTTTTTTTTGTTCACATAATTTTTTAAAAAATTTTGGTACTATAAATTTGAAATTGTAACAAATTTGAAATTGTAACAAATTTGCAATTGAACTTGTCAATTAATAAATTGAACTTATAATTTAATTGATTTGAACTTTTATTTTATTTTTGGAACTTATGAATATTCCGTAAAACAACTTAATAAAATATAAATTAAAAAATAACTAACATTTGAATTCATAAAAAAAATTACTATAACATTAAGTATTAATATATTTAAAAAAAAATATTATAAAAGGAGGGAAAAATGAATTCAAATAAATTCATAAAAGAATAGAATTTAAAATTAAAATTATAAATAATAAATAATAAAAAGTGTATATAAAATAAGAAAAAGAAAAGAAAAAAATATTATGATAGTTGAATTGATTGATGAATTGACAAATGAGAGAGGGAGTAAATGACAGGAGAGAGGAGAGAGAAAGAAGAATTGTTATAAATTTATAATCGAATTTTTACAGAAAATAGAATTGAGCTTTAGTAACACGGGTTTGAACTTTTACTTTTTTTTCGAACTTATGAACATTTTAATTTTTTATAATTAGTAATATAAATGAAAAACTAGTATGTTTAATTAAAGTAATTATAATTATTATAAATTAAAATTAGACACAAATATTAATAAATTATTGCACTATTATAACATTAGAACATAAATAAATAAAAATAACTGCAAAAAATATAAAATAAAAATAGAGAGAGTGGGGAGAGAGTGGGGAGAGAGAGAAGAGAAGAGAGAGAAGAGAGAGAAAAAAGTGGAGAGATGAGAGAGAGAAGAGAGAGGAGAGAGGAAAGTACTTACTTGGGTGATGGGTGGGGTGGTGGGGCGGATGTGGAGGGAGTCTACATTTCTAGACTTGTGTGCTAGTAGTAAAGAAATAAAGGGAAGTGCGTTGAGGGGAATATTATTGAAATATTGGTACT
The DNA here is from genome assembly GCA_026898435.1 of Prunella vulgaris. Lineage (NCBI taxonomy): Eukaryota > Viridiplantae > Streptophyta > Magnoliopsida > Lamiales > Lamiaceae > Prunella > Prunella vulgaris. The sequence continues at coordinate 594,016 of JAPKLY010000181.1, forward strand.
TGAGGGGCAATTTCCCATATAATTATGTAAAAAAAATATCAATTCGAGTTACATTAGTTTAATACATAAATTATTGTAGTAAATTCAATTTAAAACGGGTGTCACACTATCAATTTAAGAGAAAAAAAAGATTTTCAGTCCCATAACTATTCGAGTGTCCAATTTTAGTCCCAAAAATTTTAACCTTTTAATTTTGGTCCTGTATCTTATAGGGTTTATCCAATTTTAGTCCTTTTTTTGCCGGAAATACCAAAACGACGTAGTTTCATGTCTTGTGCCGGTCACATGTCTTTGGAGTTTGGGAATTTCCGATGTCATTGCTGATGTGGATGCCACCTATTTTTTTATTTAATTTTATGTATTTATTTATATCCATGTCACTAATTTCTCAATTTAAAAAAAATCTAAAATTAATTAATATTTATTATGAATTATAATAGAAAATATTAAAATAATAATTGAATTAATTAAGTGAATTAATAAATTTAATTAAGTAATTGAATGAAATAATTTAATTAAAAACAGATTATTAGACAAACAAATCTCAAATAATAGAAAATAATAAAGAGGGAACCTTCATCTTCTTCGTTATTCACAGAAGAAAGCAAATTTAGAGTTCCTTTCATCTTCTTCGCTATTCACATAGGAAGGCAAAACTAGGGTTCATGTCGAATTAGGATTCAACTAATCGACATCAAGATTTAATGAAATATAGGTCAGTGTTGGATGTTATTTTGCTTATTTTCCTCGTCGTTGACATCGAACACTAAAGTTAACTATATATTAAATGGTGCCACATATCAATTCCGTCGCCGCAATTGATGTCCATGGCAACTCGATCTCCTGCCTAGAATTCTTATATGTTGCTTCAAGAAGCATATCGACATATTTTTGTTTGAATGGGTCAAACGTTTTGTGTGAAATAACCGATCTCCACTGAAGCATGAGGTGGAAGGATGTTGGTGGGCCACATTTTTTGGGCTAAGCACCACCGCACTTGAAATTTCTGTGAACTGTTGGCGTGACTTGATTGTTCTCACCAACTCATAGAAATACTAAGATTGCCATTTGCCCATAAATAATTTTATAGGGAGTTCGTCGCTCTTGAAAGCTGGTCGACAAATATAAGAGGCTGTTCGCCTGAAGCCTATGACAAATAGTTTCTACTTGCCTAGTTTCGCCTAAGGTTGCAAACGAATCGAATCGAATCGAATATCATAGTTTTGTATTTGTATTTGAATAATAATCGAATCGAATCGAATATTTGTAAACGAATTCGAATCGAATTCGAATCATAAAAATTCGAATACGAATATCATAATTCGAATACGAATACCTAATCGAATCAAAAATATTTGATTCATTTACAACCCTCGGGTAAGAGTTTGAAATATAGGTGCATATAATATCTAGATTGTTATCTAATGAGCTTATATCCTTAAAATAATAGTAATTATAGTAGCCATAAATTTCTAATTGTCTATAATCTTAAAATAATAATAATAACAATAATAATAATAGCAATAATTATACTAACTATTAAGTCTATTATCATTATAATATTTATAAAAAAATATTTAATCGAATATTTACGAATATCGAATCGAATATCATTATTTTGTATTCGTATTTGAATAATAATCGAATCGAATCGAATATTTGTAATCGAATTCGAATCATAAAATTTCGAATACGAATATCAAAATTCGAATATGAATACCAAATCGAATCAAAATTATTTGATTCGTTTGCAACCCTAGTTTCGCCTTCCTATGTGAATAACGAAGAAGATGAAAGGTTCCCTCTTTCGTTATTTTCTATTATCTGAGTTTTGTTTGTCTAATAATCTGTTTTTAATTAAATTATTTCATTCAATTACATAATTTAATTAATTAATTAACTTAATTAATTCTATTATTATTTTAATATTTTCTATTATAATTCATAATAAATATTAATTAGTTTTAGATTTTTTTAAATTGGGAAATTAGTGACTTGGATATAAATAAATACATAAAATAAAATAAAAAAATTAGGTGGCATCCACATCAGCAATAACATCGGAAATTCCCAAACTCCGGCGACAAGTGACCGTCACATGACATGAAACTACGTCGTTTTGGTATTTCTGGCAAAAAAAGACTAAAATTGGACAAGCCCTGTAAGATACGGGACCAAAATTAGAAAGTTAATTTTTTTGGGACTAAAATTAGACACTCCAATAGTTATGGGACTAAAAAGCTTTTTTTCTCATCAATTTAACTTATACGAAATAATAAAATTCAATTTAAATAATATATTTACTGGTTATAAAATATGATTCGTGCAGTGGATTCGAGAATCCGTTAGCTTTCGCCACGTGAAGAATTCGACACGAGAATTCAAGAATCTTATTCTGGGTGCGTGTGCGAATCCAATAGTGCATTATAATATTTTTAGAAGAATCCGTTTATCATAAATGCAGGCATATGGAAACACTAGTACCCACACCCTCTATATAAATGAACTCGTTAATTACTTTAGTTTCAATTATTATAATACTAATATTTTAAACTTTAATTTATATATGAACCGTTCCATCAAAGAGAATATGAACCACACTTATTTATTCTATTATAATTAATATGTATCATTAATAAATGTAAAAAACTTAATTAATTACTCATACATTATTTGTTAGTATTATCTTATAAATTGCGAGTAAGTTTTTATGCACTAAATGCAATTTTGCAATTAAATCTACTTATAAAAAATCACATTTATTATCAGTGAAAACTTTGTTCTTGTTTTTATTGAAAAATTAAGATTACTTTACAGTAAAAATAAAAATAATTAAAAAAATATATACTTAAATTATATAATACCTTTGATGCATACCAGAACATGATAATTAAGTTGCAGTTTCATTTTGATAATCTTTGAGTTTAATTATAATGTACTTTCCTAAAATTTGTTTTTAATATAAAAAATATACCATATATTGATACTCACGTTATAAAACGAGTTTCATATTAATGAATATAGTTAATGATATCAATAAATGTATTTTATAAAATATAAATTTATACTATAAAATTTCTTCATAAATTTTATACATAAAGCAAAAAAGTACTCTACTATTCAATTTTTTTACTCTATTATGCAAAAATTTTGTATCAATTTAAAAATAATGGTAAAAATAATATACCAATTTTAAATTATTGCATGTATGTTATATATAATATTTTACCGATATAGAATCCATTGAATAATTTATATTTAAAATTTTTGAGAATTTTGACCAAGTCTATCAGATTTTGTAAGTTTTCTCCAATTTTTTGCGCAAGAGTAATTCCAATTTTTTTGCTTCTAAACTATGTTATAATATGGACAAATGCACGTCATTAAGCAAAATGTTGTTACTATCAAATTAATTATTGCTTTTCCACCAATATTTATGTGTTTTTACAGAATTTAATATTTTTTCATACAATATAAGAACAAAATGTGTGTTTGTTCTATTCAAATATTAGATTTTCAAATATATTTATTTTTTTTCCATACAATAACATATGTAAGATAATTAAAAATGTATTTACTCTAATAATAAATTTTTTACTCAATGGATAAAATGCAAATGTGTATTATATTAGAGCAAATATGTGTTAATATTATAGTAGATGTGTGTTACTGGTGGAATAAATATATGATAATTAGTTATATATTAAATTGACCGTTGCAAAATTTACTTTGTGTTTAAATTTTTTCTATTTGATTTCAATTTTTGTTTTATCGTTTATATAATTAAAAAATTATTAATATAAAAATATTAAAATATTAAAAATTAAAATAATCATAATATTTAATTATTTATTAGTTATTTGAATATTAAATAATTAGTATAATTGATAAATTAAAATATAAAGAAAAAATAAGATATTTAATTAGAATGAGTCATCAAAAAACCTATTTTTTAGATTTATTGTTATATTTTTTCTTTTGAGGTGACACTAAAGTGGAATGAAAAATCTGCTTTTCAAGATAGATCATTGGAGAAAGACTTATTAAGTTTGTACCATCATTAATTCATTCCGTAGCACAATTAATACACATTGTACTCTCATTAATTCACACCATAGGCCCATACTACACCTTATTGCATGTACCACCCTTTTAAAGTTTGTATATCTTTAATGTTTACAATACAATAATTTTGAAGACGTATAATCATAATTTTCTTAGTCTCATACCACTGGGTTAAAACCTTTATAAAACAACTGATGTTGGAGGGAGAGGGAGAGAATTGAGAAACTGGAACAAAAGAGCAAATAGATCAAAAAAATGGAGAATAGAAAAAAAAACAAAGGAGAAAACAAAAGGCACATAAATAATATTCTATCTGTCCCAACTTTTTTTCATACGGAACAGGTTACTAAATAATAAAACATAAAAATGTATTTTATTAATTTTTGTGAGTGTAATTTTTTTTTTCAAACGTGTGAAAAAATAATTGAAACATCCCAAAATGTAAAATGTGAAAATTATCTTGGGATGAATAGAGTAGTGGAAACATGTGAGATAAACATAGAAACAAAGAAGAAAGAAAGTTTTTATTAAATTAAAAAAAAAAGAGAATTAGAGGCAGAGTTGATAAAAATATATATTCTTTTTCACAAATAAATAACAAAATTTAAATTTTTGAAAAGATAGATTTTTTTTTATTATTAGAATTGATTGAGAACGAGTGTTTCTACTTTTTGTGGACAGATCATATTTCCAATATTTTCATAATTATTTTTCCAACTACATTCTTCCCCTCTACATTGCTGAAGTATAGTATTCTTATCACTTTGTTTATGTTTGAAGCCAAATGGTTAGGTTACGTCATCCGTTGAAATCATATGGATATCACGAGGAATTAATTTTATTTCAAGAAAATGTGGACCCGCATTTAAATGTCTTCAACCTTTCCAAGAAAAAATAAAAGAAACGTACGACTTTATAGGAAAATATGGTGCATAAATGAGTTGACCCTGAAATAACTGCAGATATTTAATTAGCTCTGTTCAATCATTTTATGGTTATGTCAGACATTGTCATCAAAACATGATTTTTTTTCTTCTACATTTATGTTTGGACACACCGTTATTGACAGTCCAATTTTGCTTAACTCACTCATTTTACAAATATTTCCAAAAAGTTTAAAAAACAAAAATTTGCATGAATTCAAATTATGAATTCAAATTAGGTTAACTCGAATTTATCAATTATCACTATTATATATAAATTATTATTATTAAAAAATTTAAGTTTATTACGTGAACTCGAGTTCACAAGACACCTCCTAAAATTAAAAAGGTGAAACTTTATTATAATTGACTTACAACATTAATTCTTTTTCTTTGTTTTTCAATTTAACCCTATAACTACTTATATTCGAAGACAAAGTATTAGTTAAGATACATAAATATTGGGTAAAGATAAAAATTACAAATTTAATGATATTTTTATATAGTAAATGATTTATTTTTGTGAAACATATAAAAATATGAAAAATTTCTCATTATGAGCCGAGGAAGCACTAAAATATGTTTAACAAGTGTGTAGAGCTAGTAATTTCAGTCCTCCATGTCCGATGGGCTAATCCAGCCAACCAAAGGTAAGCATAAACTATGTTCCAAAAGCACAAGTCAAACCCTTGTGGCTTGTGAACCTAATGGACTCTAGTCATTTGATACGGCCCAAGTTATTCGCACTAGCTTTTTTGGTAAATATACTAGCTTGATAAATACACTTTTTTTTTTTTGGAAATATACTACTCTTTGTTCGGTAATTTTTTTCAAAATTTTTTAATTTTTCGATAATTTTTTTCGAACTTAGTGTAAAAATGAAAATTTGTTCGAAATTTTTTGCCTAAAATTTCGAAAAAAAAATGTTAGTGTATTTACCAGAATGGCTTAGTGTCAAAAACACGGGCCTTTTGATACGTACTGTGCAGCCCATAGGCCCAGCATTCTAATAATTTATTATTATTATTATTTTATCTTCTTTACTAGGATTGTCACTTAGAATTTTATAAAATACTGTTAGGGTGTTAGGGTATGTTTGGTTTAGTGGACTAATTAGTCAATCCCCTAAACACGGTGTTTTGGCAGGAATAGTCCCGTGTTTGGGGATTGACCAATTAGTCCCCTAAACCAAACACACCCTTATTGTCAAACGATTTTGTGAATTTGAATTATTAATTTGAAATTTATATTATTTTTTTTATCAGCAAAATTTTTTATTCCTTTTCAATGATGAGAGCATCAGAAATACCAATCCGTACAAGTTTTAAAGGAATTACAACCAATATAATAGATAAACAAAGATCTCAAAGTATGCCATATATACTCATAGACCACTCGTCTTTAGCCAAAAAAAAAAAAAAATTGAGCTTAATTAACCCAATTTGAACCCAGCTAAAATTTTAACTCTAGTCCACTAAAAATAACCCACAGAAATATATCAATTAACTACTATTATATTTTTATTTCATTGTTTATATGCAATTAAGATTACATGTTGCACGACCAAGACTGCAATTATGCGAGCAAGATTACGGTAAACACTGGAAATAACCCTACACTAAATACAAGCTGCTGAGTAACAAAGAGAAAAAAACAAACAACTTAAGTGTGGCAACACCAAAAACTGCTTGCGTCGCCACCATATGAGCTGACAATCCTCCAAAGTTGTTCATCACCCACCTATGCACTTCATCAACCCGGTGGAGTCCGAGGCCAGGTTGATCGTCGGTCACCCAAGGGGTCCAAGGGCACGACTAGTTTGCACTACTGGAAGAAATTAATATAAGTTAAATTGTAACACTTGTATTAAGGAGAAAATGATAAATGTAATGACAATTGTCAACTAGTTAGGCTATCTAAGTTAAAATTAGGACACCTAACCTGATTATAAACCTATAAATAGATCAAATTTGTACTAAAAAAGGATTTCAACGTTTAATTCAAGAATGACATTATTCCAAATTCTCTCTCTATCACATTACATATTTTATCAAACTAAAACCAAATTGCTGCAAACTTGTACGATGATAAGTATGACCTTAGCCATATAATTACTTTGATTAACAACAATCATCACATTCACTCGATATCTATTCTAATTCTTTTGTTTACATAGTAAAGTTAAAATTTATTCTTCTTAAAAAATAAAAAAGAACACGAATTTTAAAATTCTCTAAATCATAAAAATTATAAATTTTTAAAAATCACTTAAAATCCCCAAAAAAAAAACACCACAAAATTGGATTGAGCTGACTTGTCCGCCCACATGTAAGACTGGGTTACATTTATAGGCCAGCTGAGCAAAAGCCAGCCTAACCCAAACAAAGAATATTATTGATGTGCTGGGATGGGAGAGGGGTTTGAATTGTCAATTCCACATAGGCCTAGGTTATTTGTACAATTTAAAAAAAAAAAAAATTTATTTGAATGAATACACTATTTATTATTCTGAAAAATTAAAATATTTCCAAAAAGAAGTCCAAAAATAAACATATAAAATTGATTTTTAAAAAATATTATTTATTCCATTTTGTTATTTGAAAACCTAAATTAATTTAAAAAAAATATCAAACGATAAATAATATATTCATCTAGATTGTTTACCAAAAAGACTAGTGCAAAAAACTTGAGTGCGTATAGTTGTCCATATATACCCTTTGTGTTAATGTTTATTCGTATCACACAACACCAAATTAATATCAAAGTTACACGAGAGATTTGAGTCATCTTCTTGAAAAAATAAAAAAACACAACTTCACTAACCATATCACACTCCAAGAGAAAATTAAGGAAATAGCAACGCAAATTTAGCTCCAATTAAATTGTCAACTAGTTAGGCTATATAAGGAGAATAATTCATTGCCACGTGCATTAACAAATTTAGCTCAAATTAATTCTGTTGGAGTGTCAAACAGCAACCACGTTTGCAGCCCTAGAGCCAGACTCGACATCCAAAAAATACAACAAGAAATTAAACCAAGACAAGAACATAGGAATCGGTCCAAATATCCAGAAAAATAGAGGAAACGATAAATAAACTGCCCCAAGGACCAAAAATAAGTCCTTTTATTCACTGTCCTCCACACATACTCTGATGAATCATCTGAGGGCCCCATTTTCTTCATACAATTTGGCACATTTATGAGCATACTTGCATGCCTATAATACCTAATTGATTGCACAATTAGCAAGAATGCCCCTAAGAAGCAGACAAGGTCTTTATTGAGAACCCCAGCTTGATGTTGTCCCCGTAAACCACCACGGCGGGGCGGTGGCCGCTGCCGGACGTCCAGACGGTGATGAGTGAGCTGAGAATGATAGCCGTCGATGCTAAGACGCTTGATGCCATTATGTTGTTTCTTAGTGTTTGCACTGCCAAAATGCCATTTTTTTTATGTGTCCTGATATGACAAATACTTGTGTGAGACCGGTCGTAATATAAATGAAACAATTATAAACTGCATTCTCACTAACATTAAATTGATGACAAAAAGTTGTATACACCCGGGTTCATGGGTATAACCCAAATAACAAAACGGGTCAAATATAATGGATGAAACGCGGGAAATTAACTCACTCGTCTTTTCGATTCACAATGTTTCATTCAAGAAAACGGTTCCATTTCTACTGATTCTTCCACCGATTTCATCATCTTCATCATTCTTCCACCAATTTCATCATTTTCATTCACGAAAATCGTCATTCTATCACCGATTTCATCATCTTCAACACAGATTTCATTTGTTTTAAGTCGACTTCCGCCTGTGATCAGCGACGAGTATATCATCTCATCGTCGTTTGTGTCGTTGATTTTCTATTAAGAAGGTATGTGTGTGGTTTTCCATTTTCTTCTAAAAGATCAGGATTTCTATATTGAACGTGTTGATACTAAAAGTCAAGTCCTGCTATTGATTGCTTAGATTTGTTGTATATGCTTTTGTTTTGAGATATGTTAACTGCAAAAATTCAAATGGGTAAGATGTAGATTAAGTAGTAGTGTGGAGTAGTAGCTTGTTACATAGAAAGTGTGAGTATAGTTGTTTCTTAATGAATATGGCTCAGTATGCATGATTTGCCGGAGTAATCTATTCAAGTGCAGGTTTCTTATACTTAAAACATTGTATTTGTTCATGAGCTTATTGTTATGTGCCTTAACTGTGGATATTTTGATATATTCTTGAACGTTCTCTAAGATTGGGATCTGTCACCATTACGCATTCTTACGAAGACACAGTTTGACAACTAAAACTGAACTTTAAATCCAAATTGCTCACTTTTTCTGAACTTCATATGAAACTTCATAATGAATAGTGATAGTCCTTGTTCATAGTAGTGATAGTAATTATATATGACCGTGATAATCTCTATCATAGTAGTGATAATCTTTATTTATAACAACGATAGTTCTTATTTTTAATAGTGATAATCTTTATTCATAGTAGTGGTAGTTTTTATTTATGACAGTGATAGTACTTGTTCATAACAGTGATAGTTTTTGTGAATAACAGTGGCACTCTATTATTTTTGCAGATTTTCATTCCATTCTGGTTTGAGAACCATTATGTTGTTGTCGTCAACTTTGTTGATGAAAGGATTCAATATTTAGATAACCGAACATATGAAGATGAAGAAAATGATTTTTTCGAGTGTGCTAAAATCCTTGTAAGTTTTCTTTTTTTATTTACTTTTATATTTTGTTGTATTTTAATTTACTCTCTTATTGTATTAATTCCTTTCTTTTACTATATTGTTGAAGCAATCACAAAAGTCTTCATTTCTTGAATCAAAAGAGCACCCCAAAGCTAAGGATGTCTTATCATATAAATTTAAAAATGTGCCATTCAAATGGCAACTAAAAAGACTGATGGTGATTGTGGGGGAAAAATTATTTTTAAGGCCAACAGGTTAGGGGTATTAGCAAAAGGAGGACTGTAAGTTTGCGGGCTGGCAATTTAAGAACCGCAACTTTTTAACTTGACAAATTAAGTACCGCAGCTTTTTAACTTGACAATTTAAGGACCGTAGCTTTTTTACTTGGCAAATTAAGGATAAAATTGGCCCGTATGAGCCCCAGTTAGGCTAAAATTGCACGAGATTGGCACGTGATGGTCGATTTTGGGCATATTTCTACACGTGGGACGTGGAAATTAAGTGTTAATCTCGTGCAATTTCAGCGCAACTGGAGCTCATACAGGCTCAATTTTGTCCTTAATTTGCCAAGTTAAAAAACTGTGGTCCTTAAATTGCAAAGTAAAAAAGTTGCGGTCCTTAATCTGCCCAGATAAAAAACTGCTGTCCTTAAATTGTCAGCCCGCAAACTTATGGGCCTCCTTTTGCTAACCCCCTAACCTATTGGCCTTAAAAAAAAATTCCCGTGATTGTGGTGTGTACTTGATGCATCATCTCAAGCATTTTGATGGTTCAATTTACACATCTCCGGATATGACAAAGGTTTGTTTTCCTAATTTATTTCTATCTTTAATTTTTAATGGTTAGACTTCCTACTCTAACTTTATTGTTTATTTGAAGGTTGTGATACGTCGGGTTTTGAGGGCTGAAATTTGTGCTTCAATTGTTTTGTCTGATATCAATGAAGTGAAAGAAGATGTGCTAGCTGAAGTTTACAGTTACTATAATAACAAACCAGCATTGATCCAGTGTATTACTAAGGAGAAGAAAGATGAAGCCTTAAGGATGAAGGATGAGAAGAAAAAGACTGCTGCCGAGAGAAGAAATAAGAGAACAAGAAATTGTTGTTTTGAAATATACCTTTTGGTTTAGATTTGAAAAACACGTTAGCCTTAGCATTGAAATGGATGTGTATATGACGTTGTTTTTTGTCTATTTTAAACAATGATGGTTTTGTAGTTTACCAAATTTGTGTCTTGTCGATAAGAGCATTTTGAAGGGGAAATGATGTTTCTTGTGAATGTGTTGTTATAAATTTTGAGAGGTGTGTTGATAGAATTTACTAATCATCTTTGTTTATGTGGCCATTTGCATCATTTAATTCCACCAAACAATAATCTATGATTTGTGTTCTTGGAGGAGATAATGTAGAGAGAGAGTGGGAGTTTTGAGAGAGAAAGTAGGGTGTGGGAAATGTATTAATTGTGTGAATAGTACAAGAGAGGTCTTATTTATAGGTGTGCGAGTGTGAGACGGAACCTTACGAGCCTATATGACTTCCGGTGTTGACGAGGGTTCCTTACCCTTGCCTTGGTCCCTCACACTGCTCCCCTTTGTTATGCCTCGTCCTACTACATTGCCTTAGACTAGATGGGCCTTATTAAAAACCTCGCCGAAAACCACCCTTGTGGATAAACCGGACGGAGGGAAAAAGAGCGCAACCATTGGGATCTAATAGACTACGGGGCGAGCTCCTAGGCGAGCTTGGAGGTGGGCTCCTAGGCGAGCTCCGGTGCCTTGCGTGGCTTCTGAGTGCCGTGCGACGATGGACCTCGGCGAGGTCCTCGTGGGGGTAGGGGCGAGCTCCTTTAGGCGAGCTGCTCCATGTGGGCGAGCTCTGGACTTTCGCGGATCCGGGTGAGCCCTGGCGACCTGCCAAGCCTTGGTGACTATTCTTACGCCGATTGTATTAGTTCCCCAGGCCAACATTTGCCCCACAGCTCGCATGCATCATGACTTCGTCAAATGTGCGGGCGAGCTGGAGAACTTGAATCTCGGCGAACTATCCTTGGGTGGTTTCCGAGCTAGCAGATGAACTCGGCCAGGGTGGTTGTTTTTGGCCGACGTGGTGCGGGAAACCAGGCATCGTGCACGCCTTTTGAGGCCTCAGTTCCCGCCCACAATCATGACAATTTTCAAATCTTTTGCAAACAGGTCCTCGCACTTCTCGAATATCACACCTCGCCCCAACGCCTATAAATAGGGGAAGGTGAGTTCATTCCTCACTTTTCCACTTTCGAGTTTTCAGAGCAGTTTCCAGCGAACTGCACCTCCATTTCCGATGAAGTTTCCGGCACTCCTCGAGGTAGAAAACTCACTTTCTTCTTCCCTTTAATTTCTTTTCTTCCAATTTCTTCAAGTTCTTCGGGAATTTTGGACATTTCCGAAGACTTTTCGAACCTTTTCCGGTGACCTATTACTGTGACTCCGACGAGGAGATTTTGGACTGATTTTTGGATATTTACGGACTGCATTGTGACTATGTCGACCCATGAATCGAGTGGGACTCCTTCTAACGGTAACTCTGGAAAACAACCAATGATTGAGGATGAGCCTCCTCCCCAGATTTCGTACTTGGAGATCGGCTCCAGCTCTGAGGCGACCTCGGTAGCTCGCCCGAACTCCGGCGAGCTACTCGGCGAGATCAACACTGATACGGAGGTATGGGAGGAAGGTGACGAGGTCGCCCCAGAGGAAAGAGATGTCAGTGGCAATGATGAGCCCGTTGAGGCTGGCGAAGATGTCGCTGAGATCGGTGCCGAGGTTGGCGAGGAGATTGCTGAGGTTGCCAACGAGGGTGATGAGGAGGTCGCCAACGAGGGTGAGGAGGAAGGCGACCTAGAAGAAGTTACACTTGAGTGGTTCCGTCGCATCGGTTTTCCGGAGCCCCAGCTGGTTGAATATCAGGTCCCTGCCCAGGTCGTCCATCCATTCGACTGGGGCGAGTATGTCGTCGAGTACGCGGCGAGCTTCCCCTGCCAGGACCGGGTACTCCCCGCCGACCTAGAGAAAGTTGTCCCATCTGACTACAAGGCTGGCGAGGTGGTGAGTGTCATTGACGAGTGCGACCTGCCCATCATACGTAGGAAGTACCGCATCCCGTTCGACATCTTCATGTATGCCCCAGTGAAGAACGAGCGGGCCGATGCGCCTCCTGAAGGGTTGACCGCCCTCAACGTCGATATCCTCAGGGCCGGGCTTACCTTGCCTTTGACCGCCCTCAATCATCGGTCAGTTCCTCGCCGATAACAACCTGGCCATGACCCAGCTTACTCCGAATGGGTGGAGCAACCTCCTCGCCGCCCTATCTGCATTTGGATTGGAGGGTTACGAGAACGGGACGACCTCAGCGGACCTGGGCGAGCTCTTCGCTGTAACCAAGCAGACGAAGGATGGCGTGGGCTATTACTATTTGAAAGCTCGCCCGGGAGAGAAATTTCTTGGGGACTTGCCGCATAAAGTCCGTGACTGGAAGAAGCAGTTTTTCTTCATAGGCGGAGACTGGCGAGCTTCCAGCACGTACCATGGATGAGTCCCACTCCGGAGGGATACGGGGAAGCCAGCAGTAGGTCGCCTATTTCGGTGTGTGTGGGTTGAATTAGATATACTAATTCTAATTTTCTTTCTTTTTGCAGTTCTGAAGCGCCACAAGTCCAGCAGGGGCAAGCCCAAGGTATCGGTCGAGTTTGATGTGGTGCGTGCCATCTGCTGTTTGAGAAGCGAGAAGGATAGGCAGATCACCCACCTGTGCGCACACCATTGCTTGAGGCTTGCTGGGCTCCTCACCCTGCCACACCACCTTGATATCAAAGGTCCCGAGCTCCCAGGTTTACAATTCTTCGGAGCTCACCTATAGGGGAGGTGTAGTTCGCCCATCATGCTGACATTTCCTATCTTTGTGCAGGTGGTAGCTTCGTCGCCTTCCCCATCGCCGAGGTCCCCGAGGCCTATCACATCGTTAAACATCGCTTCGGGATGGGCCCACCTCGCCCCAATAAACTCGCCCTACCGTCTGTGCTCGCGTTGGAGGTGAGCAAGGAAGCAGAGCTCGCCTCTAAGAAGGGCGAGGTAGGAGGGTCGGGGACCCAGAAGGAAAAGACCAAGGCCACCGAGAAGTCCATATCTAAGGCTGCGGAGGTCGCTCGGACCAGCCGAGGTGGGGGGCGAGCTATCGTCTCCTCCGAGCGAGGTCGTGGGAAAATGGAGCCCCATAGAGGTGAAGGATCCCGAGCAGGCGATGAGGATCCTCAAGTTCGCAAGAGGACCAGGTATACTGGCCTGGCTGATGAGGACTCCGACCGAGCTGAGAGGGTCTCGGCGAGGTCCGGGCAGGGAGGATCCGCTCAATCCACTGCCCCGCTGGCGGCCACGCCCATTCGGAGCTCGCCCCCCTCGCCATCTCCATTCGGGATGCGAGCTAATGATGACACGCTCCTCGGTTGGGATCCCGATCGAGTTCAGTAAGTAGCTTGCCTCCCTGAGTTACTGGCATTATTGTTTTCATTTAATATTTTACAACTGTTTCCACCTCGCAGCTATGCCCCCATCGCTTTCCCAAATCGTCACGAGGCTGTTCATGCCTTCGAGCGATCTCGCTCACTGACGTCGATGAGGGGTCTTGAGCGGGGTCTAGTCCGGGATACAGTGAGTAGCATGCCAAGGCATTGGACTACTCCTCAGGTGGCCACAATCAATAATCAGGACCTGAAAGGGAACCTTCTGCTTTCAGCTCACTATGCCAGAGGGTTAATGCTTGCCAACCAGAAGGCACTGGAGCAGGTCGATGAGCTGGAGCGAGGTCGCTCCTATAGGAACAAGAGGATGATGGCCTTGGCAGACACATCGGACAAGGCGAAAAAGCAGGCACAACTCACTGAGGAGAGGGCCGAGGCATCTCTGACTGCTGAGCAGAGTGCCTTGAAGCAGTTGGAGGATGCTCAATGTCAGCTCGCCAGGCTCGAGCAGGAGGTGGAGGCTAGAATAAAAGCCAAGGAAGATGAGCTAATCGCCCAGCTTGCCCAGGAGGTCGGCAATCATAGGGTTACCAAGAAGGACCTCGCACTGCAGCGGGGCCTGGTTAAGAGCTCCAACGCCGAGTGTGAAAGGCTGAGGGGCGAGCTAGAGGCGAAAGTCAACGAGGTTGCCGAGCTGTGGAACAATGCCACTTCCTCGCCGGATCTGGCGGCCGTGAGGGCCGAGGCCTCTGACAAAGGATGCGTCCAATGTTATGCCGAGGTTTTGCGAACTCTCTGGTGGGCTCGAGCTCACAATGATGATTAGGTCGAGGCGGTTGTGGGCGACTTCAAGGCCTGCTTGGACATGGTTCCCTTCCCGGACGGCACCGAGCTGGACATCGGCGACCTCCCAGAGTTCGGCATCCCTCTCAACTTCGTACTGGCCCGCTTTCAAATCATCAAGATGGTTGAGGTGCCGGAGCTGAACCTCGGCGAAGAGGAGGTCACTAATGAGGAGGAGGAGCGGGTTCCACTCACTGTCGCACAGCTCTAGGAAGCTTGCGGGGATGCTATGCTGAACCTTAGTGAGTTCGACACCACCGGGCTTACTGGCAACATCACTACAGAGGTCGAGCTTGCTCTCCCTTCCGACCCGGTCGCCCCTGGCTCCAGCGAGGTGCCTGTTGATGCCCCTCCCGCAGCTCCGGATGCTTGAGCTTTTTCCTGCTTTTTTAGATTAGCCCTTTTATTTCTCAACTTGTAGTAGGTCGCCGGGTTACGGAGCTCGCCCAGAAGGAGCTCCATTTTTTGTAGCTTTTGACTTTTGTTTAAGTAGTTAGAGCTCGCCGGGCTTTGTATAGCTCGCCCAGAAGGAGCATACTTTTGTAGTTCAAAGATGGCCAGCTAGTCGGCCCTTGTGGCTAGCACCGCTACTTATACTTAGGAATTTTAAAGCATATTTTTTGCTTGAAAATTTCATAAGTATTTTTGAATGAAGATCATTTTTTGTCCAACTCTGTTTACTTATGTTTCTGCGCTTCTACGTTATAATTTTTGAAATAGCTCATTTTTATTTATTTTATGGGTACTTAACTGTTCGTCTTATTCTACTTTGAGAAGCGAATCGTTCGTTTTACGTCACTTACGACTACGAATTGTACCTCTATTTTGAGAGTGCGTATTCTTCGTCTTACACCACTTAGGGCCGCGAATTGCTCGTCTTAAACCACTTAGGGCAGCGAGCTGCACTTCGATTTATTCACGTTGGGCCGTTGGGTTTCATGAACCTTGCCTTAGACATTTTTTATCTTTTTCGAAAATTTTTCTAACTTGTGGCAGTAGGTGCTTAGCAACCCTTTAAGAAGGGTACCTTCGCGACCTTGGGCGCTTTGGCCTTTGCCTTCGAGCTATTTAATTACAACGTTTGGGACCTTGGTCCTTGCGCATCAAAGATTTTTGAGTGCTCGGGCGAGCTGGGGCTGGTGAGCTCTTCTGGGCAGTGGGCGACCTGAGGTTGCTCGCGTAGGTGGCGAGCTACGCAGGTCCAGACACTTGGCAAATTTTCTGATTTCACAAATTCTCTAACTTTTTATAGCGATGTAATTTACACCGGTTGCTATCAACATTTCTGATGCGAACCTTCGACAAGTCTATTACAGAATTCTAGTCTATTGGTAGAACTTTTTAGATGTGCCACACTCCAGGTGTATGACGAGGTGTTGCCTTCAGCGTCCTCGAGATCATAGGTGCCGTTTGGCCATGCTGCGGTGACCCGGAATGGTCCTTCCCAGTTTGAACCGAAGACACCCTGTGGGGCCATCAATTTCTTTTTCAACACCAGGTCTCCGACCTTGAATTTTCGGTCTCGGACCTGAGAGTTGTAATATTTTTCTGCTCTACGTTTGTAGGTGGCGTTCTTCATTTCTGACGAAGCTCTGGTCTCTTCGATCAGATCCTTCTCTACTGCCAAGGCTCCGTCATATTTTTCTTCATCATATCCTACCACCTTCCAAGTCTTGTTTTGGACTTCGACGGGTACCACCGCCTCAGTTCCAAAGGCTAGGGCAAACAGGGTCTCTCCGGTGCTGGCCCGGTAGGAAGTTCTGTAAGACCATAGGACCTCCGGGAGTTTGTCTGCCCAGCTCCCTTTCTTTTCCTCGAGGCGGAGCTTCAATATGTGTTTCAGAATCTTGTTCACCGCCTCGACCTGGCCGTTCGACTGTGGATGGTAAGGAGTTGAGTAGTGCTTCTTGATGTTTCATGAACTGTAGAAGTCTCTCAGCTTTTGACCGTCGAACTGCCTTCCATTGTCTGTGATGATCGACTGCGAAAGACCGAACCTGCAGATCGGGTTTTTCCAAATGAAGCCGATCATCCTTTCTTGGGTTATAGTTGTGAGAGCTTCGGCCTCAGCCCACTTAGTGTAGTAGTCTACTGCTACAACAGCAAACTTTACACCGCCTCTACCAGGTGGAAATGGGCTGATCAAGTCGATTCCCCATTTAGCGAAAGGCCATGGGCTGAAACCCGACTTCAGCTGGTTGGCTGGGGAGTGGATGTTAGGTGCGAAAAGTTGGCACTTTCGGCACCTTCGAGCGAAGCTGATGGCATCTTTACGAAGAGTGGACCAGTAGTAGCCCTGCCTGATCGTCTTATATGCCAATGCTTGCCCCCCAGCGTGACTCCCACAAATTCCTTCGTGGATTTCTTCTAACACTTCGGACCCCTGCTTCTTAGTTAAGCACTTGAGTAGGGGTAGAGAGAATCCACATTTGTAGAGTTGGCCATCCAGCAGCGTATATCTGGCGGCTTGCTTTACTAGCCGGCTAGCTTTCCAGGTGTCCACGGGGGTTGTTCCGTCTGTCAAATATTTTTGGATTGGAGTGCACCAATCTTCACCATCTTCACTGTCCTCATGCCCCCCACTCGAGGTTTGGTTTACTTTGTAATCGAACGTCGAGGGGTTTTTTAGTGTGGTGATCACAACCTCCGTGAATTCAGCTTCGCCATTGCTGGTAGCTAGCCGGGCTAAGGCGTCTGCTTGTGTGTTTTCTAGCCGCGGTATCTAGTTGATGTAGACCTGTATGAAGATCGAGATCAGATGCACGGCTATCTCTTGGTAGGTCATCATCTGCTGGTCTTTTATCTCATATTCCCCCCGGACATGGGATATTATTAGTTGGGAATCTCTGAAAACTTGAAGATTGGTTGCCCCCACAGCTAATGATAGCCTAAGTCCTGCTATCAACGCTTCATACTCTGCCTCGTTGTTGGTTGCTCGAAAGTCGAACCGGATTGCGGAGGTGAAGACTTGTCTGTCCGGGCTGATCAGGACCACACCGGCGCCTGCTGCTACACTGGTTGATGATCCATCCACGTAGAGATGTCACGGAGGTATACGCCCCATCGTTGGATCTTGTGGGAAAGTTAGCTCGACAATGAAGTCGGCAAGTGCTTGTCCCTTGATCGCTGTTCGGGGTGCGTAGGTTATACCGTATTGGCTGATCTCTAGTGACCATTTCAGCAGGCATCCGGCGGTGTCTGAGCGCTGTAGTATTTGACATAGTGGGAATGTTGTCAGCACCTCTACCGGGTGGTCAAAGAAGTAAGGCCTCAACTTTCTAACATTCATCACCAGTGCATAAGCCAGCTTCTCTGTTGGGGTGTACCGCAACTCAGCTTCGTGTAAGACTTGGCTCACGTAGTACACTGGTAGGTGTGTTTTTGCCTCTTCTCGGACCAGGACGGAGCTGATGGCTACCTCAGATGCGGCTAGGTATAGGTACAGCTTCTCTCCAGGTATCGGCTTTGACAGGACCTGTGTATCTGCCAGGTATATTTTGATGTCTTCAAAGGCTCGCTGGCATTCACTTGTCCACACGAAGTGGTTTTTGAGGTGGAGCTTGTTGGCTTTGGCCGCCTCTTTGTACCTTCGCGTGTTTACTTTGATTGCTTCAAAGAACGGGCGGTTTCGGTCACCGGACTTGGAGATGAATCTGTTCCGGGCTGCCAAGCACCCAGTCAGTCTTTGAATTTTCTGGACGGAATCGGGTATACCCATCTCGATTATACATTGGACCTGTGTCGGGTTGACCTCAATTCCACGCTGGCTAACTAAGTGCCCCAGGAATTTTCCAGAGTGCACGCCGAAGCTGGTCTTCTTGGGGTTTAACTTCATGTTGTAGTGGCGCAATATGTCGAAAGTCTGCTTTAGGTGGTCCAGGTGATCCTCCTTTCTCAGACTCTTGACAACTATGTCATCCACGTACACCTCCATGGACTCGCCAATGTGTTGGTCAAACATTTTATTCACCAATCTTTGGTAGGTGGCTCCGGCGTTGATAAGTCCGAACGACATCCTTTCCCAACAATACATGTTTTTGTTGGTGTAGAACGCTGTATGTTCCTGGTCATCTGGGTGCAGAGCTATTTGGTGATAGCCCGCAAAAGCATCCATGAACGTCATCATCTCATGGCCTGCGGTGCTATCTACCAACTGATCGATGTGAGGTAGTGGGAAGTTGTCCTTCGGACATGCTTTGTTCAAGTCCGTGAAGTCGATGCATAGCCTCCACGTCCCGTTGTGTTTTTTCACCAGGACGGGGTTCGCGACCCACTGCGGACACAAAGCTTCCTTGTTGAGCTTGTTGTCTAACAACTTCTCCACCTCAACAGTTAGAGCTGCGTATTTGTCTGGTCCATACTTTCTCCCCTTTTGGCGTACGGGTCTCCTCGTCGGATCTATGTTAAGTTTATGGCAAGCATGTTCCAACGGGATCCCCGTCATGTCCTCGTGGGACCAGGCAAACACATCCAGGTTGGACATCAAGAACAGTTCCATCCTCGACCGGTACGGTTCAGGTAACTCAGAATCGATGAAAAGTTCTAAGTCCCTTTCCGGGCCAACCGGGAGTGCCGCCAATTCCTCTATGGGGGTGGCTTTTCTCTTTTGACTTTTCCACCTTGGGTCGCTGATGAACTCGTCCCATTCCTCTTGTGACATCTGCGCAGGTTCGTGACCTATAAGCGGTTTGAGGTCATCGGGTTGGCTTTCAGCTCGGGCGGGTCCATCAACTGTTAGTACCTCTTGTGTTTTGTCAACTTGGGATGGTGCGGTGACTTGGGGAGTTAGGTCAACGTCCATTGGTGTTGGTTCTTGACCTCCCGCAGGTCCCCCATCTTGGGCTTCATCGACCACCTCCATGGGAGCAGGTTGTTGTTCCTGCGCAGGTCCCGACCCTTGCTCAGGCCCCAACACTTGGGTTTCTTCCAATTCCTCCATTGGTGTCGGTTGTGTGTCTTGCACAGGTCCTGTGCCTTGGTTGATTTCTGACAAATCGCCTACCTCCATCATCTCAGTTTCGACCGAGATGACGTCTAGGATGTTTGGCTCGTCCGTCAGAATCTGTACGTCCTCTTCGAGGATGTGGACCTGTGTAGCAGACTTTTTGACCCGGCTGTCTTTAATTTGGAGTAAACACTCTCGGGCCTTTTTCTGGTCACCTTTTATAGTTTCGGCACCTTTTGGAGTTGGGAATTTCAAACAATAGTAGTAGGTCGAACACGCAACTTTGAATTCATTAATAAACGGGCGGCCAAGGAACCCATTGTAGGAGGACTGCTGGTCGACAACTAGGAAATCTATGAGCCTAGTCAGTCTCCTTTCGGGGTCCTCAGCCGATACAAGCTGGACGCTCAACCTAACACTACCTAGGGGGACGGTTACAGCTTCTCTGAACCCCACTATTCTAGCATTGCTAGGTTCCAGATACGACTCAAAATCATCGAAGGCATCTAAGGTGGATTTGAAGAGAATGTTGGTGAATGCGCCGGTGTCCACAAGTAGTCTGTGAACTCGGACGTTCATGATGTTGGCGGTTATCACCAACGAGTCGTTGTGGGGCATCAGTACCCCTTGCAGGTCCGCCGAGGAAAATTTCAGCTCATTAGTAAGCTGTGAGACGGACCTGGGGCCGGAGCTGCCTTCCTGGACTTGGTTTATGGCCCGGATTTAGGCCTTTCTTTTTCTCTTGGATATGGAGGATCCCCCGTCCTGGAGACCTCAAGCAGCTCCGATCTCCTCCTCGAGAACCAAGAGTTCCCGGGTGGGCTCCATGTTTTGCTGAGGCTCGGGAGGTGCCCTCCGTCTGTTCTGGGGACCAGGTTGGTCCGCTTCGTCATCTTCATCATCGGAGGTAGCCCTCCTCTCGAACCTTGGCCTCTTAGCTGGGGCCTTCTTCACGAACTCGGCCAACTTCCCATCCTCATAAAATTTCCAGAGTTGTTTGAGGAGGTCTCGGCATTTGCTGGTAAAGTGGCTGATGGCCTGATGGTAGGCACATAATTTGATGGGGTTAAGCTTCGTGCGGTCCTGGCGGATCCGCCTCGGCTCCTTCAGCAGGGCCTTGTCTTTAACAGCCGTAAAGACGCGGTCGACGGAGACAGTGAGGACCTGGTTGAGCTTCTCCTTGAGCTCGTCCCCCTCACCGAAGGCCTTCAAGTTCCGGGGGGCTTTGTATGTGCCCCCGGACTTCTTCCCGTAGGACTTCCTCTCCTCTTGGGCACCAACTTCTTTCAGCAGTGCCTCCTGCATAGCCACAAACACCCCTGCTTTATGACGGAATTCGGTGTAAGTGTTGGGACATGCGAGGTGCATCTCCTTCCAGAGGTCAGTACCCTTCTTGAGTCCGGCCATCGGCGCGACGACCTTGGTGTCCTCGCTCATCGGCTCGCCTTCCAGTAGGATTTTATCGAACCTCTCCAGGTACTGCTGGTCGGTCTCGCTCTCGCCTTGGAGGATGTTGGCGAGTCGGTGCTTCTGGGTAAGATAGGACCCGAACCCAAAGAAGTGGGCCAAGAACTCCCGCGAGAGTTGGCCAAATGAGCAGATTGACCCCGGGGCGGGTGAAGAGAACCAGCGGTGAGGTCTGTCCCCTAGGGTCAGCGGGAAGTTCCGGCATTGAGTAGAGTCGGTGGTGCCAACCGAAATCATAAAGTCTGCGTACTTGGCCAGGTGGACTTCCGGATTGGATTCGCCCTCGTACGCAGATATCACCGGGAACTGGATTTTCTTCTGGACCGGTGCGCGAAGGATGGTAGGTGCCAACGGAGATGTGGTGAGAGTGGTGGCGTCAGGTCCGCCAGACTTGGTTGCTACTTGGGCTTGTAGCATTTCGATGGCCTTTTTTAGCGAGGCCAGCTCATCATCGCGGGTCACCTCCGGCGGAGGTTGCTCAAAGGTCGTGCATCTCGTGGACGCACGTCCCCGAGGTACCTCACTCTGGGGTGACCTCTCAGTGACAGGCTGGAATTGGCGTCCGCCATGGGGGCCCAACCTGTCGGTGGCGGGCCTTCTCAATCTCTCATGGGCGGACCTGCGTGGTTGCTGGTCGGAGTCCCCGCGGGATGCGGCTGGGGCCACCGTCCGTTCATTTTCCCTGTATCTCGGGCCCAGACGGCCTTGGAGGACTTCCCTCCTTTGTGATTGGTGGGTGCCAGACGCCCAGGTGTAGGTCGAATCTCTTACGGTGTAAGGAGCGGGCTCCTCCTCCACCATCTTGGCCTTGTCGGCCCTTTCCCTCTGCTGGCGAGCTTGTGCCGAGATCACCTCCTGCTCGGTGGGGAGGACATTGTACTCCCCCCGGGTCTGAGTGCCCTGGGTGGGCCTGGTTTGCTCCCGGGCTTCGGCAGCTGGAGCTCGCCTGGGTACCAGGGCGAGCTCGTCCTGCTGCCTCTGCTGCAACCTTTGTAAGGTTGTGATGGTGCGTTGGAGCTCGTCAGGGTTGTTGGCCAGGTCCCTCAGGGCAGGGATCAGGTCTTCTTGTGCCACCACAACTCGCGGAGCTGCGGTGCTCTTTTGAGGAGGTGGGTACGAGGTTTCCACCACCTGGCGTGAGGCATCCGCCTCGGCCGGGTTTTGGTCACCCCCTCGGGACCTTTCGGCAGCTGCGGAGGTCTGTCCTTTGGCAGCTCGAGTGGTAGCCATTTTTGGATTTTGGAGGGGGTAACTTGCCGCAGGTCGCCGAGGTGGGGGTAGGTCGCCGGAGTGATGATCGTCCAGCTTGGGTGGAGCTGTGCAAATTTTTGTCTAGCATCGCGTGTGACGAATTATTCGCAATTCACTTTATTCGAGTACACTCGTGCGTTTGAAAACTTTTTCCAGGCAGAATTTGGGAAATCCGGAAATTTAGGTTTTCATCCGGAAATCTGGGTTTTCGTTCGAAGGAATGAATATGTGTGTGTATCTTCAAGTGTTCTTGAGTTTTATCAAGAACACCTTCAAATCTTCAAATCTTCAAACAAACCCTAACTTTTTGTTCTTGAAATTTTTTATTTTTCAGATTCGTGGGCCCTCCTTCTAGCGCCAAATTGTTGATAGAATTTACTAATCATCTTTGTTTATGTGGCCATTTGCATCATTTAATTCCACCAAACAATAATCTATTATTTGTGTTCTTGGAGGAGATAATGTAGAGAGAGAGTGAGTTTTGAGAGAGAAAGTAGGGTGTGGGAAATGTATTAATTGTGTGAATAGTACAATAGAGGTCTTATTTATAGGTGTGCGAGTGTGAGACGGCACCTTACGAGCCTATATGGCTTCCGGTGTTGATGAGGGTTCCTTACCCTTGCCTTGGTCCCTCACACTGCTCCCCTTTGTTATGCCTCGTCCTACTACATTGCCTTAGACTAGATGGGCCTCATTAAAAATCTCGCCGTAAACCACCCTTGTGGATAAACCGGACGGAGGAAAAAAGAGCGCAACCATCGGGATCTAATAGACTACGGGGCGAGCTCCTAGGCGAGCTTGGAGGTGGGCTCCTGGGCGAGCTCCGGTGCCGTGCGACGATGGACCTCAGCGAGGTCATCGTGGGGGTAGGGGCGAGCTTCTTTAGGCGAGTTGCGCATGCGAGCTGCTCCATGTGGGCGAGCTCTGGACTTCCGCGGATCCAGGCGAGCTGCTCCATGTGGGCGAGCTCTGGACTTCCGCGGATCCAGGTGAGCCCTGGCGACCTGCCAAGCCTTGGTGACTATTCTTACGCCGATTGTATTAGTTCGCCAGGCCAACAAGGTGTTTTGATGTCTCTGTTTTTGTACTTGTTTCTTGAGTTTGTGTGGTTAAGTGTTGATTGGGAGAGCATTTTGAGTTCATGAATGTAACAGTGATAGTCCTTCCACATAACAGTGATAGTTCATGAATGCAATAGTGATAGTCTTTCAACATAACAGTGATAGTCTATAAACATAACAGTGATAGTTCATGAATGTAACAATTATAGCTCATGAAAATAACAGTTATAGCTCATGAATATAACAGTGATAGCCTTTAAACATAATGGTGATAGTCTTTATACATAACAGTGTTAGACTGGAACATGACAATGATATGCATGGAAGTAACAGTGATAGTTCACGAATGTAACAATGAAAGTCCATGAAAATAACAGTTATAGCTCATGAATATAACAGTGCTAGCCTTTAAACATAATGGTGATAGTCCTTATACATAACAATGTTAGAACTGGAACATAACAGTGACAATATTTTGATAATATCAAATGTATTTAAATGACTAGCTAAATTATGTCTAATTAATTACAACTTGATAAAAACTAAAATAAATGAGGATTCGGAGTTATAGAACCATATTCTTTTGGTAGAGCTGAAGTCGTTATATTTTTTCTTCTTCTTGTTTTTCTCCAAATGTCCTTTTATCCTTTTATTTCTTTCTTTTTGTTTGAACGTGCAGGATCCAAAATGCTCTTTGATGACGTGGGAACAATCATGTAAGTTTCTGTGGACGTCAATGCATTGATAGTTGTTAGATCTCTATTGTAGCCTTCGTCAACAATGTCTCGTGCTTCCTTGTTTGCTTCACTTTTCAGCACTAAGTTGTAGTACTTTCTCATTGTTTCATGTCTTCATGGTATGCAATCACCAAATGCATTTGTGCTACTGATTTCACTTCTTAACTTGTCCCACACATCTAATTTTGTATATTTTGTCCACCTTTTCAATATGTAAGCATCTGGTATCCTTTGTACAGAATTGATGTGAAGGACTCTCAAGCTATGAGAACATTGTATCCCAAATTCCTCAAATTTCATACAATTGCATGTGATGAGATTCTTCTTGGTATAAAAAATAACCTGTTTGCAACAATCACCCTGATTAGATATAACATTATACACCAACGTTGTCACGCCCTAAATTTTGAACTTATTATCTTGGAAATTAAATGAAAATAATAATAACAATAATAATAACTTTAGTGGTTAAAGGAATTTGTGTAAAACCTATTGGAGCGTGACCCCTTTTTACTCATAGAGAGAGAAAATAATGAGTCTTTTCTTTAATAAATGAACAATGAAAAATAAAGTACTAAACTTGAAAAACTATGAATGAGCCACTCAAATTAGACTGTAACAACCCAAATTTTATCTAAATCAATTTAAAAGGATCCCTAAAAACAAAATAACAATAAGCAAAGAAGCTACAGAAAGTCTATTACACTCTTTTAAGGGTTACAAAAGTTAAGGGACTAAAATGTCCTATTACCATACCAAGCTTTTAGATGTTCTTTCCGCAACTTATCACCTAACCTTTTATGTCACCATTTAACCGAAAAATGAGTTTTTTTTTTAATTGTTAGGAAAAGAAACACGCCATGATATTGTCGTATTTTTTTAAAAGTAGAAGCATTTTTTTTTTTGTTTAAAGAAAAGGTTCGTAAATAAAATTGACGTGCTTTGTATGGAAATACTGTTAACCTTTCGTTGGGGCTGACTCCAAAAATAATGGTGGCATGCATGGATGCTTCAGTTACCAAAAAGAATCAATGCAATTTCTCCATGATGACATTTATCAAGTAATGAAAATGTTATAATCATTAACAAACCCACAATATATAAATCAAGGTTGAGGAGGCATAACACACAGCATGTTTCAAGTAAAAAACTTTATTGTATAAGGCAGAAAGTTTCGCACTCTAATATATATCAACGAACATACGGTAATAATAAAATCATAATCCCAAATTGCAAACATTAAATCCAAAGTTCATGCTTACGTACTAAGAAATCACATAAGTATGGTACTCAAAATAAGATGATCAACCAAGGTTTTTATTTAACTACTATAAGGGTCTTAAAACAATTAATTAACACAAGCCGATCACTCCACCGTTCCACGCCGCAACCCATCATGCATGAAAATCTGTTAAAAAATAATTTATGAAAAGGGATGAGCATGCCACAAAACACACTCAGTGGGAGGAATCAATTGTCTGCAATTAAAACATCGATAAACTTACAAGTAACAATATATATCGTGCAAGCTGAAAGTTCTCGTCACACAGACTATCTTCATATAGACATTTTCTTCACATAAACATGTTTCGTCACACAGACTATATATATATTGTCTCGTCACACAGACTATAATTTAATAATTCATGCAAAACATATATTATGGCAACATAAGTAACACAATATCTTAAAAGAAAACAGTGAACTAACCCCCACCTTTGATTTGACGAAATCTTGTAAATAATTTGTACGTACGCAACAACGTCCTAGTCCTCGATCTTATCAACACACTACCCTCCTTTTAATTCGTCCAAACAAAAGCTACCTTCTTCCTTTTAATTACCTCTGACACACATTTCCGGCCTAAGCAAATATCAAATTGAAGTCCCCCCTTTTATTTTTTTCTAAACCAAACTCACGTCTGCCTACTTGAAAGTAAATAGATAAGAATCATCACCAAAACATATCCCTCCACTAAAAGAATATCCCCTATCTTTGACTTAAACGGCTGGTCATAAATTCCCCAATTAAGACTAATTTAAAACTACACGCTTAAAATCCCTTATTGACCGCTAAAGCTATGATCGGTTACAACTTGTAACAGCTGCTACTATTCAATCTCCAAGAGAAAATCCGTGGGGAAGTAATGACCAAATAAGAATTATTCTTGGTTAGTTACTGCACCTATAAAGTTTCCACTAACTCCACTAAATCCCATAATAACCATGAGAGAGTGAATGGGTTTTATTTTAATCCGTCCAAAGAATAATAGCTAAACAACCTAGTTTAATATCCATAATTCACAACAATTCCTCAAATCACCAATTTAAAATAAATACTTAATTTCCAATTAAGAGAACCACAACCAACAATTGCTGAAGAAGCTGAAATACACTTTCGGAATTCAGTTTCAAAGTGTTTAATGAGCTCAAGTGAAGCATGTTGCAACATTCCACTCATTTCGAAATAAGAATCTGGATCTCCCTTTGAAGTATTGAATTCATCAAGTCGTTTTGTGCTCCTCCAATCTCTTATAGTTTTCTTGAAATATGTTTCATAAAATTCTGTCAAATTTGTATTTTTCTTGGCATTGAATCCAATTGAATGATTTGTACTCTCACTTCTTTGGGATGAACAAATTCCAGCAGAAAAGAACTCTTTGTTCAAAGCAGTACACCATTTTTCTTTCAACTTGTACAATCTTGCAAACCAAGTGTCATTCACCAAATTATAACACTCTATCATTTTTTTTCTAGCACTCCTCAAATTCCTTTTCATCATTGCACCCTGACAAACATTTGGTGAATGCACTCTTGAATGAATTATCACACTTCAGCTTGACAAATCTGCTTATTGAATTTTGTTGAAAGTGCCAAAGGCAAAGTCTGTGCCTTGTTGATGGGAAAACCTGAATTTTTTTAGAGTGAATAAACTATTACTGTAATGTAATCAAATTATCATTGTCATACACTTCAACTCTCACTGTCATATATAATAACTATGACTACCATGCTTATTGACATTTACAGTTATATGAACAAGCAATCACTGCCAAGCAAAAGAACTATCACTATTATTTAAAAATGTTATTAGTGTTATGCAGACAAGATATCACTATTATGAATATGAAATATTACTCATACCTTCTCAATTGCTTTAGCAATTGCCAAGTCTTGATCAGTGAATATTGTTACGGGATACTTTCCTCTCATAGATTTCTTGAAAGCTTCAAACAACCACTCAAATGTTTCAGTTTTCTCATCTGAAATGAATGCACAACCAAACATCGTGTTTTTCCAATGGTTGTTTACTCCAACAAATGGAGCACATATTAGATTGTACCTATTTGTTCTATATGTGGTGTCAAATATCATAACATCTCCATATATCTCATAATCTTCTTTCATCATAGAATCTCTCCAAAAGAATTTGGACAATCTCCCATCGTCGTCTGTTTTTACCTTATAAAAGAAATCCCTCTCCTCCTCGTTTTGATCTTGTATCATATCAAGCACTCTTTCAGCATCACCTATTTCTACAGTGTTCATTTTCAATCTGTTTACAAAATTCAAGTGGTCTTTAATAGTATGACCAACAATCTCCTCTCCCCCAACATGATGTGCCATGTAACGATAAGATTCTGTCGGTCTCATCCCTGAACTTATCATCTCTTCTATAGCTTTGGCCTTCTCATCTGTAATGTTTCGTTCTGAACGATGAAGATGATTCCATTCAATTCTAGTCAATGGATGATTATGCTCTTCAACATGCTTCACAACTTCATAAGCTCCACCACCATTCATTTTGATTCTCATCATTGCCTTGCAGTTTGTTCTCATTATTGAAGTGTTCTTTTTCTTTCCTGAACTATTTTCCCTTGTTGAAACTCTTTCTCCAGCACAAGAGCACATGAAGAGTTTTCCTAATACAATGGAAGTCTCACCATTTGAATATCGGCTGGTACCTTTATGCACACTAAATCCCACTTCACGAGCATGCTTGCAGTATAATTTATATATATCATCAACTGTTTCTTTCGTCATGCCAAATAAAGAACCACTTGCACCATCAAGATGAACATTAGTTTCTGTATACAACATAAATATCTTACATAAATACAACCAATATATATTTATAATAGTTCAAATATAGTTAAATTTTTAGATCATTTATACCTTGATTTGCTATCATAACATCTTCAATGCTTTGTTCATATGTTAAAGTGAAATCATTAAATTCTTCTTCTTCTTCTTCTTCTTCTTCTTCTTCTTCTTCTTCTTCTTCTTCTTCTTCTTCTTCTTCTTCTTCTTCTTCTTCTTCAAGGGGTTCAAATTGTATTAAATCTAGTATTTCATCTGTAAGATCAAATAACAAATGAATACAATTGATAAGCTTATAAAATAATATAACATATAAACATAAAAATTATCACTATTGTATGTAAATACACTGTCACAATTGTTGATGAAATAAGTTGATCCAAGTGCTTAAGGAAGTAATTAACGGAATTCCGGATGACATGTCTCAAAAGAGTTGACCAAATACCAAAAGATCACAAGAAAAGAGTGTAGATGCAGTTAACTCAAGTGAAAATCAACAAAGAAGAAGAAGAATCACATGAAGGGCAAGAAACAGGAAGACAACAGTACAAATTGAAGTTAGACGAGCAGCTGAGCTGCACGCCACCCTATAGCACATAGGTGGCGAGCAGGTCATTCAATTTATGGAAGAGGCGAGCTTTATAACTATGATGCTCCTATGATACGAGCAGGTCATTCAACCAACGAGCTGCTCGTCCAACCAGCTGTTCGCCTCCTATGATGCTTTATAACTAGCTTGTCGCCACTTTGATACCTGATCACCAGAATCTTGTTTTCTCCATTTTAGATCGATTTTGTATTGTCATTACTTCATTAGACACGTAAGGGACACGTGTAAGCCCCCTGAGAAGCGTGGCAATGCCTCTACCACCACCTGCTTGTACATTTGCCTATAAATAGGCCTCATTTTTCATAAATAAATCAAGTGTTTCGCTGTCTTAACGAAGTTCTGCTAAAATCTTTCCAGAATTCACAATACACAATTCCAGTACGCTCGATTCAAGGCAATGTTAGTGAAATCGAGTTGAAAAACCACATGTAAACTCGTATTACAAAGATTTCATTAAGAACTTGTTAGGGTTATACTAGAAAGTATGCTTTTATTTTGTATAACTAAACTGAATCTTTGAGCTTTATCTGAAATAAATCTTTTATCACTGTGCTTTAAATAATGTGAATGTTATTTATTTATTGCAACCCGTTCAAATATAATAGTACAAGTTACACTATAGATAAATGTGGTGATCCCCGGATAACTCACAGCAAGATCATATTATCAGTTTCTTGTAACAAGTACTAAATTCACAACCTAGATGGGATTTGAACACCCCATTGGTAAACGGTTGATGTGTACATCCCAGATTGGCTTATCTTGACCAAGGGATTGCACTAGTGCATGATGATGCATTGAAGAGACCTACAGAGAGGTAATTCTTCCGCACTGATTTATGGGATGAAGAATTAGACCTCAGTGGTAGTTTATTTCTAAACCTCTGTCCCTTAAATAGGATTGTGCGTGGCACTTTATTTTGTTATGGGTAGAGAGTCAATAAAACTCAATACTTCGCATCTTGGGTGACGCCATTGAGAACATGACAGTTGCTAAGATTTAATACAGAGGAACGTGTGCTTGGAGAGTCTTGCATGATTAGTCCCCTTGGTGGGCTCTAAACGTTCGTCATACTAAATCTTGCAAGTGGAATTTGTTTCCGGTATGATGATAAAGAAGAGCTGTCTTTACTCCAAGGTTAAGATGTTAAATTAATTAAAGCATTCAGTGGCTTGATTAATTAACGGACAAGAGAATCTTAAATACGGGAAATAATGACCGGGAGCCATATGATTGTAATATGGGTTAAGATGGATAGTGCAACATTAATCCTATAGTGGAGTGAGATTAATGTTGATGGGTTGAATGACATTGGGCTCAATGTTAGAATTCAAGACCCATTAGGAGGTCCAATCTTAATTCTCCTAAAGGCCCCTCAAGTAGCCCAATTAAATGTCCAACAATGAATAAGGTGATTAAAATAAAAGAAATAATTTTGGGCCCAAATAACCATTATTTTCGAAATTTAATGTATTAAATTCACTGAGAGATTTTATGAAAAATAGATATGTATCATGAATATAAGAATATCTAATAAAATCAAGATCTCATTGAATTAAAATATATTATGATATTTTCGAAAATTATTGTATAA